>CM076084.1:366401-383901 GCA_038088235.1 Zacco platypus | reverse complement strand
GCGTTCACTACTAGATCACAGTTTTGTCTGGGGGGGTAAGAAGGGAACAGGTTATTTCTGCCAGTGATGAAACTTGCACCGTGTGACTCTAAGAAATCAAGTTCTTTTCCGGTTCTGGCGTTTAGATCACCCATGAGCAGCACATTTCCCTGGGCCTGGAAATGGCTGATTTCTTGTTCTATGTTTTGGAAAGTTTCCTCTTGGAAGTACGGAGACTCGAGGGGGGGTATGTATGCGGCACAGAGGAAAACAGGCTGAGATGCTGATATTATTCCTTTTTTAATTTTCAGCCACAGGTGGTACTGATCTTTTTTCACTGGTTCTATGGGCAGTTCAGCTTTAGTCCAGATGATCATCCCTCCCGAGTCTCTCCCCTGTGTGACTGATGAGAGTTTGACGGATGGTAATATGGTTTCTCTGTATCCTGAGGGACAACCAGTGAACACATCTCCCCTACACCAGGTTTCCTGCAAGATTATGACATCTATGTCTTGAATTTCTCTCATAAAATCAGGATTTCTACTTTTTAGGCCAAAGATTGAGGAGTTTAGACCTTGAATATTCCATGTAGAAAAACTGATTGATTTCATCACAAAACTTTTAAATTAAACTGTGTGGTTTGTTTGTTTGCCATTTTGAGAAAAGAGATTGATAGAAAAAAAAAAAAAAAAAAAAAAAAAAAATACAATTAGATTAAATGAAAACAATGAATGATGGAAAGTAATGTCAGGAACTCAAAACATCAACAAATCAGATGAAAATGTATACGATTTATACTGATTTACACAATGTGTTTTTTTTTTTTGTTTTTTTTTTTATTAATTACTATTATTTTTAACACTGTCCACTGTGTGTTAGTAAGTGAGAGCAGATGATACTCAGCATGTGTTGGATGTCATGGAGTTCAGTGTTAGCTCGGTTTGCTCCTCCGCTGACAGCTTGGGCGTAGCTCAGTCTGTCTGGCCGGGTCGGGTTCTGATGTGGACGGGCTTCAGCTGCTGGATCTGAGGGGCTGTTGTAGGACAGTCTCTGTCCATGAGGATCCGGTCTGGGTGCTGAAGCTCTGGGAGGTGCTCTGGCTGGTGCTCTGGCTGGGGCTCTGGATGTGGTGTTGGCTGGGATGTAGTTTCCTGAAGTGTGTCTCATTGGGTTGGCTGGGTTAAGGCTGGTTCTGCTCCACCTGGGGCTTGTCTGCTCAGTCCTGTTTAGAGTGACATCTTTGATTCTCTTTGCCAAAATATGTACTAGGTTCTTATAGAGGTGGACGTGGTCATATAGGCACTCAGTGTCCAGGTCTGGATGGTGGGCCAAGTGGACGTTGGGCAAAAGGGCACAATGTCTGGAGATGCTGGAATTTATTTTACTGATTGTTTTGGGATGGAAATCTTTCCTCTGAAGTAAGGTGGACAGGATGATTTTCGAGTTGGGGAAAGTTTTTCTAGCTTTTTCCACGACCGCTCTGAGGGAGTCAGACACTCTGTCCTGTTGGTTCCGCAGGTCGTTGGTACCTGTGTGGATTATGATGTGTCTGGGCCGGCCTAGCTGAGATTGTGTCAGGAGCTCCAAAGCTTTGTCAGTGGTGGGACACCAGAATTTAACAGCTCTGTGTCGAGGAAAAAGTTTCTGTATGACGATGAATTTGCCGTTTGAATCAATGAGTAGAGCTATTTCAGGTTCTTCTGTGCTGGTTGGTACTGGGCTGCTGTGAGACGAGGGCTGATGCTGCTGTGCTGGGGAGCCTGACAGGGGGCGCTGTGATGGCTGTGAAGTGTCTGGGTCAGGTTTCTCTGCGCAGAGGGGTGGGTGTTGACTCTCTGATTGAGGAGACTCTGGGGTGGAGGGCAGTGTTTGAGCTCTGTGGGTCAGCTCTGGTTCTTTTCTGGCTAGGAGGAGCTCTCTTATCTGTTCTTTCAGGGCCTAGATCTCACTGCTTTCTATCTCTCTCTTCTCCTGTATCTCTCTCAGCTGCTCTTTCAGGGCCTGGATCTCACTGTTCTCTGTCTCTCTCTTCTCCTGTATCTCTCTCAGCTGCTGTCTCATCTCTAGTGTGGACTGCTCTCTGTCCTGTCTCTCTCTCTCTCTCTCTGTCTCTCTCAATTCAATTCAATTCAATTCAATATAGCTTTATTGGCATGACTGTAAATCTTACAATATTGCCAAAGCATACATAAAATAATAATAAAAAAAAAACATCTGTAGAATAGAAAAAAAATAATATAAAATATTATAATACTATCAAATATTACAACATAACTTAACTTAAGTTGATGGCTGATCGATTGCTCCTGTCTGCCTCGCTGCTGAATTGTTTGAGTCTGTTGCTCCGTATAGCTTTGTTTTGAATCTATTTATTGTCATTGTTTGCTGTCTACTTTATCTTCACTCTATATCTGATATTGTCTTATATTGCCTATCACATTAATCTGACATCGCTAGTTTTTAATCTTTTAATCTAAATCACCATCACAACGCGTTAGCACTACGCTAGTTTGTGTTATCCGTGCCCACCGTCATTTCTGTCGCGCTCTCCTTTTTCTACAAGTTCATCAAACAACTGGTAAGTCGGATCGGTCTACAAACACGGTAAGCCATGTCATCTTCTCCTTTCATTGTTACTTGCACTGCCTGTCACATGCATAGTATAGCTTTTTCTGTCAGCGATGAGGCATTCACATGTCATAAATGTAGGGAAATAGTCAGGCTGACAGAGAAAATCTTAGAATTAGAGACACGCATCCAAACTTTAATTGAGGATAGTAAGAATGCAAGGGCTCCAGATACTGTTTTGGATGCGACTAGCTTAGTGAACTCCGTACATTGTTCGGTTCCGGCTGTAGAGCCCGTGCAGCAGGGCAACTTTGTGACTGTGAGGCGGCCTAGTCGTGGGAAAAAACACCACTCTTCCGTTCCGATTAGAACATCAAACAGGTTCTCCCCACTCAGTGACGCACCCACTGAGAATCCTGTTGAAAGTGCCCTAGTTATTGGCGATTCTATTACACGGAACGTGAAAATAGAGACACCAGCCACCATAGTCACATGTTTGCCGGGAGCCAGAGCGCCTGACATCAAAGCAAATTTAGAAGTGCTGGCTAATGCTAATCGTAAATACTCTAAGATTGTTATTCACGTCGGCGCTAATGATGTTCGACTTCGCCAGTCGGAGATCACCAAAATTAACATTAAAGAGGTGTGTGAAATCGCACGTATGATGTCAGACACTGTAATTTTTTCTGGACCCCTTCCTGCTCGTAGGAGTGATGAGATAATTAGCAGACTTTCATCACTCAATGGCTGGCTGTCTAAGTGGTGTCCACAGAATAATATAGGTTTCATAGACAATTGGAAAAGTTTTTGGGGCAGACCTGACCTGTTGAAAAGAGATGGTATTCATCCCTCCTGGGGTGGTGCCGCTCTTCTCTCTAGTAATATGGCACATAGTCTTAGAGCTCAACCTTGACTAACTGGGGCCCAGGTCAGGAAGCAGACAGACTGGCTAAACCGACCGTCTGCTAGCTGTCTCACGTCACAGAATTCAGATAAATCCCAACACATAGAGACTATTTCACCTAGATATTATCACATAGAGACTGTGTCTGTACCCCGAACTAATAAATACAGAAAACTTCCAAACCCATTTACGGGTGATAATTTAATTGATGTTCAACAAGTAGTAAACAGAGATTATAAAGATAAACAAATGATAAAGCTTGGGTTGCTGAATATTCGATCCCTTTCTTCAAAAGCACTTATAGTAAATGATATTATCACAGAAAATAATCTAGATGTGCTGTGTTTGACAGAAACCTGGCTAAAACCAGACGATTACATTACTTTAAATGAGTCTAGCCCTCAAGGTTACTATTATCGACACGAACCTCGTCAGAAAGGTAAAGGGGGAGGTGTTGCTGTTATCTATAGTAATATCTTTAGTATTACTCAAAAGTCTTTCAAATATATCTCTTTTGAAGTGATGGTGCTCTATGTAACGTTATATAATGTAAGTGACAAATCACATTTGAAATTTGTGTTGGCTACTGTATACAGGCCACCAGGGCACCATACAGACTTTATCAAAGAATTTGCTGATTTTCTATCGGAGTTAGTACTGGCTGTGGATAAAGTCCTTATTGTTGGTGATTTTAATATACATGTAGATAATGAAAAAGACGCTTTGGGATTGGCATTAACAGATATTTTTAGCTCTATTGGAGTTAGACAACACGTGTCAGGACCAACTCATTGTCGTAATCATACTCTAGATCTAATATTGTCACATGGAATCGATATTGATGCCGTTGAAATTCTGCAGCAGAGCGATGACGTCTCAGATCATTATCTAGTCTCATGCGTGCTACATTTAACCAAGGCTGGAAAACCGCCTGTCTGCCATAAATATGTTAGAACCATCACTTCTACCACTAAAAACTGCTTTATAAATAATCTTCCTGATCAGTTTCATCAACTTAGCAAACCAGACAGCTTAGAAGAACTCGATGTTGCAACAGAAACTATTGACGCTCTCTTTTCCAACACTCTAGACTCTGTCGCTCCTTTGCGCTTAAAAAAGATTAAGGACATTAGTCCAACGCCATGGTATAACGAGCACACTCGGGCCCTTAAGAGAGCAGCAAGAAAAATGGAGCGCAGCTGGAAGAATTCAAAACTAGAAGTTTTTCGGATTTCATGGAGAGAGAAAATGATGGAGTACAGAAAGGCCATAAAAACCGCTAGATCTGCTTATTTTTCAAATCTTTTAGAAGAAAATAAACACAACCCTAAGTATTTATTTAATACAGTGGCTAAATTAACGAGAAATACAGCCTCAACTTCTGATGTTTCCAAACAGCACAGCAGTAATGACTTTATGAACTTCTTTACTTGCAAGATTGACAACATTAGAGAGAAAATTATAGCCATGCAACTGTCTACTACAGTATCACATCAGACAGTGGATTGTAGCATCCCTGAGGAAAAATTCCATTCATTCGCTGCTATAGGAAAGGAAGAATTGTCTAAACTTATTAAATCATCAAAATCAACAACATGTATGTTAGACCCTATACCGACTAAGCTATTGAAAGAGATGCTTCCAGAGGTCATAGATCCTCTTCTTAAGATCATTAATTCATCTTTATTACTAGGTTACGTACCGAAAAATTTTAAGCAGGCTATTATCAAACCTCTTATTAAAAAACCACAACTTGATCCTGGTGAATTAGTCAATTACAGACCAATTTCCAATCTACCTTTTCTGTCAAAAATACTAGAAAAGGCAGTATCATCTCAACTTAGTTCCTACTTGGAAAGAAATGGTATCTGTGAGGATTTCCAGTCAGGATTTAGACCGTACCATAGTACTGAGACTGCTCTCATTAGAGTTACAAATGATTTGCTCTTATCATCAGATCGTGGTTGTATCTCTCTATTAGTGTTACTAGACCTCAGTGCAGCTTTTGACACTATCGACCACAATATTCTTTTGAATAGACTAGAAAATTATGCTGGAATTAGTGGAAATGCATTGGCATGGTTCAAATCATACTTATCTGACCGTTATCAGTTTGTAGTAGTAAACGAAGAGACGTCATTTCGATCACAAGTTAAACATGGAGTACCACAAGGCTCAGTTCTAGGACCGTTGCTTTTCACTCTGTACATGCTACCCTTGGGAGATGTCATTAGGAAGCATGGCATTAGCTTTCACTGTTACGCTGATGATACTCAGCTCTATATTTCCTCGCGCCCTGACGAAACCTACCAATTCTCAAAATTAACAGAATGCGTAGCTGATATAAAAAATTGGATGACTAGTAATTTCCTACTACTAAATTCAGAAAAAACAGAGATTCTAATTATTGGCCCAAAAACTTCTGCACATAATAACCTAGAATACTGTCTAACACTTGATGGCTGCTCTGTTAAGTCGTCTTCATCAGTTAGGAACCTGGGTGTGCTCTTTGATACCAATCTTTCATTTGAATGCCACATTTCTAGCATATGTAAAACCGCATTCTTCCATCTTAAAAATATATCTAAATTGCGACATATGCTCTCAATGACAAATGCGGAACAGCTAGTTCATGCGTTTATGACCTCGAGACTAGATTACTGTAATGCTCTACTGGGTGGTTGCCCTGCTCGCGTGATAAACAAATTACAGCTGGTCCAAAACGCAGCTGCTAGAGTCCTTACTAGAACCAGGAAGTATGAACATATTAGTCCGGTTCTGTCAAAACTGCACTGGCTCCCTATTAAACATCGTATAGATTTTAAAATCTTGCTAATTACTTACAAAGCACTAAATGGCTTAGCTCCCCAGTACCTGAGTGAGCTCTTAATGCATTATAGTCCTTCGCGTCTACTACGATCTCAGAATTCTGGCCAGTTGTTAATACCTAGAATATCAAAATCAACCGCGGGCGGTAGATCCTTTTCCTATTTGGCACCTAAACTCTGGAACAATCTTCCTAGCATTGTTCGGGAAGCAGACACACTCTGTCAGTTTAAATCTAGACTAAAAACGCATCTATTTAACCTGGCATACACATGACGCACTATAAACTTTTGTCTTCATATCCGTTAAAGGATTGTTAGGCTGCATAGATCAGGTCAGCCGGAACCGGGAACACTTCCTATAACACCAGATGTACTCGTTACATCGGAAGAAGAATGGCGTCTACGCTAATTTTTTGTCTCTCTGCTTATCCCGAGGTTTGCCAATTAACGTGATTGGCTGGATCCGGGCCGTGTCCGGGTCGGACGGGGAACCTGTGCCTGTGTGCGGCAGCAATGTGGCCCTGTGGTGTCGGCGGAGACTATGTTAACTAGCTCATCCTTTGTGAAGACCTTACCGACTCATCAGCCAGTGGCACATATCCCAACAAACCGTCCCATATCGGCGTGATCAAAAAGATCCTAAACTAGATGGAACTAGATTAAATATTTTGACTGTTGCGATTCCAAATCGGTTTAATGACCTGTAACTCTGCCTGAGTATCGGACAAGTGTTCACTGTTGGCCAGAGGAGAACTGGCCCCCCGACTAAGCCTGGTTTCTCCCAAGGTTTTTTTTTCTCCATTTGTTGGAGTTTTGGTTCCTTGCCGCTGTTGCCTTTGGCTTGCTTAAGTTGGGGACACTTGCTTGATATTCAGCAGTGTTTTTGATATGCCTGCATTGGCGCCGTTGTATGTGAACTGAGCTGAGCCGGACGATTACGTCACTGTTTTCTCCAGTGTTGCTATACCTAAATTAACTAGACTAATTGATCTTTGCAACGGAATGAATCAATAATATATAGAATAAGCTGCACAATGACACCATTTTCTTATTAATGTAAAGCTGCTTTGCCACAATTTGCATTGTAAAAAGCGCTATATAAATAAAGATGACTTGACTTGACTTGACTTAAATTAACAGTGTAACAATCGAACATCTCTGAACATTTGGTACCACAGTGGTGTAACAAATATATACACACACGTACTGAGGGTCACTGTGGTGGACGGTAGGGAAACATACTGAGGTCAAACACACACACACACACACACACACACACATTCACCTGCTGTCTCTCAGGCTGTGGCACATCCACACGTATCTTGCAGCCAGTGCTGCTGTCGGTCCCTCTCCTAATATTATGTTTATTTTCTCTACTTCAGTCATGGTGGTAAAGTTTGTTATTGCATGGATAAATTTGGAGAAGTAGAGATCTCTGATGGATATATATTTATCGCAGTGAAGGAGGAAGTGCGTCTCTGTCTCGATCGCTCCTGTCCTGCAGTGGACACACAGCCTTTGCTCTCGGGGTGACCAGCTCTTTCTGTGTCTGCCGGTCTCGATGGCCAGGCTGTGGTCACTGAGCCTGTACTTGGTCAGGATCCGTCTCTGCTTTGTGTCTTTGACACTTTGGAGATATTCTTCTAATTCATAATTTGATTTTAGAGTTCGATAGAATTGTAATTTACTTTGTGTTTTAGTTTCCTCATCCCAATGTTCCAGATATGTGTTTTTAGATTGTTTGAAAATTTGGTTTAATCTGATGTTTGGAGAAGCAGTGCTGGTCTGAGACTGGTTGGTGTCAGTAGAGTTAGTCGGGTTAGTAAGTCTCAGAACCAGCTGACTGATGGGACTCTTTTCGGGGTTCAGTTCTTGGGTTTGTAATGCTTTAAAATGTAGCGATTCTGTGGGACTTGATTTTAGATGCATCCAGAATTTGAGGGATCTTTTTTGTATATTAATAATCAATGGGAATCGGCCTAATTCTGCCCTACATGCATTGTTGGGTGTTCTTCTTTGTAATTTTAGTATCATTTTGCAGAATTCAGTGTGTAGGGCTTCTGTTGGATGCTTGTCCCATCTAGTGTAGCTCTGATCACTGAGTGGACCCCAAACCTCACTTCCATACAGCGCAATGGGCTGAATCACACTATCGAAGATTTTACACCAGATTAGAATTGGTAAGTCCATGTTTTGGAATCTTTTCTTGATGGCGTATAGAGCTCTTCGAGCTTATCTCTGAGAGCGTTCACTGCCGCACTGAAACTCCCCGATGCAGTGACGATCAGACCGAGGTAAGTGTACTGCATCGTGTGTTCGAGGGCGGTGCTGCCTAGACTGAACTGATATCTGTGTTCCTGACATCTGGGCTTTTTCTGGAAGACCATAACGTTGGTCTTCTTGAGGTTTACTGCCAGGGCCCAGTTCTGGCAGTACTCGTCCAGCAGGTCCAGGTGCTGCTGTAGTCCCTGTGCAGTGGGTGACAGCAGCACCAGATCATCTGCGTACAGCAAGAGCTTGATGTTCTTGTCTTGTAGAGCGAGTCCGGGAGCTGTGGACCGTTCCAACCGCACCGCTAGTTCATTGATGTAGATGTTGAACAGCGTTGGACTCAGGCTACAGCCCTGCCGAACTCCTGTCTTCTGCCTGAAGAATTCTGTGTGTTTGTTGCCAATTCGTATTGCACATTTTTTGTTCGAATACATTGATTTAATAATGTCGTAGGCTTTACCCCCTACACCGCTTTGTAAAAGTTTGTAATATAATCCGTTGTGCCAAATAGAATCAAATGCTTTTTTGAAATCGACAAAGCATGCAAATATTTTTCCGTTTTTGGTCTGTTTGACGTGTTTATGGATCAGGGTGTGTAGGGTGTAAATGTGGTCGGTGGTTCTGTGATTTGGAAGGAAGCCGATCTGACTCGGACTCAGGACATTGTGTTCGGTAAGGAAGTTTACAATTCGATTGTTTAAAATACTGCTAAATAACTTCCCCAGATTACTGCTCACACAAATGCCTCTGAAATTATTAGGGTCCAATTTATTCCCGCTCTTATGAATTGGGGTAATAAGTCCTTTGCTCCAGATGTCAGGAAAGCAGCCTGAACGAAGAACGATGTTGAATAGTTTGAGCACGGCCGTCTGTGTTTCAGCTTCTCACCCAGAATGCTGTCAGCACCACAAGATTTCTTACATTTTTGGCTTTTGAGTTTGTTTGTCAATTCTTTATGTGTAATTGGGAAGTCGAGTGGATTTTGATTGTTTTTAATTGTGTCTTCATACGTTTGTAGATTTTGGTTGATCAGATTATAATTGTCATTGAGTTGTTTTGGTGGTATTTCTTTATATAAATTTTCAAAGTGTTTTGTCCAGATTTCTCCGTCTTGTATCGGTAGGTCTTGTGGTTTTGTTGTGCTCAGATTATTCCACATATCCCAGAACTGATTCTGATTTATTGAATGTTCTATTTCCTGTAAACTTTTGGTCAGATGGTGTTGCTTTTTTGCTCTAATTGTGTCTTTGTACAGTTTTAGTTTTGAACCGTATTCAGTTCTGATGTCAGTGTTGTTTGGTTCTTTATGTTTTAGATTTGATAATTTTCTAAGTTGTTTCCTCAGTGTTTTGCAGTCTGAGTCAAACCATTTCTCATCTTTTGGTGTATTTTTAGTATGTTTTTTGCCTTTATTTTTCAATCCACTTCTATGTGCTGCTGTTTTAAAGATGTAATTTATTTCATTTGTAGCCAAATTAACACCATCTTTAGTTGTTTCAAAATCCTTATTTATGAATGTATTTATTAAGTTTTTTAGTTCTTCCGAATTGAGTGCTTGGATAAATTTGTCTGGGCTGTCTGGAGTCCATCTGTATCTCTGCTGAACCGGATACATTTTGCAGGTTTCCAGCCTGTTTTGTTCTGGTGTGTGATGAGTTCTGATGTAGATGTTAGTTTGGTTATGGTCCGAGAGTGGAGTTTGCTGTCTGACAGTGAATGCACTGAAGGAGGAAGGGTCCATGTCAGTGATGGCATAGTCCACTACACTAGCTCCAAGACCTGAACAACACGTGAACCTCCCGAAAGAGTCCCCTCTGATCCTGCCGTTCAGAATGTACAGGCCTGAGGCTCGGCAGAGCTGCACTAACTCTCTACCGTTTTTATTCACGGTTTGGTCAAGGTTGTTTCTTGGTGGGAGATTTTTTGTGAGGCTCAGGGGTTTTTGGCCAAAGACATATTCATTGCCCTTTGGATCTATGTGATCTGGTTCAGATCCGGTTCTGGCATTAAAGTCTCCACATAGCAGCACATTTCCCTGGGCCTGGAAATGGCTGATTTCAGTGTGGAGGTTCTCTCTCTCTCTCTCTCTCTCTCTCTCTCTCTCTCTCTCTCTGTCTCTCTCTCTCTGTCTCTCTCTCTCTGTCTCTCTCTCTGTCTCTCTCTCTCTCTCTCTCTCTCTCTCTCTGTCTCTCTCTCTCTCTCTCTCTCTCTCTCTCTCTCTCTGTCTCTCTCTCTCTCTCTCTCTCTGTCTCTCTCTCTCTCTCTGTCTCTCTCTCTCTGTCTCTCTCTGTCTCTCTCTGTCTCTCTCTCTGTCTCTCTCTCTCTGTCTCTCTCTCTCTCTCTCTCTGTGTCTCTCTCTCTCTCTCTGTCTCTCTCTCTCTCTCTCTGTCTCTCTCTCTCTCTCTCTGTCTCTCTCTCTCTCTCTCTCTCTCTCTCTCTCTGCGAGTGCATGCTGGGAGTGAGTGTGGTCGGAGCCGGTTGGCGAGAGATTTCTCTATATTTTTTTGTTTGTTTGTTTTTATTTATTTTCTGTTAATTATAGATTAAGTCAGGGTTTTTTCCTGACTTCGGTCAGTGAGTAAAGATGGAGTCGGAACCGGGAGATTTCTCACGGTTAACACTCAAGCATGGTTGCAAATGCATGCCTGAGGCCGCGGTGTCAGTGGAGGATTGTCTGATAGCTGTGAGTGAGGCAGTCGGTGGTGTTAATATCAGATCCGCCTCCCGAATGAACAAAGCTATTGTTTTCTTTCTCGGTGAAAGTAAAATGGTGGATGACTTGATTGAGACTGGATTGATAATCAAAAATATTTTTGTGCCTGTATTGCCTTTGTCAAGCCCGGCCAAGAAAGTTATTTTATCCAACATACCTCCGTTTGTAAAAAATGAAAAACTAGAGCAAATACTCCACAGGTATGGTAAAATAGTGAGCTCTATTAAAATGATTCCTCTTGGATGTAAAAATCCTGATATCAAACATGTTATGTCTTTTCGGCGTCAGGTGTTTATGATTTTGAATTCTCAGAGTGATCCGTTAAATCTGTCAGTGAAATTAAGCATTGATGGAAAAGACTACACCATTTTTATTAGTTCAGAGTCAATGAGATGCTTTGTTTGTGGCGATTTCGGACACGTTAGACAGACTTGCCCGAGGCGAGACAGGCCGGCGGGCCTTCTTGCGGCTCAGGCTGCAGATGCGGAGAACAGCGAGAGGGCGGCCGACGAGGAGAGTGCTGCGACCGCTGAGGCGTCAGAACCCCGGCCGGGCGGAGCGCTTTCGGCGCCAGGTGACTTGCCCGAAGGGAGACCGGTGTTTGGTGCCTCTGGAGACGGCCTGGCGGGGGCTGTTGAGGAGGCGGCCGGCCCGAGTCATATCCCCGCTGTACCGCGGGCAGAGACGAGCCCGGGACAGGTGTGCCTGCCGCCTGAGACTGACTCGATTAGTGAAGGAAAACAAACGCAGTTCGATACAATTGAGAATGATACAATTGACGACTCGTTTAACCAAAGTCAAGATGACATTTTATCTCAAGAACCTGTGGATTTAATGGATGACTCTGGGAATGAACATGAGGACACCGAGATAATGGGCAATGACGCGATGGATTCAGAACTTCTATTGGGAGGTAAGACTAAAATCTACTCTGTTCAGCAGATTAATTATTTTCTTGATACTACAAAGGGACTTCGTAAACCAAAAATTGAGTCATATTTTCCGGATTTAAAAATGTTTCTGGTGTCTGGTACAATGGCTATGAGAAAGGCTTCCTTGGATGAGCTTGACAAACCCAAACGGTATCGCCTTAAGAAACTTCTTAGTAATGTTAGAAGTTCTCTGAATTTACAAGGTAAAAAATGAGTATGGCTTGGATACCTAATAATTCTGGTGGATTCATTTTATTGTCTGTTTACTTTATATTTATTTTCATGGCTCCTTTCAGACTTAGTTCATTGAATATTAATGGGTGTCGTGATGCGATGAAAAGGGCTAGTCTTTTTGATTATATCCTGATGAAGAGGGCCAGTGTTGTGTTTCTACAGGAGACACACACAGATCAGAAAAATCAGATACAGTGGTTGACTGAATGGAAGGGTCAAGCGATATTGAGTCATGGCTCTACTGTCAGTGCAGGAGTGGCTGTACTGCTGGCACCTGAATATAAAGAGCAACCTGTCAGTGTTTTTGAGTTGATTCCCGGACGATTGCTTAGAGTTGATATAACGGTTCTGGGTATTAATTTTTCTTTTGTTAATGTGTATGCACCCAATATTGGGTCAGAACGGGTTAATTTTTTTGAAAAACTTAAAACTGCTTTAAGTGATGTTTCTCATGATAGGACCATTGTTTTGGCTGGGGATTTTAACTGTACTTTAAGTCATCTTTTGGACAGAAATCATGAAGAGCCCCACAGTCAATCTGCAGATATGCTTAGATCTTTAATTGTTTACCACAATCTTGTTGATGTTTGGAGAGAATCTTTTCCTCAGGTCAGACAATATACCTGGGTGAAAATAAACTCCAATATGGTATCTGGGGCTAGGTTAGACAGGATTTATGTACCCAAAAGTAAAAGGAATCTTTTTTATAACAGCTGTATTTTTCCTACTGCATTGTCTGATCACCATTTTTTATCTATTGATGTCACTACAATAGAGAGCACATTCAAGAATTTCTTTTGGAAGTTTAACAACAGATTATTATTAGATCATAATTTTGTGCACTCTTTCACTCACTTCTGGGAGATCTGGAGAGAGAAAAAAACACACTATAAGTCCTTGAGTCAGTGGTGGGACATAGGAAAAACTCAAATTAAATTGTTTTGCCAGAGTTATTCTGCTTACAATATAAGTTTTTTGGAAAAGAAGATGGCACAGCTGGAACAGGAAATACTTCTGCTTGATATTGAAGGGGACATTGTCGATACCACAGTGTCCTTGAAACAAAACAAATTTCTTTTGCGGAATCTGCTGGAGGAAAGAGCCCAGGAGACACTGATTCGTGCAAGATTTTCATCCTTCAACAGCATGGATGCTCCTACATCTTTCTTTTTTAATCTGGAGAAGAAGACTGTCAATAAGAAGATTTTAGGCTGTTTGAAACTTTCAGATGGGAGGAAGGTTACCGATGGTGACGAGATTATTTCTTATACACTATCTTTTTACGAGGATCTTTACAGAGCCGAACCTTGTGACGAGGAGATGGCTGAACTTCTCTTACAGGATTTACCTCAACTTGCAGAAGGAGAAAAATCTAAGCTTGAAAAAATACTGTCTTTTGAGGAATTATCTGTCGCTGTTAAAGAACTGTCTTCTGGAAAAGCTCCAGGATTGGATGGACTCAATGCAGAATTTTATAAGCATTTTTGGTCAGTCATCGGAGAGGATTTGTTTTCTGTTTTCATGGAGAGTTTTAAAAGAGGTTCACTTCCACTGAGTCTACGAAGAGCTGTGGTTACCCTATTACCTAAAAAGGGAGATCTTGAAGACATTAGATGCTGGCGTCCGGTCTCTTTACTTGGAGTGGACTATAAGATACTTTCAAAGTCCTTAACTAACAGAGTTAAACGATATATTTCCTCAGTGATTCATCCAGATCAGTCATACTGCATTCCAGGAAGGACAATTTTTGATAATCTTTTCTTAATTCGAGATCTGATTTCTTTTTCTAAAGTAAATAATTTTAATATTGGTTTTGTTTCTTTGGACCAGGAGAAAGCCTTTGATCGGGTTGATCATGGGTTTTTAGTTAAGTGCCTCGAGGCTTTTGGTTTCGGTCCCTGTATTATTGCTTATATTAAACTGTTGTATACTGATGTATACAGCATGCTGAAAATTAATGGTACTCTTACAAGACCTTTTAAAGTAAGCAGAGGCATAAGACAGGGGTGTGGTCTTTCAGGAACACTGTATGCGATTGCGATTGAGCCACTTTTGGTCACACTGAGAAACAAACTGTGTGGCATATCAACTGTGTGTCCGTCCACCTCAGACCTAAGAACGGCTAGGCTTAGTGCCTATGCCGATGATGTCACTGTTTTTATCAGATCTGCTCAAGATGTTATTAATTTGAGGGAATCTTTAGAGGTTTATCAGAAAGCCTCGTCATCTCGAATTAATTGGCAAAAATGTGCATCTTTTTTACTGGGTGAATGGGAGAATGGAGGTCCTCCAGTACTTCCTCAGAATTGTTCCTGGAGTCGAGAGGGGTTTAAAGTGCTTGGAATTTTCCTTGGATCTGACCAATTTATACAGAAAAACTGGGATGGTATTTTTGAAAAAGTTTCTGGGCGCTTACAAAAATGGAGATGGCTACTGCCTCACTTATCATATAGGGGAAGAGTGCTTATTATTAACAACTTGGCAGCTTCCATGATGTGGCATCGCTTAAATGTACTTGATCCACCAAAAGACTTGTTGCAACGTCTGCAGAAGACTTTTGTTGAGTTTTTTTGGGATGGATATCATTGGCTTCCCCCAGCAATTCTGTACCTGCCAGTCAATGAAGGAGGCCAAGGGCTGATTGATTTGGCAGCCAAGGTCAAGGCGATGAGGTTAAAAACTGTTCAAAACCTACTATACTCTATGGATCTTAGGCCATGGGTGTCTTTTGGTCTGGCGTTGCTTAGAACTTTTGGTGGGTTCGGTCTTGATAGGCATTTGTTTTTAATGTCTTCTTATGATGCAAAGTTTTCAGCTTCTGTAAAATTCTATGCTTCTGTGTTGAACTCCTGGACAGGTTTTAAGTTGATCAGACACGAAAGTAACCATTTTGGCCTTGAAGAACCACTGTTTTACAACTCATTTTTAGGTGAACTCTGTGCCTCTAATACAACTGTTAAAAATTGTTTGGAAAAAGGACTGACAAAAGTTACAGACTTGATTGACACCTCATCTAAACGATGGAGGTCAATGATAGACATTAGTAAACAGGCTGGAATTAGATCAGTCAGGACGATAGAGAGACTCTTTGGGGGGTTGAAAGCATTGGAGGTTATTACATTGTGCGCTGCCCACTAATTCTCATGTCTCTAAATTTAATTTGAATGTTTTACCATCTTGCATTTTTTGCTCTTTACCAGAATCTGTTTTTCATGTTTTTTCTGAATGCTCTAGATTGGTTTCATTGTTTACTTTGCTAGAAAGATTAATTGGAAATTTAGGATTTGTTTTTACAAAGACACTGTTCATTTATGGTTGCAAGTATTCAAAAGAGCACAGACAACAGTGCACTATAGTGAATTTTATAATTGGACAAGCCAAATTAGCCATTTGGAAGTCTTGTAGATTGGCTGCTGAAGGGAGAAATATAAATGTTTCTGTACTTTTTTCTGCTTTGGTGGAATCCAGAATAAGAGTGGAGTTTAGATTTTTTCAAATGACAAATAACTTGCTTGAGTTTGAGTTTAAATGGTGTGCAAATGGAGCGTTACTGTCATTTAGTGAGGATGGAGAAATAATGTTTAATTGGTAATCTTTAGTTAATTATTACTGTTATTGTATGCGTGTGTGTATAATATATATAATTGTTTTTTTTTGTTTTTTTTGTTTTTTTTTTCGAATATTTTGTGATGTGTGAGGTATAATTGTATATTTTTTAGAATGTTTTAATAAAGTGTGTTAAAACTCTCTCTCTGTCTCTCTCTCTTTCTCTCTCTCTGTCTCTGTCTCTCTCTCTCTGTCTGTCTCTGTCTCTCTCTCTCTGTCTCTCTCTCTCTCTCTCTCTCTCTCTGTCTCTCTCTCTCTCTCTCTCTGTCTCTCTCTCTCTCTCTCTGTCTCTCTCTCTCTCTCTCTGTCTCTCTCTCTCTCTCTCTCTCTCTCTCTCTGTCTCTCTCTCTGTCTCTCTCTCTCTCTCTCTCTGTCTCTCTCTCTCTCTCTCTGTCTCTCTCTCTCTCTCTCTGTCTCTCTCTCTCTCTCTGTCTCTCTCTCTCTCTCTCTCTCTGTCTCTCTCTCTGTCTCTCTCTCTCTCTGTCTCTCTCTCTCTCTCTCTGTCTCTCTCTCTCTCTCTGTCTCTCTCTCTCTCTCTCTCTCTCTCTCTCTGTCTCTCTCTCTCTCTCTGTCAATTCAATTAAATTCAAATGAGCTTTATTGGCATGACAATGGTAGCAATGTATTGCCAAAGCATTTTACAGTAAATCATCATTCATGTATATACATATCTTTAGAACAAAACAAACAAGTAGAACAGTTTATGAACATTTAAAAATTCTGTGAACAATTTATGATCAGTGTGTGTATTGTGTAAGTGTTTGTGTATTTGTTTGTGTGTGTGTGGGCGTGTGTGTGTGTGTGTGTGTGTGTGTGTGTGGACGCATCACTGATTAGTCGTCAACTCTCTCTTTTGTGACAAGCATCAATGTATCTTGCCGCTAGTGTGATACAGTCTCTTTTTTCACCTAGTAAATGTTGAAGTTGTATTTTATTGTTTAGTTTTATGAAGCCGGGGGAAGATATTTCAAATTTTGCATAGAAAGTCCCTCTAATGTCCTCATAGTTGGGACAGCTGGTGAGGAAGTGTTGCTCTGTCTCTGGTCACAGTGCGGGCAGATGCGTCTCTCTCTGTCTGTATCTGCCCGTCTCTACAGTGAGAGAGTGATTGCTCAGTCTGTACCTCGTCATTATTCGTCTTAGTTTGCCGTGTGTCACTGTACTCAGGTATTCTGCGGGTGTGTAGTCTCTATTTAGGGCCAAATAACATTCCAGTTTACTTTGTTTTTCCGTTGCTTCAGTCCAATAGGTCAGGTAATTTTCTTGTTGTGCTTTTATAATTTGGTTGGGCCGGATTGTGTGTATGAGGGTGTCAGTGTCCTGAGGCTGATTGTTGTTAGTTGTGTTAGTGTGTGTGTGGAGCCTCAGGACCAGCTGAATGAGGGGCTCTTCTCACTGTTCATTTCATGGCTTTTAAGGGCTTTATAATGATAAGAGTTGGGGTCACTCATTTTTAGATGTTTCC
>CM076084.1:328901-361401 GCA_038088235.1 Zacco platypus | reverse complement strand
GCCGGGAGCAGGTGAACTGCAGGGCCGCCGCGCTGTTGGACGGAACCGGCGCGGGCTGCTGCGGCGGCGGCGGCTGGTGCTGGTGGTGCGCCATCCCGCCGTACGAGTTCATCATGTTCGGCAGGCCCATGGCTTGCATTCGGCTGTAGGGGTTGTAGGACGGGGCCGACAGTCCTTTCACGTTCACGGCGCCCATGTTGCCGTTGCTCATCTGGCAGGACGCGTAGCTCATCGGCGGCGGAGGCTGCGCGAGCGACCAGCTGTTGTTCATGAAGCCGGACTGGAGGTATTTGGGCGCGGGCAGGTAGCTGCCGTATCCGTCGCCGCCGAACAGGGACTTTCCCGGCTGGAAGTGGGCCGCCGGCGGTCTGAACGGACGCTTCATGCGCCTCCGGCCCCGGTAGTTGCCCTTCTCGAACATGTCCTCGCAGGCCGGGTCCAGGGTCCAGTAGTTGCCCTTGCGCTCGCCGCCGCCCTCCCGGGGAACTTTGATGAAGCACTCGTTGAGGCTCAGGTTATGGCGGATGCTGTTCTGCCAGCCCTTCTTGTTCTTCTCGTAGAAGGGGAACTTGGTGATGATGTACTGGTAGATGCCGGACAGGGTCAGTCGCTTCTCCGAGCTCTCCCGGATGGCCATGGTGATCAGAGCCACGTACGAGTACGGCGGCTTCTGCGACGGGTCTGACTTCTCCGAACTCGGCTCTTGGACCGGCTCGTCCTTCGAGAACTCTTCCTTCTTCACCGCGTTGGTGTCGTGGACCATCAGAGCCATCGCGTCATCATCTAAGCTATGGTAAGATGCCATCGCTTCAAAAACACAAGCAAATATAGTGAGGACATTTATTTGACAATTTCACACTTTTTTTTCATGCATCAGTAATTTAACCGCCTTTACTTCCTGCATATTTCATTCCAAACACATTCAACTTGAAAAAATAATGCAGTGTATTTTATAAACACTGTATATATCATGTTATAAAATATTATTTATTTATTTTATGAGGTTCAGAAAAAACGAACATCAGCCAAATTATTATTATTTCATGCATTACACTGAAACTGCTGCGTCACTTTAACCCAGAGGTTGGGTTAAATGATCAACCTGCTTTATTTAACCCAACTATTGTTTATAAATGTCTGGATTAAAATGAACCAAAATAGGTTAGAAATTAAAAATCAGACACATAAAAGCAACGTTAATAATCAAAAGCTGAACATTTATTAATAAGCTATTAATTTATTTACTAAACATATTAATAAATATTAATTTCCAACATACTTTGGGTTCAAATAAACCAACAATACAGTCATTTATAGACAATAGTTGAGTTAAATAAAAACGACCCAGCAGGTCGAGCAAACATTTAACCCAACCTCTGTGTCAAAACATCCCAATCGCAGCATTTGTCCATTTTCAACCCAACTTGGGTTATTTTTAATTTTTTTTTTTTAGAATTTTTTTTTAATTAAAGTTTTTTATACTATGTTTTATATAGGAGTTTATATTTCATTGATAGCTGCAGATTTTGATGTCACACACACACACACACACAAACACACAGCATCAGCATCTTTCGGCTCCTTCACGCCTCTGAAACTGAACAGAGAACGGAAGGATTGTTGTGTGTCAGTGGAAACTGCGCTGCAGATCTGTCGTGATCACTCATCTGACAGCTTATCTTAATCCATTCAGTGAGTTTTTCTTTAACAAAATGAACTTGCTTAATCAACAATCAATGTGAAATTAATGTATTAATATATTAACACTTTTTTTAGGCTCAGTATTTTATTTTATAGACACATGCAACGCAAACCAGAACAAAATATAAGCGTATCACATCCAAATGAAGTAAAGACTGAAGCCGTCCGGCTCTACTTTAATAGACTGTAGCACATATAAGGGAAAACTTACCAAACTTCCTGCCAATGTGTGTTTTCTGCGTTTTGTTGTGATTAAAGACAGAGAATTCTTGTACAACAAAACAATACAAATTTTTGAAATTTAAAAAAAAAAAGTTTTTTCAGGCCACCTTATAAGAAAATCAAACTATATTTAGATTCATATTGGAATATTATAATGCTGTAGATATTTACCTGCAGTGTCTGTTGTGTCCTTAATGATAATGATCTTATTCCTTGCAAACGAATGTCAGTCGTACATAAATACAGGTTAACTGCAGAATGTCAGAAATGGGGAGTTTCTTTTTCTTTAAAGCTTTTTGGGTTGATTTATTTCAGCCCTGCCTTTCGTCCTTGGAAACAGGCCCCGTATCTCTACCAGATAAAAGTGAAAGCAGCCCTGCAAAAAGCGCTTTCAAGTGTGTTGTCTGTAGGAATTTATTTTAAAAAGAATATTTCTTCCAGTAAATTGATTCCCTTTTCTTTTTGTATTCATTTAAGTTTTACATTAGTAAAAAGTGTGAATGTTTTTGTAACTTATTATTACCTATCAAAAAATGATTTTACTGAACTTCACAATAAATTGCTTCTACAAAACTCTATTGAAGTGTTTATATCCAAAGCAAAAGGTCACGACCCGCCCAGCGTCCACATGCTGCATGACAACGTGATCGTTAACGGTCGTTGTCACCTGTACCGGACCGGTTTCGCATATTTGAGGGCTTTATATAGCGTGATTGCACTTTGAAGGTGTTCAATGCTGGTCAGAAGGTTCTGTCATTTTTCATGTTAAAATGTTTCCATTACCATTGTTGTGTTACACTGACATTAAAGTGACACAATTGTTTGTATATGGCAGCTGTTATAGAGCGTTGGAAACGAATACGTCTCTTTCCTTATTTATTAAAATTATGGTAATCTGTTTCGCCGCTCTCGCCTCATCCTATCGCGACGCTCGCTGTCCACTGTGAGATTGGACGAGAGCCAATCACGTCGCGAGATGAGAATGGACACAGCCACTCGCCGCGCTGTGAGATTGGATGACGACACTGAACAGAAAAATACTCCGTTATAACTGAGCAAAGTAAGTAAAATGTTTTTCATTTTCTTCTTGTGTTCACTATATCTTATATGACAATATATTTGTTACTTTTCATCTGTAAACAAAATCGTTTTGTCGAGTGTCTCCTCCTTTAGTAATCGCTAGTTCTATAACCTAACTTTTTTCAGCTTCATTTTGAATGAAATCCTCATTAAGTTCATGTTAAGACTTTATTTGGTCAGATGTTAGTAGGAATCCGTGTTCTGTTGGTTAGATCGGGCTGTCGCGATGGTCACGTGGTTTTACTATGGTAAAAATGTTTGTGTTCATAAACTGTGGTCACGTTATGACGCGTTGCGTGTCATCTAACATTTTAAACACCATTTAGTCGCTTGAAGTTCGGTTTGTATAAAAAAACAGTGTTATAGTTGTAGATATTGGCATCCTGTATAATAACCATGGTTTTAATATGGTAAAAGTGTAGTAACCATGTTTTTTTTATAGGTGGATTGAAGTCCATTTGTATAAACACAGTGTTTACTATGAATACCATGGTTAAACTATGGCTAGTGTAACAAATGTTTAACTATATGAACCATGGTTTTTAATTGTTATTTGTAGTAAAACCATGGTTAATTTACCATCATTTATTTAGCTTGCAGTTTTGTTTCAATGAATTTGTTTGGTAACACTTTAGTGTAGGGAACATGTATTCATTATTTACTGTGACTTTTCACACATTAAACACATTAAATTCTACATTATGAATGTAGAATATGGTCATGCAGAATAAGACATTAATATGAGCTTAATAATCACTAATAAACAGTCAACATTCTTGTAATATGCGTGCTAATAAGCAACTAGTTAAAGACCAGTAGCGGTTCTAGACAATTTTTACTAGGGGGGCCAAGGGGGGGCCAGTGTTTAACCAGAGGGGCACATTAAAAATGGTAACAAATTATATTTAAAGATTATAAACTACTTTACTTTACAATCATATAAACATTTATTACAACATTGTACATCATTTGTACAAGAGTGAGTGCAGGTGCAAAAAAGGTTCATCAATGTTGATGATTATTATCAATGATTTGTGAAGGATCATGTGACACTGAAGACTGGAGTAATGATGATAAATTCAGCTTTGATCACTGGATATAAATTACACTTTACTATATATTCACATAGAAAACAGTTATTTTACATTTTAATAATATCTCACAATATTACAGCTTTTCTTGTATTTTAATAACATAAATGTTGCCTTGGTGAGCAGAAGAGGCTTCTTTCAAAAACAACCAAAATAGTTCAGTTTCCAAACTTTTGACTGGTAGTGCATATCTGCATGTATTTCAAAATGTAGGCCAAGTATTTACTTAAAAGAAAGAAACATTAGAGCCATATTGACACAAAAAATTATTTACATGAGAAAGCACCATTTTAAGGACACACAGTAGAACTACAATGAAATTATAATTGAACTGCTTTGCAAACAGTAATAACCTTCTTCATCACAAACCTGATGGTGCAGTACTTGATCCACATGGATCCCCTTTCTGTCCCTCTGGCTGTTCCTCTCTCTGTCCCTGTATGTTTTCTTCCTCCTCACCCTCTTCTTCATCCTCCTCACCCTCTGGAATTTCCCTCTCTGTGTCAGAGTCCTCACTTTCATCATCTGCCCTCTCTCCAGCCTCCACTGACTCCTCTGGCTCTCTCTCCTTCTGCTCCTCAATTCTCTCAATACCTTAATTTGTTTCTCTCACTTTTTTGTTTACTGGGGCAAAAAGGACGCTATGTCCCTTCCTCGTTTCATGATAACTATCGGAAGAAAAAAACGTGCATTACATGTCGTTGTCTAACCATCCCACTTAACACGGGCAGATAGCCTGTTGATTACTTTACTCAGATGTTTGTTATCGCAATGCAACAGCCAAGACAGATGAAGTTACGTGGTTAACATCACATGCAAGTGATGTGCAAGAGCAACAAGTCACTTACGAGATACGAGTCACTTGCGTGGCCTCACGTTACCCGTGAACGTTCCGTCGCATTAGTTCCGCTCTTGGCGCGTAAAATCATAAAAAATTCATAATTATTATTTTTTTTGGTCAGCACAGGGGGGCCACAGGGGTGGCCAGGGACATATCTACAGAGGCACGGGCCTCTCTAGGCCTCCGTGTAGAACCGCCACTGGTAGAGAGACCGGCTCAGAAGTTGGTCTTATTATTAGAAGCAGAGTGAACAAATCTTTATAGGGACTTTATGCTTTGCATACATGGACAAAGGTTATTATCTGTGAAATTATTAATGATTGAAAAACGTTTATAATTTGGTGGGAGTGTAACAGACCTTATTGTAATTTATTTTCTAATTTGTTTTTTCACTTTATTTTTGATATTTTAGTGGATTTAACAACTGTTCACGTGATAAAACTACTTTTATCCTCTATGTAACTAACGTTATAAAATAATGTTAATAACAATAAGAATCATAATGACTTTATTTTGTTATCATATTCATACCTCCGTGCCAACTGTGTAGTTATCGATTGTATAATTGGTTTGTCATGCTTGTTAATTTTTATTTTCAGTTTTTTTATATAGTATTTAGTGATTATTAAAACATTCATTCAAGTGTACATTATTTACATGTATTTACTATTTTTAAAAATGTTTTAGTTATTTGAAATACTCACGCTCACAGATGACGTGGTCGTTGAGCGCCTCACGCGACCTTTCAGTTACAATTTGAATAAATACAACGGAGCCAAGACCCACCAGTTAGAAAAGACTCGCCAAAAAAACCCAAAAACTTCGCGAAAGAAATAAAAAAAAAAACAAATCAACAACCATGTAAGTAAATTACAGGAATATTTCTCGCCTGAACTCTGATTTTACCACACTTTACTATGGAAAATCGTGTTTTACATGTTCATGAATATCAGCGAATGTCAGTCTTTCTGGGTGTGTTTGGAGAGTTTGTCGTGCGATTATGGGTGTGAATGCGTCTAAAGCAACAGGTTAGGCTTTTTATTCATTTTTAATTAAGTTGTAATCAGTCTCTTTTAGTTGGAATCGGTGCCAACAGTGAACTTTATTGTTAATAAAAGAGTTTGATTATAGACTGTTTGTATATCCGCTATCCTAACGGTTAACGTTAACCTTTAACGAGTGGCTCATGAATATTTTGTGAAAATTTGAAACATTAAACTAAATACAGACATTTTACTATTATCGTATTTGGTCTGTCTTCGTTGTTTATAAATTATTTTAAATAATTCATTGTCTTTTGACTATTTAATGCGGATGACATAACTGTCAAAATTCAAATCGAAACACACTGAAGCCCGTTAGGCCCGTAACGCGTTTTTGAATTCATCTATGACTCATCTATAAATAACATGGTGTGTAATGATGCATCAATCAAATGATGTGATGCATCGATGCAATGCATTAAAAATCATTTATTTTTAAAAATGACTTTATGGTTAAGTAAATAATACAGGGGGAAAAAAACATGTAATTTACATGAAAACGTTAGATCAGGCACAAATTTAAAAAAAACAAAAAAACAAAGTAAATTCTATATTAGTACTCAATTCAAGCTTGTAGAAATTAAAGTGTAAGTATCAACATTATAAAAATAAGTAAACTACTCAACTTTTCTGATACTGGTGTTCCCATCATGTACCTTGAATAATTAATGAGGTTGATTTTTCATTGTTTTCCACCTGTATATACACTCTTTTATCATTGCATTTGTGGTTAGGTTTTGTCATTTTGTGACATTTGTTGCCATCTTTGTGTACCAAGTATTGTGGTCTCTGTGTTCAGGTGTGGCGTTACTACAAAGATGTAGATATGGTGTCTACACAATATCTATTGTATTATTTACTTATTATTTAGATGTTTAGATGCTAAGTAAATCATTCACTTTAAAAGCGTGGTTTAATTCAGTTAACGATTCAGTTATCGTTTGAGTAAAATGTATGGCAAAGTAAGCTTCAAATAAGTAGAAATATCTTAACCTTTTAGCCTAGTTAAAATACCTTTATTTTCTTCGTTAATTTTACTTAACCTAGTTTAAGTTTAGTTTTAGTTTACTTAATTCCAAATGTGAAATATGTGCAAAAACTTGCAAAAGAGAAATGAAGTAAATTCTACTTTCAGTGTGGATGTCCCAGCTGGCATGCAGAATTTGCACTTTTTGCACTCAAGGTTTTTGTTTGCATTTGTGAGTTGATGGAAATGTAACCATTTTTTGTAAAATAATAATAATGTCAATTGCAGGCTCCTGAATCTTATCAAATTGTAATTGTCTCTGCATGTTTTGAGTTGTCGCAAATATCATATTTGTGGTAATTGATGAAGATAATTGATGTCCGATTTCTCTAAATAAACTCAGATTGTTTACAGACTGCTGAAAATCAGAAAAAAATGTCTCATGCTGTATGCATTTCTAGGGGACTTTTCATTATGAACTGTTTCAGGGTGTTTTTGTGGTTGACGTCTAAATCCATCATAATCCATCAGAACAGCGCTGCCAGGATCCTGCTGAGGGTGCGCAAGTATGATCACATCACCCCCATCCTGAAATCTCTTCACTGGCTTCCTGTCTCATTCAGGATTGAATATAAGGTTTCTCTCCTCACCCACCAGTGCATTCACGGGCACGCTCCTCCTTACCTACAGGAACTCCTCACCCACCACACCACCTCACGCACCCTCCGGTCTGCAAACGCAAACACCCTCTACGTCCCCAGAACCAAGCTCTGCAGCATGGGTGGTAGGGCCTTTTCATCGGCTGCTCCGAGGCTGTGGAATGCCCTCCCTGAACACCTGAGGGCTCCACAAACTATAGATGTTTTTAAACGAAACTTAAAAACATATCTTTTTAAAAAAGCTTTTTATTGAATGTTATTTATGTTAGCACTTCTTTTAACAAACTATATCTTTTTATCTATTTCTTTTTTATACTACTGTACGTCTTGTAGCACTTTGAGATTGTTGTAATGTAAAGTGCAATACAAATAAAATTTATTATTATTATTATTATTATAATGTTCCTTTCATAAACTCGTTCGAGCTTGTTGAGTGTTATACCTCCTGCTTCTTCATTGTTCCTGTTATGTCGTTTCACACCACTTTCAATTTATGGACTCGCCTATACTTCCTACCAGTAAAATCCTCTGAACTATCACATGTCATCTAGTCCTGTCTCGTCATGTTAGTTCTAGTCTTCACCGTGTGTAATTATTTGATTGTCATCACCTGTTTCCGTTTTACCCTCGTCATCTGTGTATATTTAAGTTCCTCCCCTAGTATCATCCTTTGTCAGTAATTGTTTGTGCATAGCACGCTGTTGCTTGTTCTCTGTTATTTGGAATAAACCTGTCTGTTTATTGTTATCCACGTCTCCTGTCATCCCGGCGTTACATGAACATGTTTGTCTGAAAAAAACATTTCATTTGTTTACATGTATTTAGGATAGTTTTAACTGCTCACCCTGTTGAATCAAACCTGTAATTACTTCATTCATGCAATCAATCTGCCCCTGCTCAAGTTGATTTTCCATTTGTTTGCCTTTCTCTTTGTCATAGACCAAATCAACCAAGATATTTGGCCCAGGCGCAGAGGGCGCAGAGGGCGCAGCGGGCGCAGAGGGCGCGGGACCACCATATTGAAGGAAGAGGACACACATGACACCGTTTCCCAGTGTTCTTCAATGGCTAGAAATGGTCTGCTTAATTTCCGTCTCTTATTGTGATGTGATATTCTCAGGCATGGTTCCTTTGTGTTGTGAATAGCTACATAATTTCAGGATGACTAATTACAGTAACAGGATGTACAATGATTAAAATGCTCATTGAATATTTAATTGAACTTTGAGACTCCACCATTTACAGATATTTTTTTTAGTTTAGGCCCCACCATCAAAAACAAGCTATAATTGTTTCGCCTGTTAAAAACTCAGAATTTTTTTTCTGATATATATATTTTTTTCTTCAGTTAATTAATATGTGAATGGAATATTATCATCTAAGGTTTTTTTTCACCTCATTTTAATCCAAATTAGGAATCGATAATAATCGGAATCGTTACCCAACCCTATTCGTTACCATTATTTTTTTATTAGTTGTTTAATAAATTTAATGGATCCGGAACCAAAACATTTAAGTCTTCCAACCCTAATTGGCTGTGAATTAAATTTTTTGTATCCTACAGCATTTTTACTTTCATTGTGTACAGACAAATGTCGCTGGAAACTTGCCATTTCAGTGCTGTTAGTGTGAAATGCTGACCACTAAAGTACATACTCCTGCTGAGTCTCCAACCATCCTGCCAAAAGTCTGGCATCATTTAATTGATTAGTAAACCTCCTCTGGTGTTCACACAGCTGTTTGTTTACACACGACAAGACTCCTTGACCTTTACTGCTTTTCCAGCCCGTAGCATCACTTTTGCAGAATTTTCCTTGGAATCAATCCTCTAATCCTCCGTTCTCTCTCCTCCAGATGGGTGATTACCACTCAGACGAAGAGGTCTATAGACCGAGCACAGAGGTAAAACAATGTTGTATTAATCTGAAATGTCTTATATACTTTTTTGTTAATTATATGAATTTTGTTGTTTATTCTGTTTTCGCCATGAAAATAGCCTTATTTAAATATTTAAATATGATAAATAAATATAATAAATAATTATTCATAATAATATTTTCAGAAAATAACTTTTTCTGTCATTTACAGTCGTGCGATTAATTACTCACCCTTATGTCGTTGTACACCCGTAATACAATACCCTGTAACACAAATTAAGATATTTTTGTTGAAATCCGATGGCTCAGTAAGGCCTCTATTGCCAACAAGACAATCAACAGCTACTAAAAACATATTTAAAACAGTTCATCTGAGTACAGTGGTTCAACTT
The DNA here is from genome assembly GCA_038088235.1 of Zacco platypus. Lineage (NCBI taxonomy): Eukaryota > Metazoa > Chordata > Actinopteri > Cypriniformes > Xenocyprididae > Zacco > Zacco platypus. Next base: position 351,528 of record CM076084.1, on the reverse strand, counting down.
TATTATTACAAAAAGACGAGAATACTTTTTGTGTGCCAAAAAATGCAAAATAACAACTTTTCAACAATATCTAGTGATGGCCGATTTCAAAACACTGCTTCGAAGCATTACGAATCTTGTTTCGAATCAGTGGTTCGGAGCGTCACGTGATTTCAGTAAACGAGGCTTTGTTACGTCATAAGTGATTCGAAATTTCAATACCTCACGTGACTCACAGTTTGATATGCGATCCGAACCACTGATTTGAAACAAAAGTTTTGTAAAGCTTCGAAGCAGTGTTTTGAAATCAGCTAGATCACTATATTGTTGAAAAGTCTTTTTTTTTTGCACACAAAAAGTATTCTTGTCGCTTTATAATATTACGGTTGAACCACTGTACTCAAATGAACTGTTTTAATATGTTTTTAGTAGCTTTCTGGGCATTTGAAAGTGTTGATTATCACTGAGCCATAGGATTTCATCAAAAATATCTTCATTTGTGTTCTGAAGATGAACGAAGGTGTAGAACCACATGAGGGTGAGTAATACATGACGATTTTCATTTTGGGTGAACTAACCCTAGGAACCAGATAAGTGACCTGAAAGCAGCATCAAAGTAACCAACTGACAATGTGTACTTGTTTGCTGTTTTTGCAGATGAAGCTGTGTATTGCCACGGCCTTCTTCATTTTAATCATCATCATCCTCAGTGAGTATCACAGTATTTACAGGCTCTTTCACTCCTGGGGCAACAATTGATCATGAATCTGCCTGTGGTTGAAGTGTTAAGTGTTCTTATTAAATGTGTAGTAATTGGAAGTAGATTATATCAATTTTTAAACTAATTTAAACAATTTTAATCCCTTTTCCCTCTCTTTCAGGTGAAATCTACAAAAAGTATCTCCAAAATAATTAAATTAAAAAAAAAAAAAGATTAAATTGTTAAATTAAAATTTTTATGTTATCTACTTTGTTTTTTCATTGACTACTGAGGATTAGATTGAACAGTAGACAGGATTGGATTGGATATCTGAGAAGCTTGGTTGGTTGAAATGGTTTTCAGTGATGGTGACTAGGATTTAGCTGGGTTATTGCGCATGAGGTTATCAATCTTGATTGCAAGTGTCACATACTCCGAGAATGATTGGTTTTCTCCTTTGCACGTGAGCTCTGCCTCTTAACTCAAGATTTAAACTCCGTTGAAACACGGCCTTGAGTGCAACGTCATTCCAACCACTCTGAGCAGTGAGCGTTCTGAATTCTATGGCGTAATCAGCGGCCTTGAGTCAATTGCAGGAGTTGTGTTGAAACATCCTTGCCTCCCGCTGGATATTCAAACACATCTGTTGAACGAAATATATATATCCCCTTGGTGTTTGAAAAAGATTTCTACTTGCCACAGTAGTCTATGGGATTATCTTGCCGCCAATAAGATAGCCTGTTGATTCCTTTACTCAAATGTATGTTATCGCAATGCAACAGCCAAGACAGATGAAGTTACGTGGTTAACATCACAACATTGTGCAAGAGCAACAAGAGATACGAGTCACTTACGCGGCCGGCGCCGCTACAAGTTACCCGTGTAGAACGTTCCGTCGCATTAGTTCCGCTTTTGGCGCTCGCGTGTAAGATCATAATAAATTCATAATTAATTGTTTTTTTTTGGTCAGCACAGGGGGGCCACAGGGGTGTCCAGGGACATGTCTACAGAGGCACGGGCCTCTCTAGGCCTCCGTGTAGAACCGCCACTGTTAAAGACCCTAAAATAAAGTGTTACCGATTTATAGTTGTATCATTATAATTTTATGGGGGGAAAAAAGAAAAAGTGTAGTTGTCCAGTACTTGCAAAAACACACTTGTTGACTATTATTTCCATGTTGTGTTCAGATGAGCACAAAGCCACAGAAAGGAAAGGGGAGATGGCGAGCGGATGGCGAGGTTGAGGGCTTTAGTCGGCTCTGGAGGAGGAAATAGATCATCCCGAAGGCAGCGGAAGTGGTACGACCTCGATCAGAAGGTAAAGCAAAGTTACCCGTATCTCATAACGCAGTATGTAGTATGCAGGTCAACGGTGCAGACAATATCAGAAAATTACAATTCTCATCTTTTCAGATTGAGAAATGCCCCATGCAGCCGTGGATTCCACACCAGTAAGATGATCTCTTTGAAAATGACATTTCATGTTGCATCACACATCTGGTCAAATGCTGTTTCACTACATCTTCTGCCCTTCTGCTGTTGTTTCAGCAGTCTGGAGCTTCAGCCACGGCCTCCTGCTAGTTCGTCAGTGGTGAATGTTCTGTCTGTGATTAATGATTACTAATTTATTTGTTTGGTAGGATCTTCAGCCCACCAACTTCAGAATGGCTCATGCAGACTGATCAGTCAGGCCATGCACATTTTTACACACATAAAAAACAAATAAAAAAAAACCAAACTCTTATTTATGCGTATAGTTTTTTCTTCTTTTTTGCACTTGCAAAGACTTAACAAGAGCCGTGGACACTGGAGAGTTTTATTTCTGTGTATAGTTCTGTGTTTTCACTGTTCTTTTGCACCAGAGCCGTGGACATTTTAAAGTTTTTATTTATGTGTATTGTTCTGTTTTCTGTTCCTATGCACATGCAAAATAATGACTAAAAGAATTAAAATGTGAATGAATCAAGGAATTAATGAATGATTGGCTATGGTTGTTTGACAATAAAAGTTTGGTCATGATTAAATAACTCTGTGTTTTGCTTTGCTATAGTATCATTCAAAACTTTCATTCGGCATTTGTGAAAAATATTGTAATGTCATGATGCTTTATGTTATATTTATAGGATTAATATAATGTTTAGAAAACAACTGGAGCAGAAATATATTTAAAATGAAAAGTGCACAAACTGAGAATTGTAAATATCAAGAATCAGTAATATATCATTAATACAATGTTCACTTATATATCAAAATGGCACAGCAGAAATAATTTCAATAACATGGTCACCATTTACATGATTTTTACTAATAAAAGTCACTAATTTACATCATTGAGTCACAACCTTAATTTCTGGCAACAGTGGGATTCGAACTGACCACCTTGTGATCAACCTTTCTACCATATAAATGTACAGGAAGACAGAAAAAAATGTTTTTAAAATAACTTATTGTACACATAGACTCTCAAAAATATTACTTTTAGAGGAGAAAGGCACAAAATTCCCTTTATTCTCTTTTCTTCTTATTTTTTTCCCTTTTTTCTCTCTTTTTTCCTCTTTTTCCCTTCTTGTAATCTGAAGGTTTCCGGTTTGATTCCCACGCCGGCAGGAATTGAAGGGGAGGATTGTGAATGAACAGCACTCTCTCCACCTTTGATACCATGACTAAAGTGACCTTGAGCAAGAGACCTCACCCTGATTGCTCCCCTTGTAAGTCGCTTTGGATAAAAGAGTAAATGAATGAATTAAAATCAAAAAGTTGAATTTTTTATTTTAAATGTTACTTATTTTAACTAAGTATGATTTGGTCCCAATGGTTAAACTCAAATGTTTTGCTTTATCTTGTAGACTCTACTTCATTTTTTAGCATACAGTAAAATACATAATACTGATTTTTACGATCTCAAAATACCAAGAAGTTCACTAAACTTACAAAAAGTAGTTGGAAAATGTTGCCTTAATTTTTTTGAGTTGAATTTAAGTAACAGTTTTTACAGTGTAGTTTTAATAAACTTTAAATAGTTGTAATCTAGTTTATTTTATTTGTTTTACACTAAAAAATATCAAAGTACTTCCTCTTTACTTAAAATATATCAGTTTTTATATATAACAATATATTTTAAATAAAACTATTGCAATTTATTTGAGTAGTTATCTGTATGTGGTTGTTGTGTACAAGAAATGTTATAAAAGTGAGTTGACATAAACAGTTTATTAGAGTAGCTGTCCATGTGGCAGGTGTGTGTTCATCAAACGTAAATATTTTACATTTTTTTTTCTTTTTTTAAACTTTTTATTTATGATTTTTATATTTGAACAGAACATCCCCATCCCCAACATTCAAACCCCTTACACATGAGGGACAGACGAATAATAATAATAGAATAGAATAGATAAGTAAAATAATAATAATAACTAGAATGTACATTTCCTGAAGAAAATGTGAATGGTGCTTGCAGTGGCAAAATTCGGCACTCGGTTGCTAGGGTGTTTTTAGGCAGTTTCTAAGGTGTTTTGGGTGGATGCTAGGCGGTTGCTACGGTAACCTGGGTGGTTGCTAGGCAGTAGCTAAGGTACTTGGGGTGGTTGCTAAGATGTTGCTAGGCGGTTGCTAGGCTGATCTGGGTGGTTGCTATGGTAACCTGGGTGGTTGCTAGGGTGTTGCTAGGCAGTTGCTAAGGTACTTGGGGTGGTCACCACGGTGTTGCTAGGGTGTTCTGGATGGTTGCTAGGTGGTTGCTATGGTAACCTCGGTGGTTGCTATGGTGTCACAGATAGTTACTATGGAATTATTATAGAGTTCTTAGCATGTTCTCACCCCACTTTAGCACTTAGCTAATGAGTATTAGCATGTAGCTATTCACTGCTAGCATGTGCAGCATGTTGGAATTCCAGTTTGCTAGCATGAGTGAAAAGACCCAACAACCATGTCTGTACGATGTTCTGATGCAGAGATATAGGTCTTGCTAAACAGTTGCTAGGGTACTTTGTTTGGTTGCTAGGGAGTGGCTTGGCAGCTGCCAGTGATGATCCTCCACAGGCTGCTTGCCAGTATGAATGACATAAACCAGCCCTATGATGTTCAGGTTTGAAGATATCCCTCTTTGGGTTTGGGTTGTTAGGGTGCTCTAAATGGTTGCTAGGGCATGGCTAGGCAGTTAACAGGCTTTTTTTCTTTTTTTTTGTTCATCATTTAGCAGATGCTTTTATCCAAAGCGACTTACGAGGGGAGCAATCAGGGATCAGGTGTCTTGCTCATGGTATCGAAGGTGGAGAGAGAGCTGTCCCTGATCACAATCCCCACTTTCAATTCCTTCCGGCGTGGGAATCGAACCGGCAACCTTCAGGTTACAAGCCCGACTCCCTCACCACTAGGGCACGACTACCCAGATATTGTGGCTTCGAAGCCATCGAGCTGTCGATAAAATGCGATATTTTCTGTTCTTGCAATATCATGGACACTGCGTGTGGAGCCATCAATGTCAGGTCAGAGTACCCTACAAATTCTCTATTCCATTACGGCCTGTCCAGCAGACGCCACTGCCCTCAGACAGCGGGGCAGACCTGCTGCTACTGGGTCCAATAGGCCACAGGTCGCAGTCGTTCACCATGATATCGCAACAACACAGAAGTCATAAACCCATTTTTCTCATCTACCATATGAACAAAAGGCTTTGTTTGTACCAGAGCCTGAGACAGTTGAACCTTCAGGTTCACAAATGCCTCCTCCACCTCTCCTGTCCATTCAATTTTGTCACATGACCTCAACTCCTTCCCCACTGTTAGGGCTCTCAGAGGCTGTTCAAGGATTGCGTAGTTTAGAAGAAATGTTCGACAGTACGAACACATCTCCAAACATTTCACCATTTGCTTTTTTGTCACTGGTTTTGGTACTTCTTTTATAGCCTGGACCCTTTTGTCAGACAGAGACTTACTGTAAGGGTTATGACATAACCCAAAAATGTAACTTGTTTCACAAATTGCAGTTTTGACACAGACTCATCACACACACACACACACACACACACACACACACATACTGAAGCAGAGCTGTTCCAGCTGTTCCAGGCTCCTTCTAAGCGCCTCATTATAAATTGTTGGGCATTCGCAGTACCCCCGACACAATCTTGTAAATGTGTAACTTTTTCCTATTAAAATTGTATTCAAACCCAAATTTACTATCAATATCCAGGAAAGATTGGAGTCCTAACAGCAGAATCATTGCATGGCCTAATGACACCCTAGTCAAAAACTGGTGTGATATCCAGTATTGCCTGTGTTTTGAGAGGATACTGCTCTTGACACGGTCTGTAATCTGATTTTGCAGTGATTACAACCGGCTCACACTCCCTAATCAATCCCACGTCATATTTGTGCTTTAGCCCATAACTCAGGGACCGCCTCTGCCAAGGCAGTGTCTGACGCACAAATATCTGCCATGCAATAAGTCTCCTTTTTGTGACATTGTCAATCGCATTTATAACTCTTTCCACCTCACTCTGACATAAATACCCCTAATCTCTCCCTGTATTTCAAATATCTACTATTCTACTATTCAAATATCAAATATATACTTTTCTCTCCCTCCAAACTGTTGCTTCAACATATTTTCTCAAACTTCCCTACTTCAGCCTTGGAAACAGATGAATGAGGCACAGTTTCCCCCCCTAACAGATAAAATAACACCTGTTTTTCTGTCGCACACACATTCTCTGTCCAATACGGTTTGTCAAACTTCAGTGTCTCTCTCTTTTCCCCTTTGAACCAGTCACTCTCATATTTTCACTAATCTCTTTCAATTGTGACATGTGACGTGTCAGGCATCATAACTTCTGTATTGAGTGGCTTAATTCTGATCTGAGCAATTTCTCATGTCCTCTTAGCCCCCTCACCATCTGTTATGTGCCACTCAAATGCCCACTGCGGCTCTGATTGCAAACAACACATTTGTTCGTCCTCTATCACCTTGACACCAGAGGAGTCTGCAACAAGCGTTACATTTAGTTTGCACATCAAATCTCGACCCATAAGGGGCACAGGGCATTTCATTGAATAAATGAATTCATGTTTTAATTCTCGACCCCCTTCTGTCTCACAGGATAAGGGTACAGTAAACTTTTCAGAAATTTGGTGCCCCGATGCAGAAATATACTCATTTATACTGTTTGTCATTGACGGTTGACATGGCAGGTCACATGGTCGCACAGAGGATCTGTTTGCTCCAGAATCCACGAAAAATAAAATCTTTGTTCCCTCCACAAACATGGGGCATGCTTAAAAACCCTCACTTTCATACATCACTACACATTTATCAGACACATCACACTTTTCTTCAAAGACACACAGAGAAATGCACGCATTTTCTTCATTGCAGAGAGCAGTATATAAATCAGCGTATGTGTTTGTGTCTGTGGTTAAAAAATGTTCACTTCCCTTTTCAGTGGTTGTCGGCTGCTCGCATTTTGAGACCAAAAATGTCCTGCCGTTAACACAAACGAAGGTATTTTTGATGAAGTCTGACAGCTTGATCAAGTCCCAGAGAGGCAGAAATATCATGTCAGTATCATGTGATCTCTTTTGTTTCAGGAACTGATTTCAAAGCAGCACTTCTTCTGGTGCCAGTCTTGATCAGAGACGAGCTTGAACACTGTGCGTGTTTTTGACTAAATTTAAATATATTTCCTGCCCACATACAAACAGGCTGAATAATAGTCGTCTTACTCCTCGATCAGTTACTCGAATGATCATAAAAGTTGATTGAGAGAAAATCTGATTTGTGCTTTTGTCTTTTAGAGCGAAACATCTTCACCACATCCAACTGTTCAGTTGTCCTTAAATATCATGAAATATATTTCATAAAGATATTTTTACAAAGCTTTAAAATTGTTGTGTAAGTGTGTGAAAATATATTCATATCATGTGAGTGTTTTAATCAGCAATATGTTGCCTACTTCTGTTTCTACGCCATGTTTAGGATACCATTTTTTTATTATTATATTATATTTAATATAATATAACCTTTTTTTGAAGGTGTTTGTTTTAAATGATTGTTTTTGTGTTTATTTCTGATTATATTTGTTGAGTAATGTCTGAGTTTTCATGTGCGATGTGGGGCGCCTAAATAAAAATAAATAAAAGCTCTTAAAGAAACTGGCTTTCAGATCAGGAAACAAATTCATAAATAAATCAAGTATAAAGCAGAGAAAGTCTGAAGAAGAGTTTCAGTCAGTTCTCTCGTTCCTCTCATTAAAGCCACTATAAGCTTCACGGCCACTTTCGTACTTTATTCTGACAGTATAAAAAACTTACTTCAGTGCATTCATTAATGTTGACAAAAACAACTCTTGTATCAGTGAATGTGGAAATTAACAAAGTTTAATAAATGCTGTAGAAATGCAGTTCATTATTAGTTCATGTTAATGTTTTTAACTAATGTTAATGAACCTCATTGTAAAGTGTTAGTGAATTTGAGATCAGCAGTGTGTTGAACTCGTTTTACAAGTATAATAAACACAAAAAGGACAGTTTGAGTTGAGTATTGTGTTTTTCTCTCCCTTAGTACTATTTTTTTTATTGGTTGTTCAATATTTTCTCCTTGTTATGAACTGAAAACACTACACTGGAAGCTCCTGCTTCAAACTGACTTGGCTGTTTTTGCACTTTAAAATGAACACCTAATGTACGAGTTGGGTGAGAAACAGCACAGAGAATGTTAGAAAGAATAAGAGTTTGTCAAGGCCCAGCTGGTGCAATAGTTTTAGGTCATTTGACCGTCTCACACTAAACCTCATTCCTCTCAGCGACAGTTGTGATGACAGGATAAATAAAAGAGGACAGGAAATGACATGGTCATGATCAATGACATCATCCCTGCATTACCCTCCATTTCCGGTTTTATTTTGTAGAAACCATGGAAACACCAAAGACGCTTATATATATATATATAGTGTTTTATTAGACAGATGAGCAACTGTATGGATACATTCATCAACAGAAAACTAATCATGTTATATAGCTCACCACAGTTAAATTTACTAACTTGATCAGTCCTGATACTGATAATGAGACAGAAGAGAGCAAATGCTGTAAGCAGCTCTGCTCTGAATCGCTCACTAAAGGAAATTTGCAGAACTTATTAAGAGAATGGTCAGCCTGGCTTTTAATTCTGATTGGCAAGTTAAACAACTTGACTAGAAAAGTTCAGATGTTTGTGCTTATTCATGGATTTGTAACATGGGCAGCGTACCACTAACCCCTGATGGAAAAATCCCAGAAGAAACGGAGGGATGATTTGAGTGCCAAATGTGATAAAGTGACAGATATGTCTGGTGTTAATGTGGGTTTAAAAGCAGAATCAGTGTTAATGTGTCAAAAAGACTCAACCTGATGGGAAATTTGTCATTTCTAAATTCCCTGATATGTGGGCAAAAATAAATATAAAAATGATGTTTAATTCAAAAATGCATGTCAATTCTTAAGCTGGGCCAGAGTCAAAAGATGTCAGACAAAAGTCTGATGTTACAAGTTTATGAAAATGCAGTGTACTGATCCTGAATCTCTCTTATTCAAAGTCAGCTAAATGCTGCTCTCTGAGCCGGTGTCATGAGTGATAAGATGTTTATAGTGAAAGCACAGGGTGCCAGTTGAAAATCATTGACAAAAATGTTAAAGAAATGAGTGCCATGAAGAGGGTTTGTTGTTAAATGTGACAAAGTAAAATGAAATGTCTTTAAAGAGGTCTTTAAATACAGACCTGGAATGATAGAAGTGACTATTTTTGACTAATGTATTTCATGACCAGTACCTTTTTTGTCTCGTCCCAGTCCCCACCATGCACAGGGCGGATGGTTCCAGTTAAAGATGCAGCAGAACATTACACTGAATGTGATAACTAAATTCACTGAGTATAATCTCAGCTTTGATATGTTTCTGCTTTGAAGATGTCTAATGACTTTTAGTGATTAAATACTGCTGTCATGAACCTGTTTCCCTGTTGTAACACTATTAGGCAGTCCAATGGCTCTGCTGGCTCTTGAAAGCATCTTCCTTAAGCTCCAGAAAACACCTGATTGTGTTGAAGAAGACTGTCAAAGATTCTGCAATGGGAAAGAGCGGTTACCAGTGTGCATGAGGAGATTTCTCAATGACGGGTAAGATCCTCTTTGGCCAGGCAGGGCTCAACCTAAGGCAGGGGGTTACCGCTCCACTGGGCATCTACCCTGAAGGGAGGTGTTGTGTGAGATGGGTATGAGAGTGGAGCGGATGTCTGTGAGGCCAGCAGCATCATTAAGCGGGGATCTGTGAGAAGTACAGAAGTCTGACCCAAAAATGTTCCTCCATACCACTCACCAGAAACCACATTCCTAGGATGGCTTGTTTTTCATTGTGACAAGTGTTCACAACTTGATGCAACTATGCCAGAGTACAACACCCTGAGGAAGATGAGATTACTGATAAAGAGCTAATGGTAAATGAGCTTTCAAGAGCCGACTGAGACCATGAGGTGACTGTCCATAATTTCTGGGGAGACCAGGGCAACATTTATTAACATGATGTTGGTTGCCCTATTGGCAAAAACTGTGTAAGTTTTGGATTCAGTTTTACTGTGAATCTCTGAATCTGTGAGGCTGTGTTGATGTTGAACTAATATGTCTGCATCATAGTTTTACTCTAGCAGGTCATTAGACATGACACAGGATCATTCAAAGACATGGTGGAGGCTAAAGATGAAGACCGCGTTTGCAGATTCAAGAGGAAGTTCAGGGAATTCAGTATTTAAACTAAAGATAACCTTAAAACGGCTCCTAGGATAACATATAAGGATTGTGGTAATGGTTTTTTTTATCTGAAAAATAAACATCTATTATAACATTGGTTAATGATGAACAGTTATCTATGCAGTAATTAATAAAATATTTCATTCTGTCTAAGTTACAGTCTTGAGGCCATTGAAAAGATTATTTGTACAGTATGAGAGAGAGAGAGAGAGAGAGAGACTGCTGGGTGGAGGGAAGGATGGTGCTGTGTCTGTCTGTTATCGGCCTGATAAAGTTTAAACAAAACAAAACAATGATGTTAGAACTAAAAGAACTCTGCTGACTTTTCGAAATAAAACAAATTAGGGAAGAGACATGCTTTGAGACTGGATTAAAGATTATATAACACCAAGTAAAACTGACGTGAAAAGAGTGAAGTTTAAATATGTTTTTAGACCTAGAAACTGAGCGGTTCACATACATGTGAACAAGTGTGTGTGATGTTGACTGTTTGTATGTTTTGGGGAACTATCATTGTATATGTCATTAACCTCTGGAATGAGTGTTTTTATCATTACAGTGAAACAACAATAATTTTACAGAAGCCGATACTTCTCATCGAATCTGATGAAAAGACGATTCAGAACATACAGGACGAGCTTTAAGAGGATTGGTTGTCCAGCTCTGTCTGATAATGGTAATTATGACCACTTTTGTCATTTATGTTGATGATTTGAATTACTCTCTGGATTAGTATATTTAAGAGAATTTATGTAAATTGTAATGTGAAATTTAAGATTGCCGTCCATGGGTTACAAACCCTTGTCTAAATTCACCTGAGGGTCTAAAGTTAAATACTGTCAGTTATGTGTGATCAGAATGATAAACGTACATGTTATAAGATTTGACGGCAGAGACAAAGTGACACATTGGCTCAGTCACTATTAAACAATGTCCAGAGAGCACCCTCATTTATGGAAGGCCGGTGGGCTGTAATGACTGTAAATGGATCTGGAGTGAAAAGAAAGCTTAACGAAAAGTTTTATTAAGGTTTAGTGAAGATAATGAAAGAATTGATGATGTGAAATATTTTTCTGTTATTTCTATTTTTGGAGGATTCAGAAAAAGGAAACTGAAAAGATGTTCTGTAATTAAGATAGTACATGATATGTCTGTAGACTGTAAGATGAAGGTGATTTTTAGAGAGTTGGAGTAAGTAGAAGAATGATCATGGGTGTTACAACAATTTGGTTTTTAATCTTAAGGAATGGAAAGGAGTGGATTTAGAATCCATCTTCTTGTATTATATAATGAATTGAAATTATATTTTTCCAAAAACCAGTGTATATATCCTGGTATTTATGATTACGGTCAATGTCTGTATTTAGGATCTGAGGGGTGACTGAGGGTCTGGCCCAGGCCAGGAATGCAGTAACAGTGATTTCTCGTTTAGTCCGGCTTCCGGAGGATAAGTATGTACTTGTTTTGTAATCAATGAATTTAGATGAATTTTGATGTAAAGACAACTATGCGTAAGGTCTGAAGGTCAATAATGCACTATGTGCTCTGTAGAATATTCTGTTCTAGCAAGTCGTTAAAGGGAAAACATTTTGTCCACTTTATCAAAATTATAATTGAAAGAGTTTAATGACAATATCTGGTTATGGGTTACACTTAGAATAGTTACAATAGTTACAGTTCATAGACCCCTGATGGACACACATCTTGGCCTACAGGCCTTGATCACGATCAGCACCTTTGTGTCTTCCATAATGGCCTAGACTTTTTCTGTTTTTAAAAATCACAGCTTCATCAGAATGGCTTTTAATGACTTTTATGGCATTTTACGCCTCTCTTCTTCTTGGAGCTTATCAGTACACTCCCACACATTCACCAATGTCACTTCACCAATTAAACTGCAGGTGCTGCTTATCCAATAGATAATTCTCTTTGGAAGGGTGGCCGACTGCCAACTAGTCTACATTTTTCACTTATAACTTCTAAAAGTGGAATTCTGCCAATCGGTAGTCTGCCCTTTCTCAAAGCGACCAACCATATAGGAAATTATTGGGAAATCAAATAAATAAATAAATATTTGTGTGTACAATCTACAAATTGGCCACAATGCTGAAAAAAATGCACAGCAGTAAAGGGATGACACTCTAAAACATCAAGAAATACACACACACACACACACACACACACACATGTTCATTTTGCTATTGAAGTGAGGTCATTCCATAGGCGTAATGGTTTTTATACTGTACAAACTGTACATTCTGTCCCTACACTACCCCCCCCCCCCCCAAACTTAACCCTCACAGAAAATGTTTTGCTATTTACATTTTTAATAAAACATTGTTTAGTATGTTTTTAAAGCTGTTTGAAAAGTGGGGACATATGAAATGTCCTCATATTTCAGGTTGAAGTTGTAATACCAGTGTCATACCCATGACATTATACACATGTGTGTCCTGATATGTCACAAAAACACTCACACACACACACACACACTCTCACACACACACACACACACACACACATACACACACTCACTCTCACACACACACACTCACTCTCACACACACACACACACACACTCACACACACTCACACACTCACACACACTCACACACACACACACACTCACACACACTCACACACACACACACACATATATATTATACTCTTCTTGTGCTCTTCAGTCACTTCTGACCGAAAAATTATGTTCAAAATCAAAACAACAACAAAAATATAAACAAAAGTATAATTTGAGAATTTCTAAATATACATTCAAATCCATAATTTAAAAGAAAGTAATTTTGCCTTAGAACTCAATAGGGATTTCACAAGCCTCTCCACAGGGAGTTATAGAGGCATCTAGTGGTTACACCATGAAATGACATGATTTTCTTTCTTTCCTCATCTGCCTTGAAATAAATGGAATTCAAAGGCCCAGTCTACAGAAATAGATATCAGAAATACTGCATTAATTGAATAGCAAAAGTAAAAGTAATTGGAAAAAATTAGAAAACAAAATTTTACAGTATTTTCAATGGGGGAAAATGGACGTATGTTGTGAAGCTCAGAGTTGAGCTTCAGTGATTCATCAGTGAATCGACTCTCACGAGTCCTGTGACACCATTGTGCGTCATTGATGTCAAATGCTGGAGAATAAATAATTAGTCCTCACTTGATGAGCGACAGAACAGAAAAACACTTTCAGTTGAAGAGACTTTAGACATGTTTCAGTGCGTGAATTGCATTGTGTTGAATGAATGGATATGTTTGTTTCTTCTAGTGCTCCACTCTGGACTCGCTGAAAAAATGGTTTCTGAAGGTACTGTGCAGATTTTTTAAAACTATTTTGAATTGTGTTCTATAGTTGTTTATTTGTCATGGACATCTCAGCACCACGTTTTGCAGATTTCACAGAATCATTTGACTGTAGTTCCTTATGCTGCAAAAACATTACAGAAATCTGATATTTATTCAATCGATCAAACAGTTGTAAAGTATTTCAGTCAGATAAAACAATCCACTGTGTAACACAGCGCGGTCGCGCCATCTACGCTTAAAAACCACTGCGCGTCTACACGAGGTTGTGTGGTAGACTCAATGTGTATGCGTTTTGTTGTCGGCAGACTTTTTAAAAGATATTCATAATAAAATCAAATTGTTTTCTACAAACTCCACCAGATTCTTGTTCTACAACTCACAGACTGCCACTGTGGTAATTTTCATGTTGTTTTACTGTTTTATTTGCATTTTTTTATGAATTGATTAAATATTGCTATATAGCCAGGTATAAAGTACAGGATTTTGGCAGTTAATTATTAAATAATAAAACAGTAAAACATCATGAAAATTACCACAGTGGTAGTCTATGAGATGTAGAACAAGAATCTGATGGAGTTTGCAGAAAACAATTTTATTTTATTATGAATATCTTTTAAAAAGTCTGCCGACAACCAAACACATTGAGCCTACCACACAACCTCGTGTAGACGCGCAGCTGTTTTTAAGCGTAGATCGTGGCTGAAAACAGCCACTACTTTTAACTGCTTTAATGTATCAGATAAATATTTTTTTTCAATTTGTTTTGCATGAATCTATTAATCAACCTCAGTCCTGATCAAAACTACTAAATGTTTAAAAAAAAATTCAGGATTTTAACTCTTTAATTGCCAAATTCATAAATGATGTCACTGATTTGGGGAAAAACACACACAAAATGACTTATTTTCAATATAAAATGTGATTGTGGACTGGATTCTTTTTTATCACAGTCTTGGACGTGTCAAAGATTCGAAACAACATCGGCTTTGATGCGTTGTTCGTTTTTGTGCAGCATCAGATTTACTGTTCGTTTTTGCCCCATTGACTTCCATTATAACCACATGTTTTGAAAGTATATTTTTTTTAAATATTTATCTGATACATCTTTAAAGCAGTTAAAAGTAGTGTCTGTTTTCAGCCACGAACGTAACGAAAGGGTAGTGAATTTGCCCACAGGGTACTGCTGAGTTTTTGAAACTTTTCAAAGCATTTTCCCAAAAATGTGTCAAAATATGATTTGTCACCAAAAATCATTCCATTTGCTGAAAGTTAGGGCCAAATTAAGACTCAAAAATTCCCCATAGTGCATGAAAACATCCCGAACAGCACACAAGGGTTAACCAATACTTGCGCATATATTTTGATGTAATTATTACAATTTACAAGCAAACTAGATGTTTAATATAATAGTGTTTTTATGCCTTATGCCTTTAAATATTTATTTCTATGTTTATCAGTAAAGCCTGCTGTGACGGTGAAGCCGGATCAGCCTGTGTTCAGAGGAGAGACAGTCACTCTCACATGTGACATCCAGGGAGGAGGAAACACTCGGTGGACATACGGCTGGTTTATAGAAAACACTTTCTATCCACCAACAGAAGCAGAGTTTAGTTTCAAAGCTGATGTTGGTCACAGTGGTGAATACAGCTGCAGAGGACAGAGATCAGACTCACAGACAGACGTGAGCGCCGCTGTTACACTGACTGTAACAGGTGAGTGTTCATATTCAGATTGTGTTCCAGCTAACAATTTCTTCTTCTAAGGTTTTCCAAACATTGTGTTTTAGCACCATTCAAATGTCCAGTTTCCTGAATGTTGAACGTCATTTAAATATTAATATGATGTTCCTGAAACATTATTTCAACAACTCAAGATTCTGCACAGTATTTTCCTCCTCGAAAACTTTACTAATTATTCCAATGGAGAACGCTTTAGTGACGTGATGCACAACAAAATCCTCAGTGTTAAATGAACATTACTCAATGTCTATGTCCAAGAGTGTTAAAGTGACACTGAAGCAACTGCAGTTAATGAGATAATTTAGATAAAATTATGGACCTCCAATACGTAATCAATATGACGCAGAGGAGAGTAGAACACCAGAACCGGAGACAAAGAATGACACAAACACAAGAAGTGCCGTTCACTCAAACTCAAAGTTCATTGAGCTCACTGTAATTTATATACAGGGTTGTGGAGTAACGAAATACAAGCAACTTACGTATTTAAAATACAAAATTTGAGTCACTGTATTTCATTACAGTTTCATTTTAAATGGGTGGTAATCAGATTACAGTTACATCTGAAAAGTGTTTTAGATTACCAAAGTGATTACTTTGAGTTTTAATGTCATTTAAACAGCGATTGGTGATTCTCTGACTCTGACCGTCTGAAAAAGAGGAGTTAAGATTCATGTTTTCCACTGTTTTCATGTTTTGTGAGTCATTTTATAATTCACTCGTCACTGCAACTTTTTCTCACAATTTGTTTTTTTCCCTCACAATTGTGAGTTTGTGTTTCACAATTCTGACTTCTTTTTCTCACAATTGCGAGATTTAAACTCACAGTTGCGAGTTATAAAGTCAGAATTGAGAGATATAAACTTGCAATACTGACTTTTTTTCTTGCAATTGTGAATTTAGTATGTGAGTTTATATCTCATAATTCTGACTTTTCTCAATATTGTGAGTTTATATCTCATAATTCTGACTTTTCTCAATATTGTCAGTTTATATCTCATAATTCTGACTTTTCTCAATATTGTGAGTTTATATCTCATAATTCTGACTTTTCTCAATATTGTGAGTTTATATCTCATAATTCTGACTTTTCTCAATATTGTGAGTTTATATCTCATAATTCTGACTTTTCTCAATATTGTCAGTTTATATCTCATAATTTTGACTTTTCTCAATATTGTCAGTTTATATCTCATAATTCTGACTTTATAACTCACAATTGCAACTTTATATCACACGATTCTGAGGGAAAAAGTCAGAATTGTGAGATAAAAACTCACAATGACCTTTTTTGTGTTTGTTTCACACTTATTAGTATTCCAAAGTATTCTAAAGTATTTAGATTAAGTTACTAAACTTGAGTAATGCAACGAAAGTTACAAATGACTTTTTAAAGCATGTATTTTGTAATCTGTAGTGAAATACATTTTAAAAGTAACCTACCCAGCCCTGTTTATATATATATATCAAAATCTAGGGTGTTAAGCTAACTTAAAACAAAGGAATTTATTCATGATTGATTCATGATCTTATCATCCATTTTACAGAAGCATTAAGGAGTGAATAACTCATTATAGGAATGAATGTAAAAGTGTGGCTCTTATAGGAAGTAACAAGATACTCCTTAAAGATGTACGTGACTACAACAGATTAAAAACAGGAAAAGATAACAGTAAGAAAAGGGAGCAAAACACTTTCTTCTTGACAGTGATTAAAGTTTGAATGTATTTCTGTCATTCATCTATAAGCTACTTCTACAAATGATGTATTAGGGATGGTAAGATTCCTGTAACGATTGGCATCAGTGCATCGGCATAAAAGGTAACGATCCATCGATTTAAAAAAGTGTGCATCGGATACAAGTTGGCTTTTGTATCACAATACATCGTTTCTAACAAATGGTTTAAGTATGGAGGTAAGCGTTTGCTTTAGTCGGGCTCTTGACCCCATTTTTTAGCTGTGTATTTCAAAGCACATTTGTTATAGAAAAATTGCAGGAGAAATTTTGGCCAGATGAAGTTGTTTGTTGAAGATACTGATCTCATCCAGAGTCTGATTTCTGTGTTCATTGCCTGTTAGTTTTGCATTATTTATAGCAGCTTTGTTATATTATGAATAGTAATGACGGCCAGATATTATGATTTATTTTTAAGTTCATTTTATAGAAAGTGTTTTGAGCTGTGTCTTTTACACTCACACAAATACCAAGAATCAGCATATGAACCTCAACAATGGAGACCATCAACAAAAAGCTTTTTTGTGATTTTAGTAGCTTGTTTTGTGATGTTCAGAGTTGATCTGTTCATCTGAACATTGTTGATGTTCATACGCTGATTCTTGATGTCTGTGTGTGTCTACGTGACTGTCTGAATAATTTCTGCATAATGATAAACACTTCCAAAATATCAAAGCAGGACAGTATTTTAGTATTATGAAGCTACAATAACATGAAATTAATGAATCTAAATACAATATTCAGAGGTCAGACTCTGGGTGAGATCAGTTAAGCATTAGATGATGATTACATCTTCATCAAGAAATAATCAACATCATCTGATCAGAATTTCTCTTGCAATTTTTCTATAACAAATGTGCTTTAAAAACACACACAGATACAGCAGCCAGAGAAAAAGTGATGTTAAAAGGTCAAGGGTCAAGAGCCCAACTAAAGCAAACACAGTAACAGTGAATATCAACATGTAAAGATGCTGAGGTCTAGAGATCTGTTGGTGGTTAATGTTTAATGTCATGTGACATGTTTAAAAAAAATTGACTTTAATTGTTTGTCAGCCATTTATTTGACCGTTTTATAAAGTAACTGTTTTGTTCTAAAAATTACAGATTATTCCGTAATTTTACATACATTTGTATGCAATTTGAGAAAACAGGAAGGCTTTGAAAAATGTTTCTGTATAAAAAAGTGAACTACTGTGATTTATCATTAGTCATAATACTTAAAATAACAGCCAAGTTGCTAATTTAGAGGTAATTCTACAGAGTTTGACTACAATTTAAAACAAAACAAGCTAATTTTCTGTAAAATTACAGAATGATTAAGGAAATATTCCACAGCCCACACACAAGGCTCTTACTGCACCTTTGTCAAATAGAAACACATCACACAGACAGATGTTACAGCACTTAAAGTGGTTCCCCTATGATTACAAGCCAATGAACCACTTTTCATTTCATCTTTTTCTATTTTGCACCGTTTTTGTTTGAGGTTACCATGATGCTGAAGAGCAGAGCCTGTGATTCAGTCCAGAAGAAGAAGAAACATTGCTGTTTTGCTGCATGTTTCTTTATATAAAGGCAATAATTGAGTAGTTGCTGATGCAGTGATAGTTACAGGAGCTCATGCATGTGTGCTGCTGTTAACTATATGATGGTTAACTGAGTATTATAGAGAATATTTCACAATATTAATCCAGGAAATGTCTGTAAAATTACTGTTTTTTGTAAAATAAAATTAAAAAAAATAAAATTGATATAAATGTAGATATTTTACCTTAATTTTAGTAATTGTTTGGCAGATGCTTCAGCCAGTCGTTGTTTCTTCTTCTTTTTTTTTTTTTTTAACTTTAACCATTATTTCATTAATGGTAATTGTTTGGTAATCTTTTTTTTTTGTTTAACTAAAAAAAAAAAAAAAAAACCCTCCAACTAAACTAAAAGACTAAGAGACAGTTAGAGAACTTTTAAATAACTATACTGGGTCTGAACGGGTTCTTTGTAAGGCAGTGGAGCTTTAAAACACCTTAATCATCCTAAAGAACTGCTGAAGAACGTGTGTGTGTGTGTGTGTGTGTGTGTGTGTGTGTGTGTGTGTGTGTGTGTGTGTGTGTGTGTGTTACTGGTGAAAACAAAACAAAACAAATACTATGAAATATGGCATAAAATAAAGTATGAACTACATTTCCAAACCATTCTCTCTGAAAGTGCTGTTTGATGCTCTTTATGTTTTTGTGTTTCTTCACAGATTTACCCACATCTACACTGACTGTGACACCAGACAGTCCTGTGTTCACTGGAGAGACCGTCAGTCTGAAGTGTGAGATCGAGACGTACAGAAGCTGGAGATATGAGTGGTATAAAGACAGCAGAGACGGTGTGTTAAAGGCATCTGAGCGTCACACTGTAAACGGAGACACTCTCAGTATTGTTGGAGCTGGTCAGTCTGATGAGGGTCAGTACTGGTGTGAAGGACAGAGAGATGGAAGACCAAACTCATCACAATCAAGATCTGTTGTTTATCTCTCTGTGGAGGGTGAGTTGAACATCATTGTCCTCAAACTGTGAATTTACACATGCAGTGCCAAAATTAACACTTTTTCAGGGTTTATATAGGTCCACACTAAATAGTTAAAAAAGTAACACTATTTAAAGTGTTAGTTTAACACTTGCACGGAAGGAATTAAAAACACTGTAAGTGTTCACAATCAACACAATTATTAGTGTTTCTCGCCCTCATTTACACTGCTCGTGTTGACTAGTGTTGTGGTGTGTCAACACCAAGAGTTATTTCCACACTAATATCGAATTCATACAAACCCAGATTTGTCATTAAATGTAATCTGCATTCAGTTCAACTAAAAATGCATAATGTGTGCATTCACTAACAGCCGATACGTTGTATCAGTTTGAACCTTTATTTTCAACAAAGACACGTCTCTGACACTTAAAAATAAAATTCATCAAATTCACTCATGTGAACTTCAAAATGTTAGCGGTTAAGTGTACTCTCTACTTCCAATTGCTCTGTACTTTAAATACATGATGCGCCGAGAAAATGTTTGTCAATGCTTTGCATGCAATTCCTTTACTTCGGAAGCCTCAGTGTTAAGATCAACATCAATGTTGTAGTGTGAAACAGGAAGATAAAGACACTGACAAGAACTTACATATACAGCAGGTAGAAACACACTTAAAGTTCAGTAGCACTCAGGGAGCTGGTATCTTCAGAAGAGATGAGGTGCTCCTTCAACCACATCATTGGTCGATCCTGCCCTCGATCATTTTCAATACCAGTAGGAATGGCTGGTGGTCCTCCTCCCTCCGACTGAGATGGCCTTCAGTACTGATACTGGTGCAGCACTGTAAACAGAAAAAACAAAAGTTGCATTAGAGAGACGGGAAAAAATAAACGATTTGCAAAGATTAATGCAAAAAACCCCAGTACCAGTAATGTCTGATGGGAACTGTGCTTTAAAGGAGAGTTCACCCAAAATAAAAATGGTCATTTGCTCACCCTCATGTGAGACTTTGGTTCATCTTTGAAATAAGTGAATATACTTTAATGAAAACTGAAAGAATCGTCCATCCATAGTCCACTTTGATGCTTCAAAAAGCTCATGAAGAGAACTGTAAAACTATTCCATATTAGCACTTCAGTCCAAATTCTCTGAAGAGACTCGGCCACGTTATGATGAACAGATTGACTTCAGGCTTTTATTCAGTGATCAGCACAAACAGTTCGTGCAGAAGCTGAAACAATTCTGCATAACATGAGAATGAACCTCACTGCTTCTCATGCTCGAGTTCGGTTTACCATATCTGATCCGTTCATACATGTTTATATGCAAATAGACAAAGTTAAATATGTCCATCATATAATGCAAGTCTCTTCAGAAAGTACAGAACAACTGAATTCACATGGATTAGTTTTGTGTTTTTGAAGCATCACAGTGGTATTTGTGTACTTGTGTCAATGAAGGGACAAGTATCTCAGATTAAAATAACTACATTTGTTTTAAGGATGATCAAAAGTCTTAAGGGTTCGGAATGACATGAGGGCGAGTACTAATTAGATTTCAGTAAATGAACTCTTTAATAATTAAAAAGCTGCAACACTATTGCGAGTTTGACCTTTAACCTTGTGCAAGTGCACAAGTCCGTCTCATCGTAGTTTTTCTCGTCGCTGGATTGTTTCTCCGGCGCGTCATGGACAATCTGATTCAACATGACAACATTGAAACCAGTAAAATGGAAGGTAATTACTGTATAGACAAATTAACTGTGAAGTACAACATGCACACACACCTGTTTGCCATAACATCCGTGCTAAATATGCTGCCGGCCTTCGCTTGCTGGTTTTGTGCTGCTCCGTCTCTTTATGGTCAGACAAAGAAGGAGTCCATGTGCTGGAGGTTGAGGATCTTGTGTGCGACTAAGAGAAAAGCAAAACAATTTAATGTTTCATGTCTATGAAGGCTTAATTCATACAGATCTACAGATTATATTATGGAGGCCTTCAAAGAAAGCCTGTAGTGTTAATATAGTTAAGGATTCATATTTACCATCAGGTATACCACCAGAACATTCCTCCAGACATCTAAAGTATAAATTGTGATGACTTCAGTGTGTCCTCCTCCACAATGTCTGCTAAATGAAACAATTTTAATAATAGCATGAAAACAGACTTATTTTAAACTCAAATAGCAAAGCTTTGAAACCTGGAAACAAGCCCAGTGAACTTCTTAATGTCAGTTTAAGAATCAGAAACAATGTTGTGGAACTTAGAAATGATGAGAAATGTAAACAAAATGTGAAAATCGACGGAATTAAGTGCTTAAAGAATATTATATAGTGCTTGTCCGCCATTAATCCGAACGGAAGTCATGGCGTAGGATGAACTCATCTCCAGTGTCAATTATCAACTCCTGAAATAACACTGATCTGAACACTGATTTACACTGCAAGTGTTGATGTCGTTCAAATCCACAGCAGAATCAACCGTTTTCAACACTGGGAAATTAACAGCATAAAAACAACTCTAAACAGCACTGGAGATTTTTCTCTGAATGCCAAAGTTTAAAAACTAACTCAACTGAAAATGAAAATTCTGTCATCATTTAATCTCCTTCAGCCTCTCTCTGTTCAAAATCTGTCTTTCTCCATTAGAAAACTGATTTTATTCTTTAATTTTATATATATAATGAAGGATATGGTGACTGGAACTCAAAAGGGCTCAAAAAGGTCAAAATGACTAAGAAGAGTATTTTAATCTGCATCATCATGACCTCACAACACATCAGACAGTATTTCTGACCAGCATGAACCTGTTGGTCACGAGTAACTAGTTCTGAGCTCAACCCAGACATTACTGTCCGGAGACAAA
>CM076084.1:316401-323901 GCA_038088235.1 Zacco platypus | reverse complement strand
GGTTAGGGTTAGGGTTAGGGTTAGGGTTAGGGTTAGGGTTAGGGTTAGGGTTAGGGTTAGGGTTAGGGTTAGGGTTAGGGTTAGGGTTAGGGTTAGGGTTAGGGTTAGGGTTAGGGTTAGGGTTAGGGTTAGGGTTAGGGTTAGGGTTAGGGTTAGGGTTAGGGTTAGGGTTAGGGTTAGGGTTAGGGTTAGGGTTAGGGTTAGGGTTAGGGTTAGGGTTAGGGTTAGGGTTAGGGTTAGGGTTAGGGTTAGGGTTAGGGTTAGGGTTAGGGTTAGGGTTAGGGTTAGGGTTAGGGTTAGGGTTAGGGTTAGGGTTAGGGTTAGGGTTAGGGTTAGGGTTAGGGTTAGGGTTAGGGTTAGGGTTAGGGTTAGGGTTAGGGTTAGGGTTAGGGTTAGGGTTAGGGTTAGGGTTAGGGTTAGGGTTAGGGTTAGGGTTAGGGTTAGGGTTAGGGTTAGGGTTAGGGTTAGGGTTAGGGTTAGGGTTAGGGTTAGGGTTAGGGTTAGGGTTAGGGTTAGGGTTAGGGTTAGGGTTAGGGTTAGGGTTAGGGTTAGGGTTAGGGTTAGGGTTAGGGTTAGGGTTAGGGTTAGGGTTAGGGTTAGGGTTAGGGTTAGGGTTAGGGTTAGGGTTAGGGTTAGGGTTAGGGTTAGGGTTAGGGTTAGGGTTAGGGTTAGGGTTAGGGTTAGGGTTAGGGTTAGGGTTAGGGTTAGGGTTAGGGTTAGGGTTAGGGTTAGGGTTAGGGTTAGGGTTAGGGTTAGGGTTAGGGTTAGGGTTAGGGTTAGGGTTAGGGTTAGGGTTAGGGTTAGGGTTAGGGTTAGGGTTAGGGTTAGGGTTAGGGTTAGGGTTAGGGTTAGGGTTAGGGTTAGGGTTAGGGTTAGGGTTAGGGTTAGGGTTAGGGTTAGGGTTAGGGTTAGGGTTAGGGTTAGGGTTAGGGTTAGGGTTAGGGTTAGGGTTAGGGTTAGGGTTAGGGTTAGGGTTAGGGTTAGGGTTAGGGTTAGGGTTAGGGTTAGGGTTAGGGTTAGGGTTAGGGTTAGGGTTAGGGTTAGGGTTAGGGTTAGGGTTAGGGTTAGGGTTAGGGTTAGGGTTAGGGTTAGGGTTAGGGTTAGGGTTAGGGTTAGGGTTAGGGTTAGGGTTAGGGTTAGGGTTAGGGTTAGGGTTAGGGTTAGGGTTAGGGTTAGGGTTAGGGTTAGGGTTAGGGTTAGGGTTAGGGTTAGGGTTAGGGTTAGGGTTAGGGTTAGGGTTAGGGTTAGGGTTAGGGTTAGGGTTAGGGTTAGGGTTAGGGTTAGGGTTAGGGTTAGGGTTAGGGTTAGGGTTAGGGTTAGGGTTAGGGTTAGGGTTAGGGTTAGGGTTAGGGTTAGGGTTAGGGTTAGGGTTAGGGTTAGGGTTAGGGTTAGGGTTAGGGTTAGGGTTAGGGTTAGGGTTAGGGTTAGGGTTAGGGTTAGGGTTAGGGTTAGGGTTAGGGTTAGGGTTAGGGTTAGGGTTAGGGTTAGGGTTAGGGTTAGGGTTAGGGTTAGGGTTAGGGTTAGGGTTAGGGTTAGGGTTAGGGTTAGGGTTAGGGTTAGGGTTAGGGTTAGGGTTAGGGTTAGGGTTAGGGTTAGGGTTAGGGTTAGGGTTAGGGTTAGGGTTAGGGTTAGGGTTAGGGTTAGGGTTAGGGTTAGGGTTAGGGTTAGGGTTAGGGTTAGGGTTAGGGTTAGGGTTAGGGTTAGGGTTAGGGTTAGGGTTAGGGTTAGGGTTAGGGTTAGGGTTAGGGTTAGGGTTAGGGTTAGGGTTAGGGTTAGGGTTAGGGTTAGGGTTAGGGTTAGGGTTAGGGTTAGGGTTAGGGTTAGGGTTAGGGTTAGGGTTAGGGTTAGGGTTAGGGTTAGGGTTAGGGTTAGGGTTAGGGTTAGGGTTAGGGTTAGGGTTAGGGTTAGGGTTAGGGTTAGGGTTAGGGTTAGGGTTAGGGTTAGGGTTAGGGTTAGGGTTAGGGTTAGGGTTAGGGTTAGGGTTAGGGTTAGGGTTAGGGTTAGGGTTAGGGTTAGGGTTAGGGTTAGGGTTAGGGTTAGGGTTAGGGTTAGGGTTAGGGTTAGGGTTAGGGTTAGGGTTAGGGTTAGGGTTAGGGTTAGGGTTAGGGTTAGGGTTAGGGTTAGGGTTAGGGTTAGGGTTAGGGTTAGGGTTAGGGTTAGGGTTAGGGTTAGGGTTAGGGTTAGGGTTAGGGTTAGGGTTAGGGTTAGGGTTAGGGTTAGGGTTAGGGTTAGGGTTAGGGTTAGGGTTAGGGTTAGGGTTAGGGTTAGGGTTAGGGTTAGGGTTAGGGTTAGGGTTAGGGTTAGGGTTAGGGTTAGGGTTAGGGTTAGGGTTAGGGTTAGGGTTAGGGTTAGGGTTAGGGTTAGGGTTAGGGTTAGGGTTAGGGTTAGGGTTAGGGTTAGGGTTAGGGTTAGGGTTAGGGTTAGGGTTAGGGTTAGGGTTAGGGTTAGGGTTAGGGTTAGGGTTAGGGTTAGGGTTAGGGTTAGGGTTAGGGTTAGGGTTAGGGTTAGGGTTAGGGTTAGGGTTAGGGTTAGGGTTAGGGTTAGGGTTAGGGTTAGGGTTAGGGTTAGGGTTAGGGTTAGGGTTAGGGTTAGGGTTAGGGTTAGGGTTAGGGTTAGGGTTAGGGTTAGGGTTAGGGTTAGGGTTAGGGTTAGGGTTAGGGTTAGGGTTAGGGTTAGGGTTAGGGTTAGGGTTAGGGTTAGGGTTAGGGTTAGGGTTAGGGTTAGGGTTAGGGTTAGGGTTAGGGTTAGGGTTAGGGTTAGGGTTAGGGTTAGGGTTAGGGTTAGGGTTAGGGTTAGGGTTAGGGTTAGGGTTAGGGTTAGGGTTAGGGTTAGGGTTAGGGTTAGGGTTAGGGTTAGGGTTAGGGTTAGGGTTAGGGTTAGGGTTAGGGTTAGGGTTAGGGTTAGGGTTAGGGTTAGGGTTAGGGTTAGGGTTAGGGTTAGGGTTAGGGTTAGGGTTAGGGTTAGGGTTAGGGTTAGGGTTAGGGTTAGGGTTAGGGTTAGGGTTAGGGTTAGGGTTAGGGTTAGGGTTAGGGTTAGGGTTAGGGTTAGGGTTAGGGTTAGGGTTAGGGTTAGGGTTAGGGTTAGGGTTAGGGTTAGGGTTAGGGTTAGGGTTAGGGTTAGGGTTAGGGTTAGGGTTAGGGTTAGGGTTAGGGTTAGGGTTAGGGTTAGGGTTAGGGTTAGGGTTAGGGTTAGGGTTAGGGTTAGGGTTAGGGTTAGGGTTAGGGTTAGGGTTAGGGTTAGGGTTAGGGTTAGGGTTAGGGTTAGGGTTAGGGTTAGGGTTAGGGTTAGGGTTAGGGTTAGGGTTAGGGTTAGGGTTAGGGTTAGGGTTAGGGTTAGGGTTAGGGTTAGGGTTAGGGTTAGGGTTAGGGTTAGGGTTAGGGTTAGGGTTAGGGTTAGGGTTAGGGTTAGGGTTAGGGTTAGGGTTAGGGTTAGGGTTAGGGTTAGGGTTAGGGTTAGGGTTAGGGTTAGGGTTAGGGTTAGGGTTAGGGTTAGGGTTAGGGTTAGGGTTAGGGTTAGGGTTAGGGTTAGGGTTAGGGTTAGGGTTAGGGTTAGGGTTAGGGTTAGGGTTAGGGTTAGGGTTAGGGTTAGGGTTAGGGTTAGGGTTAGGGTTAGGGTTAGGGTTAGGGTTAGGGTTAGGGTTAGGGTTAGGGTTAGGGTTAGGGTTAGGGTTAGGGTTAGGGTTAGGGTTAGGGTTAGGGTTAGGGTTAGGGTTAGGGTTAGGGTTAGGGTTAGGGTTAGGGTTAGGGTTAGGGTTAGGGTTAGGGTTAGGGTTAGGGTTAGGGTTAGGGTTAGGGTTAGGGTTAGGGTTAGGGTTAGGGTTAGGGTTAGGGTTAGGGTTAGGGTTAGGGTTAGGGTTAGGGTTAGGGTTAGGGTTAGGGTTAGGGTTAGGGTTAGGGTTAGGGTTAGGGTTAGGGTTAGGGTTAGGGTTAGGGTTAGGGTTAGGGTTAGGGTTAGGGTTAGGGTTAGGGTTAGGGTTAGGGTTAGGGTTAGGGTTAGGGTTAGGGTTAGGGTTAGGGTTAGGGTTAGGGTTAGGGTTAGGGTTAGGGTTAGGGTTAGGGTTAGGGTTAGGGTTAGGGTTAGGGTTAGGGTTAGGGTTAGGGTTAGGGTTAGGGTTAGGGTTAGGGTTAGGGTTAGGGTTAGGGTTAGGGTTAGGGTTAGGGTTAGGGTTAGGGTTAGGGTTAGGGTTAGGGTTAGGGTTAGGGTTAGGGTTAGGGTTAGGGTTAGGGTTAGGGTTAGGGTTAGGGTTAGGGTTAGGGTTAGGGTTAGGGTTAGGGTTAGGGTTAGGGTTAGGGTTAGGGTTAGGGTTAGGGTTAGGGTTAGGGTTAGGGTTAGGGTTAGGGTTAGGGTTAGGGTTAGGGTTAGGGTTAGGGTTAGGGTTAGGGTTAGGGTTAGGGTTAGGGTTAGGGTTAGGGTTAGGGTTAGGGTTAGGGTTAGGGTTAGGGTTAGGGTTAGGGTTAGGGTTAGGGTTAGGGTTAGGGTTAGGGTTAGGGTTAGGGTTAGGGTTAGGGTTAGGGTTAGGGTTAGGGTTAGGGTTAGGGTTAGGGTTAGGGTTAGGGTTAGGGTTAGGGTTAGGGTTAGGGTTAGGGTTAGGGTTAGGGTTAGGGTTAGGGTTAGGGTTAGGGTTAGGGTTAGGGTTAGGGTTAGGGTTAGGGTTAGGGTTAGGGTTAGGGTTAGGGTTAGGGTTAGGGTTAGGGTTAGGGTTAGGGTTAGGGTTAGGGTTAGGGTTAGGGTTAGGGTTAGGGTTAGGGTTAGGGTTAGGGTTAGGGTTAGGGTTAGGGTTAGGGTTAGGGTTAGGGTTAGGGTTAGGGTTAGGGTTAGGGTTAGGGTTAGGGTTAGGGTTAGGGTTAGGGTTAGGGTTAGGGTTAGGGTTAGGGTTAGGGTTAGGGTTAGGGTTAGGGTTAGGGTTAGGGTTAGGGTTAGGGTTAGGGTTAGGGTTAGGGTTAGGGTTAGGGTTAGGGTTAGGGTTAGGGTTAGGGTTAGGGTTAGGGTTAGGGTTAGGGTTAGGGTTAGGGTTAGGGTTAGGGTTAGGGTTAGGGTTAGGGTTAGGGTTAGGGTTAGGGTTAGGGTTAGGGTTAGGGTTAGGGTTAGGGTTAGGGTTAGGGTTAGGGTTAGGGTTAGGGTTAGGGTTAGGGTTAGGGTTAGGGTTAGGGTTAGGGTTAGGGTTAGGGTTAGGGTTAGGGTTAGGGTTAGGGTTAGGGTTAGGGTTAGGGTTAGGGTTAGGGTTAGGGTTAGGGTTAGGGTTAGGGTTAGGGTTAGGGTTAGGGTTAGGGTTAGGGTTAGGGTTAGGGTTAGGGTTAGGGTTAGGGTTAGGGTTAGGGTTAGGGTTAGGGTTAGGGTTAGGGTTAGGGTTAGGGTTAGGGTTAGGGTTAGGGTTAGGGTTAGGGTTAGGGTTAGGGTTAGGGTTAGGGTTAGGGTTAGGGTTAGGGTTAGGGTTAGGGTTAGGGTTAGGGTTAGGGTTAGGGTTAGGGTTAGGGTTAGGGTTAGGGTTAGGGTTAGTAGGGTTAGGGTTAGGGTTAGGGTTAGGGTTAGGGTTAGGGTTAGGGTTAGGGTTAGGGTTAGGGTTAGGGTTAGGGTTAGGGTTAGGGTTAGGGTTAGGGTTAGGGTTAGGGTTAGGGTTAGGGTTAGGGTTAGGGTTAGGGTTAGGGTTAGGGTTAGGGTTAGGGTTAGGGTTAGGGTTAGGGTTAGGGTTAGGGTTAGGGTTAGGGTTAGGGTTAGGGTTAGGGTTAGGGTTAGGGTTAGGGTTAGGGTTAGGGTTAGGGTTAGGGTTAGGGTTAGGGTTAGGGTTAGGGTTAGGGTTAGGGTTAGGGTTAGGGTTAGGGTTAGGGTTAGGGTTAGGGTTAGGGTTAGGGTTAGGGTTAGGGTTAGGGTTAGGGTTAGGGTTAGGGTTAGGGTTAGGGTTAGGGTTAGGGTTAGGGTTAGGGTTAGGGTTAGGGTTAGGGTTAGGGTTAGGGTTAGGGTTAGGGTTAGGGTTAGGGTTAGGGTAGGGTTAGGGTTAGGGTTAGGGTTAGGGTTAGGGTTAGGGTTAGGGTTAGGGTTAGGGTTAGGGTTAGGGTTAGGGTTAGGGTTAGGGTTAGGGTTAGGGTTAGGGTTAGGGTTAGGGTTAGGGTTAGGGTTAGGGTTAGGGTTAGGGTTAGGGTTAGGGTTAGGGTTAGGGTTAGGGTTAGGGTTAGGGTTAGGGTTAGGGTTAGGGTTAGGGTTAGGGTTAGGGTTAGGGTTAGGGTTAGGGTTAGGGTTAGGGTTAGGGTTAGGGTTAGGGTTAGGGTTAGGGTTAGGGTTAGGGTTAGGTTAGGGTTAGGGTTAGGGTTAGGGTTAGGGTTAGGGTTAGGGTTAGGGTTAGGGTTAGGGTTAGGGTTAGGGTTAGGGTTAGGGTTAGGGGTTAGGGTTAGGGTTAGGGTTAGGGTTAGGGTTAGGGTTAGGGTTAGGGTTAGGGTTAGGGTTAGGGTTAGGGTTAGGGTTAGGGTTAGGGTTAGGGTTAGGGTTAGGGTTAGGGTTAGGGTTAGGTTAGGGTTAGGGTTAGGGTTAGGGTTAGGGTTAGGGTTAGGGTTAGGGTTAGGGTTAGGGTTAGGGTTAGGGTTAGGGTTAGGG
This sequence comes from Zacco platypus, assembly GCA_038088235.1. Taxonomy (NCBI): domain Eukaryota; kingdom Metazoa; phylum Chordata; class Actinopteri; order Cypriniformes; family Xenocyprididae; genus Zacco; species Zacco platypus. The sequence continues at coordinate 317,316 of CM076084.1, read as the reverse complement.
TTAGGGTTAGGGTTAGGGTTAGGGTTAGGGTTAGGGTTAGGTTGGGTTAGGGTTAGGGTTAGGGTTAGGGTTAGGGTTAGGGTTAGGGTTAGGGTTAGGGTTAGGGTTAGGGTTAGGGTTAGGGTTAGGGTTAGGGTTAGGTTAGGGTTAGGGTTAGGGTAGGGTTAGGGTTAGGGTTAGGGTTAGGGTTAGGGTTAGGGTTAGGGTTAGGGTTAGGGTTAGGGTTAGGGTTAGGGTTAGGGTTAGGGTTAGGGTTAGGGTTAGGGTTAGGGTTAGGGTTAGGGTTAGGGTTAGGGTTAGGGTTAGGGTTAGGGTTAGGGTTAGGGTTAGGGTTAGGGTTAGGGTTAGGGTTAGGGTTAGGGTTAGGGTTAGGGTTAGGGTTAGGGTTAGGGTTAGGGTTAGGGTTAGGGTTAGGGTTAGGGTTAGGGTTAGGGTTAGGGTTAGGGTTAGGGTTAGGGTTAGGGTTAGGGTTAGGGTTAGGGTTAGGGTTAGGGTTAGGGTTAGGGTTAGGTTAGGGTTAGGGTTAGGGTTAGGGTTAGGGTTAGGGTTAGGGTTAGGGTTAGGGTTAGGGTTAGGGTTAGGGTTAGGGTTAGGGTTAGGGTTAGGGTTAGGGTTAGGGTTAGGGTTAGGGTTAGGGTTAGGGTTAGGGTTAGGGTTAGGGTTAGGGTTAGGGTTAGGGTTAGGGTTAGGGTTAGGGTTAGGGTTAGGGTTAGGGTTAGGGTTAGGGTTAGGGTTAGGGTTAGGGTTAGGGTTAGGGTTAGGGTTAGGGTTAGGGTTAGGGTTAGGGTTAGGGTTAGGGTTAGGGTTAGGGTTAGGGTTAGGGGTTAGGGTTAGGGTTAGGGTTAGGGTTAGGGTTAGGGTTAGGGTTAGGGTTAGGGTTAGGGTTAGGGTTAGGTAGGTTAGGGTTAGGGTTAG
>CM076084.1:0-316301 GCA_038088235.1 Zacco platypus | reverse complement strand
CCCGTGTCTGACTTTGTTATAACACAACACAACGCAGACCAAGTGGTAATACCCGGTGTCGCTGGCCGCGAGCCGCGCGGGTTACACGTGGTGCCGTGAACCTTTGGATTTCGCATGATCGGCTGTTCACCGATCGCCGGAGTTGCTGCTTTTACAGACGACGGGTGTGCTGTTACGAATCGCTGGAGGAGTGTTTCGCTGACCGCGGAGGTCGCAGCTCGTTTCATCTCGTTACCTGTGCTCGACCAGTTCACAGTATCTGCTGCTCGCATCAAGTAGGACTACTTTAATCGAACGATTGCGTTTGTGAGGTATGGTTACGAACTGTTTTGTTTCTATCAATGACTATTCGCTGCATACACACTTTGTGTGTTGAACTGTTCTGTGCAATTGAACATTAGTTATAAAGGAGAGTTTTGATCGTCACGTTGGACATTTTTTTTTTTCTTCTCATCCTTCTCCGTGTAACTATATGTTGAACTGTTCCGTGCAACTGAACACTCATTATAACGGAGACTTTTGTGATCGTCACATGCGTAAGTTTTTGTTCTCTCTCTACGTGAGAACTGCGTTGAAAGAGCCTTATTACATGTGTTTCTGCAAAGTGTATATATTTTTCAGCATACTGTGTTATCTTTAATGCTTTTAATTCCATTTTCTGCATATCTCTTTGTTTACTATTCAAGTTGAGACATGTTTGAGGACACTGTTAGTCAAGATAACTTTAGCTCTGTGCAAAAACCTAATGCCATGTTTCCAGTAGGCAGGGGTAGTGGGGCTGTGTTTAGTCGTCCTGACAAAATGTCTGAAACTCCAACGCAATGTTTTGGGAGGGGAAGGGCATTCTTTAATGCAGAAATTGACCAGGTGAATGCATCTGATTCAGCTATTGGTACCTCAGTGGGCCCAACTGCTTGTTCCACCCCTTTTACACAGTCAAATACTGATCATGTTTTTACTACAGAGTCCTTAGGCGGTTTTATTTCTGATTTAGCTCAGAAAATTGGCGAGAGCATTTCGGCCAGTCTAAATTTATCACAACAACCCAGCCAAATGCAGTCTAAGTCAAATGTGAAGCATTCAGATGACTCTGCTGATACGTCAAAACTGAAAGTGATTGTCCAACATGATGTGACACCTCCACCATTCTTTAGAGGTGATCGAAGTGATTCATTTACTGTGCACGAATGGGAGGACATGATGTACAGTTATTTGAACAGCAAGAAATGCACTGATGTAACTGCTTCTGATCTCATTTTGAGCAGATTGGCCGGAAAAGCAAGGGATGTGGTCAAAGTGTCTTTGCGTAGCTTCCCAGGGCAGACTACTGCAGTGCTCCCCGCCACAGTGTTTGATATACTGAAGCGTAATTTCAGCGAGTTAACTTACTCCAACATGCCTATGGCTGACTTCTATAACACTCTCCCTAAGGTGGACGAGAGTCCAATGGATTACTGGATACGGCTGAATAAGGCGATCGATGTAGCTGATGAGTGTTTACGTAGGCGCAACAAGTGTGTTGAGGATCCTGCAGCTGAAGCTGTTATGATGTTTGTCTCTCACTGTCCCGATCCTGGCCTTGCTTTGTCCTTTCAGTTCAAGCCTGCTGAACAGTGGAGTGCTGCTGAAGTTCAAGAACGACTGGATTGTCACCGCAGGAACATGAAAAGAACTTCTGCTAGAACCCAACGTTACTCACCTGTGTTCGCCTGCCATCAGGACACTGTGACTGTCCGTGACGATCCAGTATTAAGTTCTCCCAAACAGTCAGAACCCTCCTCAGGTCAGTCACCATGCTCTAATGGTCAGCTCAACCCTAACGCTGCCCCTTTTACACCTAGCGATAGTATGCAGCAGTTAGTTGGAATGATGGATAAAGTTCTGTCTCTCTGCACTGCCTCACTGTCCTCGTCCAATCCTGAATGTCATGTCAGAACATCAAACCCCAAGCCTAGTGTGAGTCCAGCATGTAAAGTATGTCGATCTACAGAGCACACTACACACACTCATTGCATGCGGCAGAGGCTTTGCCGTAACTGCTTCAAGCCTGGACACTTTAAGAGTGATTGCCCAAAGACGACAAGCTTTGAGCCGCATTCTTCTGCCACTCAGTTAAACTAAATAGCCCATGTGCGGAAGGGGGTAGCATGGGCAGCGATGTACTTCCCCTAAATGATGAGTCTGACCCACATGAGATTTTTGTAAATAGTTGCAAGTTGCAGCCACCTGATACAACGGTGCTGTATGTGGGTTCTCAGAAAATCGATGGAGCAAGTGAACTGTTTTATGCTCCTGTGACTGTCAGTGGCCAGTCTGTACTGAATGGTTTGCTAGATTCTGGCAGTATGGCCTGCACCCTGAGTACGGAGAGTGAATCCAGGTTGCGTGCCGAAGGAGTTCTTTCGCAACCTTCAGTAGTTCCTGGTAACGTGGTCCTAGTGGGCTGTGGTGGTCTTACTATTCAGCCTAAGTGCACATATGACCTGGAAATCGAAGTCTATGGATTCAAGTTCATCGTACCTACTTTAGTAGTGCCTGGACAGAAGGATGAGTTCATTATCGGCAGTAATGTTATCAAATGTGTGCTTAAGAAGATGAAAGCCGAAAAGAAGTACTGGGAAGTAATTTCATGTGAAAACCGCAATCCTGAGTCTGAAGAGTTCCTTGAGCTCTTGAGCTGTATTTCTCGTTGGTCTGGTCCTCGCCAGCCTGTTAAGCTTGGCACGGTGAAGCTCTGTCAAGCGGTTACCTTACTTCCCAGGTGTGAACACCTGGTCTGGGGAAAACTTCCTGCTAACATTAATGTTTCCCCGGGAAGCACAGTCATCGTTGAACCCACCACTTCACGTTCAGCGCCCCGACATGTTCTTGTGGGACGCGTAGTGAGCCCTATGTGGGGTGATCGATGGGTGCCGATGAAGATTTTGAACCCCACACAGTCCCCAATAACTGTTCGTCGAAATGCGAAGCTGGCTGATGTGTCTCCTTGTCTGGCAGTGGAGGATGTTACTGTCACGCAAAGTCTGTGCAGATCTCATGATGTTCCTGATACAGCTTTCCCCAAGCCCATTCCATCTGTCGATCCTGTTGGGTTATTGCGCGAGTATGGTCTGGAAGACATTAATATCGATGAGTGTGAAGTCTCCAAGTTATGGAAGGAGAAGTTGGCAAGTGTTATTGTGTCTTATCGTGATGTTTTCTCCAGAGACCGTCTTGATTGTGGAGAGGCGAAAGACTTTGTACACAGGATACATTTGTGTGATGAACGACCGTTCCGTCTGCCCTACCGCCGAATCCCTCCTGCCCACTACTCTAAGTTGCGAGAAGTTCTTTCTGAAATGGAAGAAAAAGGCATCATCAGCAAATCAGTTAGCGAGTACGCATCTCCTTTGGTAATGGTCTGGAAGAAAGATGGATCGTTAAGAGTCTGCACTGATTTTCGCTGGCTTAATGCAAAAACTGTAAAAGATGCTCATCCTTTGCCCCATCAGGCGGATTGCCTGGCCGCTCTTGGTGGCAATCTTCTGTTCAGCTCTGTGGATTTAACGTCGGGATTTTATAACGTCCCACTCCATGTATCTGATCGGCATTACACAGCATTCACAACGCCCATGGGTTTATATCAATATAACCGTCTCCCCCAGGGCCTGTGTAACAGTCCAGCATCGTTTATGCGAATGATGCTCAGCGTATTTGGAGATCTTAACTTTTCCAGCCTCCTTTGCTATCTCGATGATTTGCTGGTTTTCGCCCGTTCTGAACAAGAGGCATTGGACCGCTTAGAAGTGGTGTTTGCACGGTTGAGAGCTAGTAATTTGAAGTTGGCTCCAAAAAAGTGTCACTTCCTCAGGCGTTCCATCAAGTTTTTGGGCCATGTGATCAGCGGTTCAGGAGTTTCAGTGGATGAAGATAAGGTTTCAGCCATTGCTGCCTTTCAGAAGAAAGACCTAATGAAAGAGGATGGCAGCACACCTTCGTCAAAGAGAATTAGATCGTTTCTGGGCATGGTCCTTTACTACCAAAGCTTCATCCCTGGCTGCTCCCAAATCGCAAAGCCATTGTTCAAGTTGACTGCTGGTCAAAAATGTTCGGTGAAAGGCAAGAGTCGTCGTAATAGTAATGGCACTTTCCGGGAGTTGACTCCTCAAGACTGGACTACCGACTGTGATTTCGCCTTCGAGGAGTTAAAGAGAGCTCTTGTAGAGAGCGTGGTGTTGGCCCACCCTGACTTTGAGCGTCCCTTTATCCTCTGCACTGACGCATCGTTGAATGGCCTTGGCGCAGTTCTCTCTCAAGTTGCTGTTGGCGAGGATAAAGCACGTCCTATAGCGTTCGCCAGCAAGTCTTTGAACCACAGCCAAGCCAATTACCCTGCACACAGGCTGGAGTTCTTGGCCTTGAAATGGTCCGTGTGTGACAAGTTCAGCCATTGGCTTAAAGGCCATGAGTTCACTGTATGGACCGATAATAATCCGCTCACGTACATCATGACAAAACCTAAACTGGATGCGTGTGAGCAGCGCTGGGTTTCAAAACTTGCCCCGTACAATTTTAAGATCAAGTACATCCCTGGAAGGTTAAATGTTGTGGCAGATGCGCTCAGTCGTGACCCGTTCGTCAAGCCAGTGAGTCAGCGACTTCTGTCCGAGCCTTACTCCGAACTGCTAAAGCATGTACACAGTGTGGAAGATGATTCTGTACAGGGGGTATTCCATCTCACATGCCAGCCACAAACAATTGACACTGAACACGATCAAAACTCTGACATGGATGTTTCTATGACTGCTGAGGATGTGTCGTCCATCTTGTCGTCTTGTGGTGATTGGGATTTAGGAGCAGTATCCAGAGCAACATCCCTAGCTGATCACATGAACTCTTTAATTCCTGCCTGTCAAGACGTCCCCCATACTTTTTCATTGTCTGAATTGCAGTGTCAGCAACGCAAAGACGCAGTTCTTACGCGGGTGTCCTTCTACGTCAGCAGGAAGCGCAGACCTTCCAGGCGCGAGCGTGCGAATGAGGATTTGCGTGTATTGAGGATTTTAAAGCAGTGGGACAAACTCTTTTTGCTCAACGGCATTCTGTACAGAGCCATCAAAGATCCACTCACAAAGCATAAGAGAATTCAGTTCATCCTGCCTGAATCCCTGAAACGGCAAGCTCTCTCTGGTGTTCATGATTTGGCTGGTCACCAGGGCCAGCCACGTACACTGTCTTTAGCTCGCCAGAGATTTTATTGGCCTGGGATGGAATGTGACGTGCGTGATTACGTCAGGAGTTGTACCCGTTGTGTCCTGAGTAAAACTGCAGAGCCAGCTGCAAGAGCACCCTTGGAGAGTATCAAGACTACTGCCCCATTGGAGCTTGTTTGTATTGATTTCTGGGCTGCCGAGGATAGGCACAATAAATCTGTGGATGTCTTGGTAATCACGGATCACTTCACCAAGCTAGCTCATGCTTTTCCATGCCGGAACCAATCGGCTAAGAGTGTTGCGAAGAAACTCTGGGATGGCTTCTTCTGTGTTTATGGCTTCCCTCGGCGTATCCATTCAGACCAGGGAGCAAATTTTGAGAGCGAGCTGATAGCAGAGCTCCTTGATCTTGCTGGCATCGACAAGTCGCGAACTTCTCCGTACCACCCCATGGGAAATGGTGGAACTGAAAGGTTTAACAGAACGTTAGGTAACATGTTGAGATCGCTTCCACCCAGATCTAAACAAAAGTGGCCACAGTTGGTGCAAACGATGACATTCGTGTATAACTGTACTGCCCATGAAACAACTGGATTTGCCCCTTTTTACCTGATGTTTGGAAGGGTGCCAAGATTACCCGTTGACCTCATGTTTCAAAGTGTGCTTTGTGATGAGTCGATCTGTGATTACAATGACTATGTTCGATCTCTTGTCAGTGATCTACAGTCTGCTATGGTGCTGGCTCAAAAGAATTCTACCGCAGAACAGAAACATCAGTCTGATCAATACAACAAGAGAGTCAAGGGATTGCCTCTGTCAATTGGTGATCAAGTTCTCATCGCCAACAAAGGCTGTCGAGGTAAACGGAAGCTTGCAGATAAATGGGAACCCACCATGTACTCCGTTGTCGCTTCCAAACCTTCTCTGCACATTTATAAGATCCGTGACAGATCTGGTCATGAGAGAGTAGTACATCGGAATCTCTTGTTGCCAGTTAACTTTCTTCCTTTGCCCACAACAGAGTTTGAGTCTTCTGTTGGTGAATGTGCTGGTGATGGTCCTTGTTCCTCACCTTCTCGATCTGTATGTGATGTACTTGAGTTAACGACGCCTGTCACTTATGATTTGTCACATGCAGAGTCTCTATCTGTCATTTCTCACATGGCTGTATATGATGATGATGATTGTACAGCTTCCTGGGTCTCATCTCAACCTTTTCAAAATGTTTCTGAAGCACAAGCTGATTTATCTGTAGTTGACCCTGACACTGTAGCTAGCGCTTTTTCACCTACTGTCCCTGTTTCTACAGATTTGTGTGATCCTGTGGTTAACAGTAGCCCTGACAATCGTTACATTACCAGGTTTGGTAGAGTAATTAAGCCCGTTTGTAGGCTGATTGAGTCAATGGTTCAGCTTGAAACTTTACTTGGTGTAGAGTCCATGTCTCCTGTTATTCATGTCTAAATCTGTGTATTGTACTGCACTTTTTCTGATGCTACTGAGTGCAATGTATTGTGTTTCCTCATGTTTATTAGTCTAAGCAAATGGTCTGAGTTTTTCAAAGTGTAAAAGGCACTTTGGTATGCCTACAACATGTGTAGTAGTTTGGCCGACTTCTTTCATATTTGTATCCCTTAGTTGGGTAACTTTTCATGTTGATAGTCTTCACTGTTTTTTTTCTGGAGTGTAGACCAAGTCATTCTCATGACCTGTGCTCTTGTTTTTGTTATACTCTGTGGAATTTTGTGTAAATTCTGGGGGGTGAGTGTAACAGATGTACAAAGTATACGACTAATTGTTATAATTCACACAAAATTGTTCCCTTGTACATGTTAATTATACCTGCTCTAAAGGTGCACTTCTACTTTAAGTGTTTCGTGATCACAGTATGATGTTATTTCCTGTCCTGTCTCCTCCTCTTCCCTTTTGAAATATGATTCAATGGAAGAGGTAGGTTTCTTTTGTCATCCTGTTAATTTGATTTAATCCTTTGTTTTAATTATATCTTTTATATCTGTATTTCCATCCAAACTTCTGTATAGTACTATTTTATTTATCCTTTCGATTATTTTCATTATTTTTACATTCTTTGAGGTATATTTCTCTTTTTATGTGAAACAAGCACATGGTAATGGAGGTGCACCATATTTGTTTTATAGAGTTAGAATAAGGGCCGCTCAAACTGAAGCTGCTTATTTCTCTGTTATGCAGGTATGTTTCCTGTATTTTCTTCTTCTGTTCATGTCTTTCCTTCCCTTTTGAAATATGATTCAATGGAAGAGAGTTAGAATAAGGGCCGCTCAAACTGAAGCTGCTTATTTCTCTGTTATGCAGTAAAAAGAACGCTCAGTGAATCGGCTGCCTGCTGTCCCGTGTCTGACTTTGTTATAACACAACACAACGCAGACCAAGTGGTAATACCCGGTGTCGCTGGCCGCGAGCCGCGCGGGTTACATTTATATTGTGTTTATTTACTATTATATTTTTTAGGAACAAATGTGACAGTGTCGTGTTTTTGTTCTGTTATTTTTAAATATAAATTTACTGACACAGGTGTTTTTATTCTCAATAAACATGACAAATAAACAGTAATGTACAATTCATGAAGCTAAACAGGACATATTACAGACGGGTATAAATAATGTCAATGACGAAATTGTCTGGCGCGTGTTATTAACGTCAGCGTCCGAATTCACTCATTTTCGTTCACTCTTTGCTGATATAGTGCGCTCAACTGCCCTGCACTATATAGGGGTTAGTGAACGAGTGAACGAGTGGGCGCTCTCGGACACAGCTTAATACTCATTAGCTAAGTGCTAAAGTGGGGTGAGAACATGCTAAGAACTCTATAATAATTCCATAGTAACTATCTGTGACAACTACCAAACACCTAGTAACACCATAGGTTACCATAGGAACCACCTAGCAACCATCCAGAACACCCTAGCAACCACCCCAAGTACTTTAGCAACTGCCTAGCAACACCCTAGCAACCACCCAGGTTACCATAGCAACCGCCTAGCAACCACCCAGATCAGCCTAGCAACCACCTAGCAACATTTTAGCAACCACCCCAAGTACCTTAGCTACTGCCTAGCAACCACCCAGGTTACCGTAGCAACCGCCTAGCATCCACCCAAAACACCTTAGAAACTGCCTAGAAACACCCTAGCAACCGAGTGCCGAATTTTGCCACTGCAAGCACCATTCACATTTTCTTCAGGAAATGTACATTCTAGTTATTTATTATTCTATTATTATTATTCGTTTGTCCCTCATGTGTACGGGGTTTGAATGTTGGGGATGGGGATGTTCTGTTCAAATATGAAAATCATAAATAAAAAGTTTAAAAAAAGAAAAAAAAAAGTAAAATATTTACGTTTGATGAACACACACCTGCCACATGGACAGCAACTCTAATAAACTGTGTATGTCAACTCACTTTTATAACATTTCTTGTACACAACAACCACATACAGATAACTACTCTAATAAATTGCAATAGTTTTATTTAAAATATATTGTTATATAAAAACTGATATATTTTCAGTAAAGAGGAAGTACTTTGATAGTTTTTAGTGTAAAACAAATAAAATAAACTAGATTGCAACTATTTAAAGTTTATTAAAACTACACTGTAAAAACTGTTACTTAAATTCAACTCAAAAAAATCAAGGCAACATTTTCCAACTACTTTTTGTAAGTTTATTGAACTTCTTGGTGTTTTGAGTTCGTAAAAATCAGTATTATGTATTTTACTGTATGCTAAAAAATGAAGTAGAGTCTACAAGATAAAGCAACACATTTGAGTTTAACCATTGGGACCAAATCATACTTAGTTAAAATAAGTAACATTTAAAATAAAAAATTCAACTTTTTGATTTTAATTCATTCATTTACTCTCATTAATTTAGACAAATTATTTACATTTTTCATCATTCAGCAGACGCTTTTATCCAAAGCGACGTACAAGGGGAGCAATCAGGGATCAGGTGTCTTGCTCAAGGTCACTTTAGTCATGGTATCAAAGGTGGAGAGAGCTGTTCATTCACAATCCTCCCCTTCAATTCCTGCCGGCGTGGGAATCGAACCGGAAACCTTCAGATTACAAGCCTGACTCCCTCACCACAAACTCTCCAGTGTCCACGGCTCTTGTTAAGTCTTTGCAAGCGCAAAATAGAAGAAAAAACTATACGCATAAATAAGAGTTTGTTTTTTGTTTTTATTTGTTTTTTATGTGTGTAAAATGTGCATGGCCTGACTGATCAGTCTGCATGAGCCATTCTGAAGTTGGTGGGCTGTAGATCCTACCAAACAAATAAATAAGTAATCATTAATTACAGACAGAACATTCACCACTGACAAACTAGCAGGGGCCGTGGCTGAAGCTCCAGACTGCTGAAACAACAGCAGAAGGGCAGAAGATGTAGTGAAACAGCATCTGACCAGATGTGTGATGCAACATGAAATGTCATTGTCAAAGAGATCATCATCTTACTGGTGTGGAATCCACGGCTGCATGAGGCCTTTCTCAATCTGAAAAGATGAGAATTGTAATTTTCTGATATTGTCTGCACCGTTGTCAGGTGACCTGCAAACTACATACTGCGTTATGAGATACAGGTAACTTTGCTTTACCTTCCGATCGAGGTCGTACCACTTCCGCTGCCTTCGGGATGATCTATTTCCTCCTCCAGAGCTGGCTAAAGCCCTCAACCTCGCCATCCGCTCGCCATCTCCCCTTTCCTTTCTTTGGCTTTGTGCTCATCTGAACACAACATGGAAATAATAGTCAACAAGTGTGTTTTTGCAAGTACTGGACAACTACACTTTTTCTTTTTTCCCCGCATAAAATTATAATGATACAACTATAAATCGGTAACACTTTATTTTAGGGTCTTTAACAGTGGCGGTTCTACACGGAGGCCTAGAGAGGCCCGTGCCTCTGTAGACATGTCCCTGGACACCCCTGTGCTGACCAAAAAAAAATAATAATTATGAATTTATTATGATTTTACACGCGAGCGCCAAAAGCGGAACTAATGCGACGGAACGTTCTACACGGGTAAATTAGAGCGGCGCCGGACGCGTAAGTGACTCGTATCTCTTGTTGCTCTTGCACAATGTTGTGATGTTAACCACGTAACTTCATCTGTCTTGGCTGTTGCATTGCGATAACATACATTTGAGTAAAGTAATCAACAGGCGGCAAGATAATCCCATAGACTACTGTGGCAAGTAGAAATCTTTTTCAAACACCAAGGGGATATATATATTTCGTTCAACAGATGTGTTTGAATATCCAGCGGGAGGCAAGGATGTTTCAACACAACTCCTGCAATTGACTCAAGGCCGCTGATTACGCCATAGAATTCAGAACGCTCACTGCTCAGAGTGGTTGGAATGACGTTGCACTCAAGGCCGTGTTTCAACGGAGTTTAAATCTTGAGTTAAGAGGCAGAGCTCACGTGCAAAGGAGAAAACCAATCATTCTCGGAGTATGTGACACTTGCAATCAAGATTGATAACCTCATGCGCAATAACCCAGCTAAATCCTAGTCACCATCACTGAAAACTATTTCAACCAACCAAGCTTCTCAGATATCCAATCCAATCCTGTCTACTGTTCAATCTAATCCTCAGTAGTCAATGAAAAAACAAAGTAGATAACATAAAAATTTTAATTTAACAATTTAATCTTTTTTTTTTTTTTTTTTAATTATTTTGGAGATACTTTTTGTAGATTTCACCTGAAAGAGAGGGAAAAGGGATTAAAATTGTTTAAATTAGTTTAAAAATTGATATAATCTACTTCCAATTACTACACATTTAATAAGAACACTTAACACTTCAACCACAGGCAGATTCATGATCAATTGTTGCCCCAGGAGTGAAAGAGCCTGTAAATACTGTGATACTCACTGAGGATGATGATGATGATTAAAATGAAGAAGGCCGTGGCAATACACAGCTTCATCTGCAAAAACAGCAAACAAGTACACATTGTCAGTTGGTTACTTTGATGCTGCTTTCAGGTCACTTATCTGGTTCCTAGGGTTAGTTCACCCAAAATGAAAATCGTCATGTATTACTCACCCTCATGTGGTTCTACACCCGCAATACCTTCGTTCATCTTCAGAACACAAATTAAGATATTTTTGATGAAATCCTATGGCTCAGTGATAATCAACACTTTCAAATGCCCAGAAAGCTACTAAAAACATATTAAAACAGTTCATTTGAGTACAGTGGTTCAACCGTAATATTATAAAGCGACAAGAATACTTTTTGTGTGCAAAAAAAAAAGACTTTTCAACAATATAGTGATCTAGCTGATTTCAAAACACTGCTTCGAAGCTTTACAAAACTTTTGTTTCAAATCAGTGGTTCGGATCGCATATCAAACTGTGAGTCACGTGAGGTATTGAAATTTCGAATCACTTATGACGTAACAAAGCCTCGTTTACTGAAATCACGTGACGCTCCGAACCACTGATTCGAAACAAGATTCGTAATGCTTCGAAGCAGTGTTTTGAAATCGGCCATCACTAGATATTGTTGAAAAGTTGTTATTTTGCATTTTTGGGCACACAAAAAGTATTCTCGTCTTTTTGTAATAATAAAGTTGAACCACTGTACTCAGATGAACTGTTTTAAATATGTTTTTAGTAGCTGTTGATTGTCTTGTTGGCAATAGAGGCCTTACTGAGCCATCGGATTTCAACAAAAATATCTTAATTTGTGTTACAGGGTATTGTATTACGGGTGTACAACGACATAAGGGTGAGTAATTAATCGCACGACTGTAAATGACAGAAAAAGTTATTTTCTGAAAATATTATTATGAATAATTATTTATTATATTTATTTATCATATTTAAATATTTAAATAAGGCTATTTTCATGGCGAAAACCGAATAAACAACAAAATTCATATAATATAACATTTCAGATTAATACAACATTGTTTTACCTCTGTGCTCGGTCTATAGACCTCTTCGTCTGAGTGGTAATCACCCATCTGGAGGAGAGAGAACGGAGGATTAGAGGATTGATTCCAAGGAAAATTCTGCAAAAGTGATGCTACGGGCTGGAAAAGCAGTAAAGGTCAAGGAGTCTTGTCGTGTGTAAACAAACAGCTGTGTGAACACCAGAGGAGGTTTACTAATCAATTAAATGATGCCAGACTTTTGGCAGGATGGTTGGAGACTCAGCAGGAGCATGTACTTTAGTGGTCAGCATTTCACACTAACAGCACTGAAATGGCAAGTTTCCAGCGACATTTGTCCGTACACAATGAAAGTAAAAATGCTGTAGGATACAAAAAATTTAATTCACAGCCAATTAGGGTTGGAAGACTTAAATGTTTTGGTTCCGGATCCATTAAATGTATTAAACAACTAATAAAAAAATAATGGTAGCGAATAGGGTTGGGTAACGATTCCGATTATTATCGATTCCTAATTTGGATTAAAATGAGGTGAAAAAAAACCTTAGATGATAATATTCCATTCACATATTAATTAGCCCGCTGCGCCCGCTGCGCCCTCTGCGCCCTCTGCGCCCTCTGCGCCCTCTGCGCCCGCTGCGCCCGCTGCGCCCTCTGCGCCCTCTGCGCCCTCTGCGCCTGGGCCAAATATCTTGGCTGATTTGGCCTATGACAAAGAGAAAGGCAAACAAATGGAAAATCAACTTGAGCAGGGGCAGATTGATTGCATGAATGAAGTAGTTACAGGTTTGATTCAACAGGGTGAGCAGTTAAAACTATCCTAAATACATGTAAACAAATGAAATGTTTTTTTCAGACAAACATGTTCAGAGGATTTTACTGGTAGGAAGTACAGGCGAGTCCATAAATTGAAAGTGGTGTGAAACGACATAACAGGAACAATGAAGAAGCAGGAGGTATAACACTCAACAAGCTCGAACGAGTTTATGAAAGGAACATTATGATGGATTTAGACGTCAACCACAAAAACACCCTGAAACAGTTCATAATGAAAAGTCCCCTAGAAATGCATTCAGCATGAGACATTTTTTTCTGATTTTCAGCAGTCTGTAAACAATCTGAGTTTATTTAGAGAAATCGGACATCAATTATCTTCATCAATTACCACAAATATGATATTTGCGACAACTCAAAACATGCAGAGACAATTACAATTTGATAAGATTCAGGAGCCTGCAATTGACATTATTATTATTTTACAAAAAATGGTTACATTTCCATCAACTCACAAATGCAAACAAAAACCTCGAGTGCAAAAAGTGCAAATTCTGCATGCCAGCTGGGACATCCACACTGAAAGTAGAATTTACTTCATTTCTCTTTTGCAAGTTTTTGCTCATATTTCACATTTGGAATTAAGTAAACTAAAACTAAACTTAAACTAGGTTAAGTAAAATTAACGAAGAAAATAAAGGTATTTTAACTAGGCTAAAAGGTTAAGATATTTCTACTTATTTGAAGCTTACTTTGCCATACATTTTACTCAAACGATAACTGAATCGTTAACTGAATTAAACCACGCTTTTAAAGTGAATGATTTACTTAGAAACATCTAAATAATAAGTAAATAATACAATAGATATTGTGTAGACACCATATCTACATCTCTGTAGTAACGCCACACCTGAACACAGAGACCACAATACTTGGTACACAAAGATGGCAACAAATGTCACAAAATGACAAAACCTAACCACAAATGCAATGATAAAAGAGTGTAAATACAGGTGGAAAACAATGAAAAATCAACCTCATTAATTATTCAAGGTACATGATGGGAACACCAGTATCAGAAAAGTTGAGTAGTTTACTTATTTTTATAATGTTGATACTTACACTTTAATTTCTACAAGCTTGAATTGAGTACTAATATAGAATTTACTTTGTTTTTTTATTTTTTTTTTTAAATTTGTGCCTGATCTAACGTTTTCATGTAAATTACATGTTTTTTCCCCCTGTATTATTTACTTAACCATAAAGTCATTTTTAAAAATAAATGATTTTTAATGCGTTGCATCGATGCATCACATCATTTGATTGATGCATCATTACACACCATGTTATTTATAGATGAGTCATAGATGAATTCAAAAACGCGTTACGGGCCTAACGGGCTTCAGTGTGTTTCGATTTGAATTTTGACAGTTATGTCATCCGCATTAAAT
Organism: Zacco platypus; assembly: GCA_038088235.1. Lineage (NCBI taxonomy): Eukaryota > Metazoa > Chordata > Actinopteri > Cypriniformes > Xenocyprididae > Zacco > Zacco platypus. The sequence goes on along the minus strand of CM076084.1, from coordinate 301,935 downwards.
AGTCAAAAGACAATGAATTATTTAAAATAATTTATAAACAACGAAGACAGACCAAATACGATAATAGCAAAATGTCTGTATTTAGTTTAATGTTTCAAATTTTCACAAAATATTCATGAGCCACTCGTTAAAGGTTAACGTTAACCGTTAGGATAGCGGATATACAAACAGTCTATAATCAAACTCTTTTATTAACAATAAAGTTCACTGTTGGCACCGATTCCAACTAAAAGAGACTGATTACAACTTAATTAAAACCCGAAAATGAATAAAAAGCCTAACCTGTTGCTTTAGACGCATTCACACCCATAATCGCACGACAAACTCTCCAAACACACCCAGAAAGACTGACATTCGCTGATATTCATGAACATGTAAAACACGATTTTACATAGTAAAGTGTGGTAAAATCAGAGTTCAGGCGAGAAATATTCCTGTAATTTACTTACATGGTTGTTGATTTGTTTTGTTTTTTTATTTCTTTCGCGACGTTTTTGGGTTTTTTTGGCGAGTCTTTTCTAACTGGTGGGTCTTGGCTCCGTTGTATTCATTCAAATTGTAACTGAAAGGTCGCGTGAGGCGCTCAACGACCACGTCATCTGTGAGCGTGAGTATTTCAAATGACTAAAACATTTTTAAAAATAGTAAATCCATGTAAATAATGTATACTTGAATGAATGTTTTAATAATCACTAAATACTATATAAAAAAACTGAAAATAAAAATTAACAAGCATGACAAACCAATTATACAATCGATAACTACACAGTTGGCACGGAGGTATGAATATGATAACAAAATAAAGTCATTATGATTCTTATTGTTATTAACATTACTTTATAACGTTAGTTACATAGAGGATAAAAGTAGTTTTATCACGTGAACAGAACTAAAATATCAAAAATAAAGTGAAAAAACAAATTAGAAAATAAATTACAATAAGGTCTGTTACACTCCCACCAAATTATAAATGTTTTTCAAACATTAATAATTTCACAGATAATAACCTTTGTCCATGTATGCAAAGCATAAAGTCCCTATAAAGATTTGTTCACTCTGCTTCTAATAATAAGACCAACTTCTGAGCCGGACTCTCTACCAGTGGCGGTTCTACACGGAGGCCTAGAGAGGCCCGTGCCTCTGTAGACATGTCCCTGGACACCCCTGTGGCCCCCCTGTGCTGACCAAAAAAAATAATAATTATGAATTTTTTGTGATTTTACGCGCCAAGAGCGGAACTAATGCGACGGAACGTTCACGGGTAACGTGAGGCCACGCAAGTGACTCGTATCTCGTAAGTGACTTGTTGCGTTTGCACATCACTTGCATGTGATGTTAACCACGTAACTTCATCTGTCTTGGCTGTTGCATTGCGATAACATACATCTGAGTAAAGTAATCAACAGGCTATCTGCCCGTGTTGAGTGGGATGGTTAGACATGTCCTTAAAATGGTGCTTTCTCCTGTAAATAATTTTTTGTGTCAATATGGCTCTAATGTTTCTTTCTTTTAAGTAAATACTTGGCCTACATTTTGAAATACATGCAGATATGCACTACCAGTCAAAAGTTTGGAAACGGAACTATTTTGGTTGTTTTTGAAAGAAGTCTCTTCTGCTCACCAAGGCTGCATTTATGTTATTAAAAATACAAAAAAGCTCTAAAATTGTGAGATATTATTAAAATGTAAAATAACTCTTTTCTATGTGAATATATAGTAAAGTGTAATTTGTATCCAGTGATCAAAGCTGAATTTATCATCATTACTCCAGTCTTCAGCGTCACATGATCCTTCACAAATCATTGATAATAATAATCAACATTAATGAACCTTTTTTGCACCTGCACTCACTCTTGTACAAATGTTGTACAATGTTGTAATAAATGTTTATATGATTGTAAAGTAAAGTAGTTTATAATCTTTAAATATAATTTGTTACCATTTTTAATGTGCCCCTCTGGTTAAACACTGGCCCCCCCTTGGCCCCCCTAGTAAAAATTGTCTAGAACCGCCACTGGTCTTTAACTAGTTGCTTATTAGCACGCATATTACAAGAATGTTGACTGTTTATTAGTGATTATTAAGCTCATATTAATGTCTTATTCTGCATGACCATATTCTACATTCATAATGTAGAATTTAATGTGTTTAATGTGTGAAAAGTCACAGTAAATAATGAATACATGTTCCCTACACTAAAGTGTTACCAAACAAATTCATTGAAACAAAACTGCAAGCTAAATAAATGATGGTAAATTAACCATGGTGTTACTACAAATAACAATTAAAAACCATGGTTCATATAGTTAAACATTTGTTACACTGGCCATAGTTTAACCATGGTATTCATAGTAAACACTGTGTTTATACAAATGGACTTCAATCCACCTATAAAAAAAACATGGTGACTACACTTTTACCATAGTAAAACCATGGTTATTAGAAAGGATGCCAATATCTACAACTGTAACACTGTTTTTGTTATACAAACCGAACTCCAAGCGACTAAATGGTGTTTAAAATGTTAGATGACACGCAACGCGTCATAACGTGACCACAGTTTATGAACACAAACATGTTTACCATAGTAACACCCGATGCCTGGCCGGGTCGTGATCTCAGCTATGAGATACGGGGCCTTTCCAAGGACGAAAGGCAGGGCTGAAATAAATCAAGCCAAAGAAGAAACTCCCCATTTCTGACAGCAGTTAACCTGTTTATGTCCGACTGACATTCTTTTGCAAGAAATAAGATCATTATAAGGACACAACAGAGACTGAGGTAAATATCTACAGCATTATAATATTCCAATATGAATCTAAATATAGTTTGATTTTCTTATAAGGTGGCCTGAAAAAACTTTTTTTTTTTAAATTTCAAAAATTAGTATTGTTTTGTTTGTTTGTGACTCTTGAATTTCCAAAAATATATGTGGTCTTTTAGTTTTTATATTAGAAATTGGATTTATTCATAAATTTGTTGCATTTGTGCCTGAAATTGTCATATGGTGTGACATAAAAGTTATTATTGTCACATTTCTGATTGTCACACCAAATGATACAGTGTCACACTATATGATGAATGACACCACACCACAATTTAATGCAATAAAGAGTATTTGATATGCATTCAACACAGAGCCTGAAGAGGGGGCGTGTGAAATACTGAAAGGGGGCACATAAACAGGGTGTTTTTTTTATTTTAATAAACAATATCGAGTCTAGAAAACACTAAAGTACAACAAATATATTGATAAAAACACTCGCTGAAGCTTCATACACACCGGGACATTTGACTGCACACTTTTTTTCACAATGTTGATTCTTCTTGCAATCATAATGCAATGGACTGTGTGTGGCCTACATTAAACATTTAAATAAAAGGGTTGCTGAGCTGTTTACACAGTCATATAGCCTAAAATAAAAGAGCCTACACAGGGACAAAAAAAAAAAAACAAACAAAAAAAAAAACCAGCCTTACCAGAGCATGAGCGAAGCAAAGCGGAGCTTCACTCATGAATCGCGCACCGGCATTTGTCGCGCTCCTAGCCTTCTTGTAGCCATTAAAACAAGTTTTTAGTTTCAGTTTAGATATTATAGGCTAATGTTACTTTTTAATTTCATTTACGTTGAAAAGTGAACAGGACATCACATAAGATTACGTAGGAATATGTCAGAAGAATAGAGATCATTTCGAATATCCATTGTGAAACGAGAGTAATGATCATCCGTAGGAGCTTCGAAAATTTAATTAATTGTGTATGTTCTGGTGCGCGAGAAATGTAATGTGACGTTAGAGTGGGGGTGGGGAAGCGCGCTAATCAAACGACAGGACCAATCAAAATTCGACTTTGCCTAACAGACTTTTCTTTACTAAAATGTTGCTATTTCAGATTAATATTGACTCTAGGAACTGGAAGAAAGGGCAATTGGCAAATGTAATTTTTTTTAAATAAAATATTTTATTTATCATTAAAATTACTTTAACATTCATGGTGATCTGAGGGACTGCGGTCACGCCATCCGCGCTTCCTCCAAGCGCGGTCGCGCCATCTACGCTTACAAACCACTGCGCGTCTACACGAGGTTGTGTGGTAGACTCAATGTGTATGCGTTTTGTTGTCGGCAGACTTTTTAAAAGATATTCATAATAAAATCAAATTGTTTTCTACAAACTCCACCAGATTCTTGTTCTACAACTCACAGACTACCACTGTGGTAATTTCCATGATGTTTTACTGTTTTATTATTTAATAATTAACTGCCAAAGTCCTGTACTGTATACCTGGCATTTAATCAATTCATAAAAAATGCAAATCAAATTGTTTTCTGCAAACTCCACCAGATTCTTGTTCTACATCTCACAGACTACCACTGTGGTAATTTTCATGTTGTTTTACTGTTTTATTTGCATTTTTTATGAATTGATTAAATATTGCTATATAGCCAGGTATACAGTACAGGACTTTGGCAGTTAATTATTAAATAATAAAACAGTACTTGATCCACATGGATCCCCTTTCTGTCCCTCTGGCTGTTCCTCTCTCTGTCCCTGTATGTTTTGTTCCTCCTCACCCTCTTCTTCATCCTTCTCACCCTCTGGAATGTCCCTCTCTGTGTCAGAGTCCTCACTTTCATCACCTGCCCTCTCTCCAGCCTCCACTGAATCCTCTGGCTCTCTCAATACCTTGATTTGTTTCTCTCACTTTTTTGTTTACTGGGGCAAAAAGGACACTATGTCCCTTCCTCGTTTCATTATAACTATCAGAAGAAAAAAACGTGCATTACATGTCGTTGTCTAACCATCCCACTTAACACGGGCAGATAACTATGGCAAGCCGTTTTGACTTTTATTCATTCTCAGGATATGAACTTGTGATATCAACAATTGCATTTTCACTAGTTAAAATGTTCATTCTTGATATCGGGAATTAGATTTCCACTAGTAACAAGGACAATTTTTGATATCAAGAATTACATTTCCACTAGTAAAAACTATAATTCTTGATATCTGAATAAAAGTCAAAACGGCTTGATTCATTCTCAGGATATGACCTTGTGATATCAACAATTACATTTTCACTAGTTAAAATGTTAATTCCTGATATCAGGAATTAATTTCCACTAGTAACAATGGCAATTTTTGATATCAAGAATACATTTCTTACTAGTAAAAATGCAAATTTCTGATATCAACAATTACATTGTTACTAGTGCAAATGTCTATTCTTGATATCAACAATTGAATTGCTACTAGTAAAAATGTTAATTTCTGATATCATGAATGTGATTGTTACTAGTAAGAAAGCCGCTTTAGATATCAGAAATTATCTTGATATCAGGAATTCATTTCAGATATCAGAAATGAATATTTTTACTAGTAGCAATTCAATTGTTGATATCAAGAATAGACATTTGCACTAGTAACAATGTAATTCTTGATATCAGACATTTGCATTGTTACTAGTAAGAATTGTATTCCTGATATCAACAATTGAATTTGAATGGCAGCCTATGGTGAGATTTCACTAGTAAAAATACAATTCTTGATATCAAGAATGATAGTTTATACTAGTGGAAATTGAATTGTTGATATCAAGAATGAACTTTGTTACTAGTGGAAATATAATTCTTGATATCAAAAATTGCCATTGTTACTAGTGGAAATCTAATTCCTGATATCAAGAATGAACATTTTAACTAGTGAAAGTTCATATCCTGAGAATGAATAAAAGAACCGCCACTGGCTGTGTTACAGATTGTAGTTTTAAAAATATACACCTTACTTGTGAAAATAGTACCAAAGCAATTAAAAAAAAACTGTAACAAGACGCCATGTTTTGAATTTTTTGATACTTTACTCTGTTATCCCTTTTATTTACACTAACGTTGTCTTTAACAATTGTGTATTTCTTTGACTAGTGTTTTCTTTTTTTCTTCGTAGGTCATATCTCAAGACATTTTTATGTAGAGGTTTACTGCATAATAACTTGCAAAAAGCAGATAAAATAAAGTACACACTCTTTCTAAATGCCTCTCTTGTTTGTTATTATTTTTTACTGTATTAAAATGACATTTTCTCTTGAAGAATTATATATCCCATACAATAGGCATAGCCAGTGGCGGACTGGGACAGTAAATCAGGCCGGGAATTTTACTCCACCCCAGGCCACCTCTGCTGCTGCAGTCACCACCACCAAATTCATGTGTCCACCAGCCTGCTAAACTTATAGGGTAACCCTGTTAGTTGATGTAACAGGTAGACTACCATTCATAATATGAATGGATAAATAAATAAACCCTCAAAAACTCACTACCACACCAAAGACAAATATAAAATTGGCTTACACATTTTAAGAAGGGATAATAAAAGATACATATTCACATGTTAAAATATTTATATTTTATATATTTCCAATGCTCTATGAATCCCCATACAGTATGTAAAACAATGTGCTAGTTTGTCATTAAGATGCGCTTTTAAAACTTCTATCATTATATATATTTGTATTATTTTTTTTAAAGAATAGATTTTATCTATTGTAAGTTGCTTCGGATGAATGCGTCCATCTGCCAAATGATTAAGTAAATATTAGGGGTGGAACAGTTCAACTTTTTCACGGTTCGGTTTTTTTTTTTCATCGCTGTTGTTGTAATGTCTGGGAACCCAGAATGTTCATCCATCAACAGAAACATATATTAACTGAACCCTGATTGTTTTACGTGTTATTTATAGTAAACCATATTACAGATGCTTTGTCAGATTTAAGTTGAACAGCGGACCGTCCGAGCGCGTGGAGAACCGAGTGTGGAGAACCGAACGGATCGATTTTTTTTCCCACCCCTAGTAAATATTATGTAAATGTAATTCTGACCGACCTGTTCCCTTACCGGCTAACATGGCTGGGATTTTGCAGAAATTTGCTGCGTCTGTGGCCAGGGCTTTTCTCCTTTTTATGCGTTCCCTATCTGCTCCTCCTTTGCGTTTACGCTCCATTTTTTGCACTATTTTCCAAGATAAAGCCTGCCTGGATATAGGCAATTAGGCAGTGCTTCGCCGATGTTGGGTCATGTGGTGGTGTCATTTTCACTCCGCGATCGCCTGATTCGTAGATTCATAAGTGCGTCAATTAATTCGCAGTTGCATACCAGCCTATTGCACTTCAGTCTGATCGACAGCACAGCGGCAGCCGGCAGGCCAGAATGACCATCAGGCCACCGGGAAATGTCCCGGTGCTCCCGATGGCCAGTCCGCCCCTGGGCATAGCTCACATAAAACCATTTTACTGCAGCGTTTTGTGCATGTGAGGTATGCATACTGTATGGGACGGCCCCTATAGAAACTGACCATTACTTATTTTTACTTATTAGAAATGAGGACTTTATAGGTGTATAAAGCAGAATAATGGAATATATCTCCAAAACGCTGCAGTAAAATGGTTTTATGTGAGCTATGCCTATTGTATGGGATATATAATTCTTCAAGAGAAAATGTCATTTTAATACAGTAAAAAATAATAACAAACAAGAGAGGCATTTAGAAAGAGTGTATACTTTATTTTATCTGCTTTTTGCAAGTTATTATGCAGTAAACCTCTACATAAAAATGTAGAAAAAAAAAGAAAACACTAGTGAGGTCATTCCATAGGCGTAATGGTTTTTATACTGTACAAACTGTACATTCTGTCCCTACACTACCCCCCCCCCCAACTTAACCCTCACAGAAAATGTTTTGCTATTTACATTTTTAATAAAACATTGTTTAGTATGTTTTTAAAGCTGTTTGAAAAGTGGGGACATATGAAATGTCCTCATATTTCAGGTTGAAGTTGTAATACCAGTGTCACACCCATGACATTATACACATGTGTGTCCTGATATGTCACAAAAACACTCACACACTCACACACACACACACACACACACACACACACACACACACACACACACACTCACACACACACACACACACACTCACACACACACTCACACACACACACATATATATATTATATTCTTCTTGTGCTCTTCAGTCACTTCTGACCGAAAAATTATGTTCAAAATCAAAACAACAACAAAAATATAAACAAAAGTATAATTTGAGAATTTCTAAATATACATTCAAATCCATAATTTAAAAGAAAGTAATTTTGCCTTAGAACTCAATAGGGATTTCACAAGCCTCTCCACAGGGAGTTATAGAGGCATCTAGTGGTTACACCATGAAATGACATGATTTTCTTTCTTTCCTCATCTGCCTTGAAATAAATGGAATATTATATCATTATTTGTCATTGCTCATATAATGGCCACCGGTTTGGCAAAACTGTAAGTAATGCCAATAAAGAGAATTTGAATTTGAGAGAGAGACAGACAGAGAGACAAAGAAAGAAAGAAAGAAAGAAAGAAAGAAAGATATTTGAAAAAAATAAAGACATGATAGATAGATAGATAGATAGATAGATAGATAGATAGATAGATAGATAGATAGATAGATAGATAGATAGATGCAACTCAAGCGCGTTCTGTTTCTGCTCATCCAGATATTACCGTAATCATAGTAATAGGCGCACACACTTCTGTCTTTAGCGACTGGCTTGACCGTGTATTTTCAAACCGCGGCTGGCTTGACCGCAGTCAGGAACTGTTTCTGAAGGTACTGTGCAGATTTTTTTAAACTATTTTGAATTGTGTTAGTTGTTTATTTGTCATGGACATCTCAGCACCACGTTTTGCAGACTTAACTTGGTTCATGTTTATAGTTTGGTTTGAAGGGCTGCAAGAACAGAAGTTCCCAATTTCTTTTCAGATCTTTTAAAACATTGTGAACAGGTAGCAAAATATTACAAAGGACATGCAGACTGGATAAATATATCAGTTTCATTAGTTCAAATTCACTCCCCTTTCGTTATGTTCGTGGCTGAAAACAGCCACTACTTTTAACTGCTTTAATGATAAATATTTTTTTTCAATTTGTTTTGCATGAATCTATTAATCAACCTCAAAACTACTAAATGTTTAAACAAAAATTCAGGATTTTAACTCTTTAATTGCCAAATTCATAAACGATGTCACTGATTTGGGGAAAAACACACACAAAATGACTTATTTTCAGTATAAAATGTGATGGTGGATTGGATTGTTTTTTATCACAGTCTTGGACGTGTCAAAGATTCGAAACAACATCGGCTTTGATGCGTTGTTCGTTTTGTGCAGCATCAGATTTACTGTTCGTTTTTGCCCCATTGACTTCCATTATAACCACATGTTTTGAAAGTATATTTTTTTTTAAATATTTATCTGATACATCTTTAAAGCAGTTAAAAGTAGTGTCTGTTTTCAGCCACGAACGTAACGAAAGGGTAGTGAATTTGCCCACAGGGTACTGCTGAGTTTTTGAAACTTTTCAAAGCATTTTCCCAAAATATGTGTCAAAATAAGATTTGTCACCAAAAATCATTCCATTTGCTGAAAGTTATGGCCAAATTAAGACTCAAAAATTCCCCATAGTGCATGAAAACATCCCGAACAGCACACAAGGGTTAACCAATACTTGCGCATATATTTTGATGTAATTATTACAATTTACAAGCAAACTAGATGTTTAATATAATAGTGTTTTTATGCCTTATGCCTTTTATGCCTGTGTTCAGAGGAGAGACAGTCACTCTCACATGTGACATCCAGGGAGGAGGAAACACTCGGTGGACATACGGCTGGTTTATAGAAAACACTTTCTATCCAACAACAGAAGCAGAGTTTAGTTTCAAAGCTGATGTTGGTCACAGTGGTGAATACAGCTGCAGAGGACAGAGATCAGACTCACAGACAGACTGTAACAGGTGAGTGTTCATATTCAGATTGTGTTCCAGCTACCAATTTCTTCTTCTAAGGTTTTCCAAACATTGTGTTTTGGCACCATTCAAATGTCCAGTTTCCTGAATGTTGAACGTCATTTAAATATTAATATGATGTTCCTGAAACATTATTTCAACAACTCAAGATTCTGCACAGTATTTTCCTCCTCGAAAGCTTTACTAATTATTCCAATGGAGAACGCTTTAGTGACGTGATGCACAACAAAATCCTCAGTGTTAAATGAACATTACTCAATGTCTATATGTCCAAGAGTGTTAAAGTGACACTGAAGCAACTGCAGTTAATGAGATAATTTAGATAAAATTATGGACCTCCAATACGTAATCAATATGACGCAGAGGAGAGTAGAACACCAGAACCGGAGACAAAGAATGACACAAACACAAGAAGTGCCGTTCACTCAAACTCAAAGTTCATTGAGCTCACTGTAATTTATATACAGGGTTGGGGAGTAACGAAATACAAGCAACTTACGTGTTTAAAATACAAAATTTGAGTCACTGTATTTCATTTTAAATGGGTGGTAATCAGATTACAGTTACATCTGAAAAGTGTTTTAGATTACCAAAGTGATTACTTTGAGTTTTAATGTCATTTAAACAGCGATTGGTGATTCTCTGACTCTGACCGTCTGAAAAAGAGGAGTTAAGTTTCATGTTTTCCACTGTTTTCATGTTTTGTGAGTCATTTTATAATTCACTCGTCACTGCAACTTTTTCTCACAATTTGTTTTTTTCCCTCACAATTGTGAATTTGTGTTTCACAATTCTGACTTCTTTTTCTCAGAATTGCGAGATTTAAACTCACAATTGCAAGTTATAAAGTCAGAATTGGGAGATATAAACTTGCAGTACTGACTTTTTTTCTTCCAATTGTGAATTTAGTATGTGAGTTTATATCTCATAATTCTGACTTTTCTCAATATTGTGAGTTTATATCTCATAATTCTGACTTTTCTCAATATTGTCAGTTTATATCTCATAATTCTGACTTTTCTCAATATTGTCAGTTTATATCTCATAATTCTGACTTTTCTCAATATTGCGAGTTTATATCTCATAATTCTGACTTTTCTCAATATTGCGAGTTTATATCTCATAATTCTGACTTTTCTCAATATTGCGAGTTTATATCTCATAATTCTGACTTTTCTCAATATTGCGAGTTTATATCTCATAATTCTGACTTTTCTCAATATTGTGGGTTTATATCTCATAATTCTGACTTTTCTCAATATTGTCAGTTTATATCTCATAATTCTGACTTTTCTCAATATTGTGAGTTTATATCTCATAATTCTGACTTTTCTCAATATTGCGAGTTTATATCTCATAATTCTGACTTTTCTCAATATTGCGAGTTTATATCTCATAATTCTGACTTTTCTCAATATTGCGGGTTTATATCTCATAATTCTGACTTTTCTCAATATTGTCAGTTTATATCTCATAATTCTGACTTTTCTCAATATTGTCAGTTTATATCTCATAATTCTGACTTTTCTCAATATTGTGAGTTTATATCTCATAATTCTGACTTTTCTCAATATTGCGAGTTTATATCTCATAATTCTGACTTTTCTCAATATTGCGAGTTTATATCTCATAATTCTGACTTTTCTCAATATTGCGAGTTTATATCTCATAATTCTGACTTTTCTCAATATTGCGAGTTTATATCTCATAATTCTGACTTTTCTCAATATTGTCAGTTTATATCTCATAATTCTGACTTTTCTCAATATTGTCAGTTTATATCTCATAATTCTGACTTTTCTCAATATTGCGAGTTTATATCTCATAATTCTGACTTTTCTCAATATTGTCAGTTTATATCTCATAATTCTGACTTTTCTCAATATTGTCAGTTTATATCTCATAATTCTGACTTTTCTCAATATTGTCAGTTTATATCTCATAATTCTGACTTTTCTCAATATTGCGAGTTTATATCTCATAATTCTGACTTTTCTCAATATTGCGAGTTTATATCTCATAATTCTGACTTTTCTCAATATTGTGAGTTTTCTCACCACATGAATTTACCTTTTGTCTGTCCCGTGGTTCAGTTGCGAGCCTTGAAAGTTGACCCCGACCTTGACTGCTCTCCGCTGAGAAAACCAGCAGTGCCGTGGGAGGAGAAGGAGCCCTGGGCGAGCAGCCAACAAGTGAACATTTTTTAACCACACACACTTTGACGTTTCTGATCATTTATTTTATTAATGTATGAAAGTGAGGGGTCTTCAAGCATGTCAACCGTCAATGACAAACAGTACGAATGAGTCTATTTCAGCATCAGGGCACCAAATTTCTGAAAAGTTCACTGTACCCTTCACCTGCGAGACGGGGGGGTCGACAGTTAAAATAATATGAATTCATTTATTCATTGAAACGCTTTTTTTTGTGCTGGCAATCAAAAATCCCACTCCATGTTTGAGTCCCACCCTTGGCAGGGTCATAGGGCCATGTGAAAACTATGAAAAAGGTCAAAGAAGGTTAAAGGTTGGCTTTGAGGTTTTTCTTTTTCACCCAAACATGCATCTTAACCCTTGAATGCACTTTTTCACTTGTTATTGTTTTTGTACGGCGATAAAAGGTGCGCTTGAACTTGAAGCAGAAGTCTAGAAGCCGCTAAACACATTGTTTTAGTTTTCACCACAAGAAAATGCTGATTGTTTAGTCTGATAGATTTTATACAAAGTTTGAGTTCACACAGCCAAACCTATAAATATGTGGTGCTAGAGGGGTTGATCATTTCATCGTTCACAAGATAACTCAGCAGTTACTCGTGATTATTATTTGTATAGAAAACAACAGTGGCGTTATGTAAAGAAACCGATTCATAAAGTGTTAAAATTCTGAAAATGAATGAATGTTTGGTAATTATGAATAGAAGAGATGCTGATTTAAAAAAAAAAAGAGTGAGTGAAAGTGGAAAAAATATGAATAAATCATATTTCTATGACAGTTTTTTGGCATGGACATTTTTGTCCATTATGGGCCTAAGTGTTAGTTTTTTTTAAATAAATCTGACACTACATAAAAAATATAAATGCCTCAAAATTAAATTTGTTGTTTTTCATTGACACACCCAAGAATCTAAAACACAAAGAAAAAAAATTCAGCTTAGCATTTAGTTTATAAAAATAAACTACAATTTTAAATTTTTTCATAAAAAATACCTTTGGCTTTATGTAAACAAACCAGCATTTAAAGGGTTACAGTTCTTAAAATGAATGAATGTTTGATATCTATGGATAGAACAGATGCTGGTTAAAAAAATGACATCAGTGAAAGTGGAAAAAATATGAATAAATCATATTTCTATGACATTTCTATGACATCTTTTGGCATGGACATTTTTGTCCATTCTGCAACTGTGTGTGTAAGTTTTTTGTTTGAATGCACACGGGTTGGGAGGTGTCACCTTGAAAAGTGATAAAAGCAAAGAAAGCCCCTTTCCAGCTCAGATTCTGGAGTAAACTGTGTTCCTGTACTGTCTGACTATTCCTGTTTCTGTCTGTCTGTCTATTCCTTGCAAGGAATAAAATAATTAAAAGGACAATTTTCACAACAGACACTGATCTTCATCAACCACTGCAGGTAAATATCTTGTCTTTTCTTCCAACTCTATTTCCCGGTACCTTTCTGCTTTGGAGTGTTCTTCTTTCAGTTGTTTCATTCTGAACTACCAACTTGCTTGGCATGGACACTTCAGACACCTGTAGATGGTCAGGGGGCATTCAGGAGGAGAATTGGTAAAGGAACGTGACTGGACAGAAGGCTCTGGTGTGCTGTTGTTTGTTTAATTGTTCATTTCAGTAGCACCATCTTGCTAATAGTATCCGGTGTTGCACTTGTTGCCTAGACTGTCATTCTTCCCTATAATAGGTGTGAACTGGCATGATCTCTTTACTTTTTCCTGCTCTCTCCTTGCATGGTCAGCATTGAGTCTTTCCCTGTATTTTTCCTCTCTTTACTTGACATTTCTGCCTGACATAGACAAAATATTGCATCTTTTCATATGCGAAGCATGGCACACATGGTGAAACAGGGTTAAATTAAGTATAAAACTGACAAGCAATACTTTAATTATATGTGCAATTTAATGTTCACCATTAAATTCTTTCTATGTTTTCAATATTTATTTATTTATCATTAAAAAAGTGCATGTAATATTGTGTGACAAAGGCATCATATGGTGTGACTTGGAAAAACGGTCACACCACATGACATTTTGTTCAGTTAAGCTAATCTCTTGGTGAACTAAAAACAGCTAGCATAAACTTGCATGTAAATTGCCACATGGCAGCAATGATTTTTAAGAATTAATAAGTAAAATTTGTAAAAAAGCATTTCATTTTTTTGTAAATAATGTCACACCATAAGACACAAAACACTGACCACTAATGAGCGTATCAGATACAGAGCTTTTTAATTAAAAAGAAAAAAAATCGGCCAGAACTTGCTTTAAAATCACGCACAGACATCAACACTTTCTGTGTCGTCTAAAAATACCCAATTCTGTTATTGAAACTGTAAATCTATCAATTATTTATACTTTGCTGTGACACAGTCACACCACATGACAATTTTGATGTTTAAATGACAATTTGGAGTAGAGGTCTTTATACAACATCTAAAGCTATGGTATGTTGTCCTAATATCTTGTCAGAGGAGCAACATAAAGATATATATTTTTAACAAATACCCATTTTTATTAGCATATGACATCATGGACAGGTAGAATTGTGTGTCACGTCATCCACCCATAAGCGCATTCATAGCAGTAATGAAATTAGATCAAACGGGACAAAAATGATAAAATATTTAAAAGTAAAGAGCAGCACAAAAGCGATATTTAAAGCTTCCAGAGGCAAACTTTATCGACATTTATCTATATTAACATTTATGTATAGATTTAAAGTGTCTCACGTGACTCATTATAGGCTCAATGTAAAGTATTTAGCAGAATCTGTTCCAGTTTACTTCACAAATTTGATCAATTGCACAAATGAATTGTGCCTCGTAAAGTCAAAATAACTCGACATAAAACAACACATTTCAACAGTTCCCTAACAAGTTCATTGCAGAATATATCGACACTAACTTCGTTATTTTAGTTTTTATGTGTTTTAAACACTTTTAACGGATAATTCTCCGACTGCTCAAACTCACCTCTGCTGTGGGCGGGGCTTATTTCACACGGTAAATGCGTCACTCCGCAGACAGGTGGAGCTGTCCACATTCATCCAGTAATTCAACATTTTACCCTCTGTTACAGCTGGATCGTGAACAAGATCAACATCCGAGGAAGATCAGGTTCAACAACAGTGTTCAAAGGTAAAATAACTTAAAACTGCTGAGTTTGTCTCATTATTTCTCCTGAATTCACATTCTGTTCCCGCATGGCAACAACAGGATCCACTCGTTTAAAACTCCCTAAATTACATTAACATCTACTATATAACCTTTATTTCGCTATTAAACATCTACATTAATATGATCGTGTAGAGAAGATGAGATGGACGCTGTTATTTGGATGATGAATTCATTGTTTTGAGTTTCTTTCTGACTATATCAGCGAATGTATGTGTAAAGAATGAGTATTACTCTTCACTCTTTAACCAAAGACAATATCATTCAGCTGATGGTCTGAGGATCATCAATATTAACAGCTGCTGAAAACACTCTTTATTTCATGTCAATAGTTCCTGTTTTCACCTCATGTTTTATGCTGATGTCTTCAGATCTGCTGGAAATTCACACTTAAAGCTCATTTCATTGGTTCATTGATTCATCAGGTCAGTGAGAACAAGAGCGATCCAGAACCTGCAGCATGAAACCCACTGAAGATCCTGAAGAACAAAGAGGTTGGTGTTTATTCTTCATTCATTCATTCATGATGCTTGTGACGCAGTTCTTCAGTACGGGAAGAAGGAGGCGGGAACCGGCGAACGTTCAACCAAAACTTTAATAAACTCAAAAACAAACAATAAAACGAAAGTCAAAGGGCCACACAAACATAATACGACACAACATAAAGTCCAGGCCTGGTCCTCTCTCGTCCTTCACTGTCGTCGCTCCTCTTTTATGCTTCCGGAGCTCCTCCGTGAGAGACACGAGACCGACGGCTCATTATCACTCGCGCCGTTCCCTCACGGCTCTCGTCACAATGCTGAACAACATTCATGTTACAAACATTCAAGTACTTCTGCACATTTAGACAAACAGTTAAACTATAATGTTCTTTTCCAACAAATGCTCAGTGAAGGAGGTTTGAGAAACTTTCAAGAGTGTTACCAAAATGTAGGCGTTTTAAATATAGTTTACAACATTGTAATTTTTAGGCATAAACGGTAAACACCAAAACATATGAAGTAGATGAACTTTCCAGAATGGCTGACAGGGTTGTAAGTGTAACTTGAACAAAAGCTCTTCTTACAGTAACTTTGGTAACGCAGTCATTCATTTGTGTAAAAGCTGAGACAATGGATTCAGATGATTTTCTTGTCCTCCCATCATGCTGTAGAAAGGGCTCAGATGATGTCACTTCCTGTGTGTATCGGTTTTAAGAAATCCTCTGTTTTTAAAAGCAGGAAAATCATGACAGAAATAACAGGGTTGAGTGAAACATGGTGGACACAGATAATAACACATTTGAAGATGCAGTCAGTCTAGACTTTGAGTACGTGAACTTTCTACAGGCACTACAACAGTCACGATATGATGTCACACTGCGTGAATCTTTGTTAAAAACATATTTAACAAATGATAATCATTCCAAAATTTAAAACAATAAAACCCCTGAAGATCTCAGAGAAGGAGCGCAGGACACCGCCTTGACCAAACGTTTCTCCTCGTTTATCTGTGGATCTGTGGACTGATAGTTTTATTCCATCATATGTCACCAGATGTCACCAAAGTCACCACATGTCTGAACTTACTGAATGACTTTTTTTTTCTTTTACTGAAGTAAACTAAATGTAACATAAATAAGCTTATTTTACATACAAAATATGGTACTTTTGGAGTATTTTTAAATGAAAACACTGGATATTTGAGCTTCTGTAGTCAGAAACCTCCATTCAGCGCTGAATGAGAGTCTTAAAATCAGTCTCACACCACTGTGTGTCCCACGGTTAGGTATTCATTTCATTTATTCCTTGAGCAGCTGATGTTATATATTTGTTACCACTAAATTGGCTTCTAATTGTTTACTTGTGTAATCGGGCCTAATACATTTTTACCTGACAAATAAAAGACTATATTTGATTCTTTCTGGAATGAATATTTTATTGCAGTTGTCTATCACAGCAAGTCTCAGTTTTATGACATTTCACCTCATATTTCTCTCTTTAAATTATTTTGATGAACTGAACATTAAATGTCTTTTTTGTAAAAATGAGTGGCTTCTGGTAGTGGTGTGCGGTTTTTCTACAAATAAAGATATAAGAAAACATATAAGTACAAATAGCAATAACAATTAACAGTAGTCACAATAAATATAAGAAAAATTCAATATTTGTGTAAACCCTCTACCTGGATCCTACTCGAACCCGCGTCTTCCGGCATGGGAGACGGACGCACTAACAAGGAGGCTAAAGGCTGCGACCTCTAGCATCTGTCGCTAGAGCATCTCTCGAGGTCAGAGGAGTGAGTTTTACTCGCACAGCAACTACTAGCTGGCCTCTGTTACACTTGCACAAAGAATATATTGAAAAAAGTGATCAAACAGTCAAATAGGAAAACAAATATGCCATTATATGGAAAGATGCGCTGCTAGAAATGACTAAAACTGAGCAGTTGAAGTTCGACACCTCTCAGTGCTGAGGACAGAGATGGAGCTGCTCAGTCTAGAACTGTATAGCGCATGCGCCAAAAGAGTGCTCTCACTGTCAGTAATTAGCCATATATATATACGTGAAATATATATATTAAATAAACCATATAGTGTTAAATGGCACATAGAAAATGTCTTCTAAACATAACAGTGATGTAAGCAAACTAATATGTAAATTTATACACAAACATTTTTACACGCTAGTACGTCTTTGTCACTCGCATACATTAACTTTTAAACACTCGTGGCACTTAAACGTTCACAACAATGTAGAAAACACTAGTGGAACAGACTGTTACTCACTTTATATGCACGCACACAACTTTAACGTAAAATATAGCTGCAAGCAGCGATGACGGGCCCAAGCCCGGTGGCACCGCCAACCCGGTGGCTTCAAGGCATCTGTGCACGGCGGGCAAAATGAATTTGAACGGTGTCTCCAGTTGGAGACTGACCAGTTAGTTGAGTCAGATTATTCAATAACATTTTAAACAATAAGAATAAAGTCTATACTGTGACAGAAATTAATCTTTGACGTTGTCTTAATATATACATTTAAATATAAAACTAAATAGTCAGTGAAATACAAATGAACTGGTTCTTTGCCTTTATTTCTTTATACAAATTTATAGAATAGAAGGGCTAAGAGATTTCCTATCCTATAATGCAGTCAAAAGGACACAGCAATGAAAGGGTTAAACCTGCAAGACTAAAACACAGAGAGAGAGAACACACACACACATAGAGTAAGAAAGAGCAGTGGTGTATAAAGTACTTGTAAGCAATACTTGAGTATCTTACCAGATAATGACTTTGGTAGAAGTTAAAGTCACTGTTTAGAATATTACTTGAGCAAAAGTTTTAAAGTATTTGATATTTTTTGTACTTAAGTACGAAAGGTATTTTTTTGATATTAAACATACTTAAGTATTGAAAGTAAAAGTACAAGTAAATGCAAAATACAAAAGGAGCAGAAAATATTATTAAAAATGGTTCTATACACAGTTCGAGCAGCAAGATTGTTTTAACTATATTTCTTACATTTTGTTTGCTTTGAATTTAAAAAAAAAAGGCAAAAAATTATGCCTTGATCATTCATGTTAATTCATAGTGCATTATAATTAACGTAAGAGGCAACTTTAAAATGTAAACGTTGACATTAACAATGAACAACACTTTCATTAACCTTTAATGTTACAAATGGTATTGTAAAGTGTTTCCATTTCATATAAATCCAAACAATCATGCTTAAAATGGCCATTTTTGCGCACAAAGGCATTTTTTAGGCTATGTATACTTTCATCAGGAGCGGGTGAAACCATTTCTTCTGATGTTCATTCATGTTTATTTGATGCTATAAATGAACTAGTATGAAGAGATGATCGGTTCACGAGGAGCTACAGCGATCTGTCACAACACATTAAAGAGACACTATACGCTATTTATTATTTAAACTTTAAAAAATTACAGTATTTTAAATGTAAAACTGTTTCATACGTTGTCAGTGTCCAGTTTTTCATTGCGGGAGATATAAATATTCAAGCGATTAGACAAGATTCGATCACAAGAACATATTAAAAATCTTCAATTACAGTTTGGAAGATTTTCTGTCACACAAAGAGACGCGCAGCGTCTCCTAATCGCGCCCAGTTATACAAATAACTTTATGCAGGAATTCTATATACAATAACACTAACATTGAATAAGAAATTCAACCGTTTTTTTTTTAATCAATGTAGTATGTTTAACTTAAAAATAAACACATTAACCATTTGTTTGAGGATAAGAAAAAAATAATAATTTTAATATATAGTAACCAAAAGATGGCACTATAGGGTTATTTTTAAACAAGGTTAGATACAATTCTAAACAGCTTTTAAAAAACGATAATTTGTATTATAATCAATGTTTTTCCCATACTCTATTGGAATGTATATTTAGTTATTATCAAAGACTATTTTTTGTCATGTTTAGATTTAAATTTTTGTTTAAAATGTTGTTAAATCTTCTGAATCTCTGTCTCACTGTACTCACCACCCCAGTTGGTAAGTATTGCAAGAAAATTCAGTATTGCAAGTTATCGCAATTCTGATTTTATAACTTGCAATTATGAGTTTAAATCTCCGGATTCTGAGAAAAAGTCAGAATTGTCAGACGAAAAATTGCAATTGTGAGGAAAAAAGTCAAATTGTGAGGTAAAGTCACAATTACCTTTTTTACAATTATAAAGTGACTCACAAACAACTATCACAAAACATGAACAGTCATGGATCATCCAGTATTGACAGGATAGTAAAGATTCAAGGATATATACATTGTTTACATTGGGCAATTTTTATAAATCCAGTCATTTTGTCTTGTGGAGTACATGTAAACGTCTGTTATGTGAAATGGCTTATTCATATGAAACTTGTGAAGAGAAATGAAACAGTTTTTCAGACTGTCAGAGTCAGAGAATGACTAGTTGCTGTTTACATTAATTGCCTGTCACAGTTTACATTAATGTTTAAATGGCATTAAAATTCAAAGTAATCACTTTGGTAATCTAAAACACTTTTCGGATGTAACTGTAATTTGATTACCACCCATTTAAAATGCAACTGTAATGAAATACAGTTACTCACATTTTGTATTTTAAATACGTAACTAAGTTACATTTCGTTACTCCCCAACCCTGGCAGTTAATCAAACCAGTTTATTTGTTGGCCACTGACAACATAGTATTATATACAAAGTTTGATAATTTTGTTATTTATATATTTTAATTAACCGAAGATAAATACTGATGTACTTATAAAAATTTTGAACTGCGAATGATAACTTCACACTCATTTAAAAGTGAGCTATGACACGATATCACTATCCGGACAAGACTAGTTTTCTAAACGATGTTTGAGTTTCAATTCTTATCATCCAACATCTGTGTTTTCATGTGCTGATTTAGACAGAAATCAAATCAGTCTGCTTTTCACATAGGAGGGAGAGTGTGTTTTCTAGACATGGACGTTACACAAGGTCACATGCCGTGTTGGCAAGCATCACGTATGACAAATATGTCTTTAGATTAATTATTTATTGATATAATTATATTTTATAAAAAAAGATTAAATTTCACACGATTTTATAAAAGTGGCTGTTTATAATAATCTTTCATAAGTGAGAAATAAAATCTAGACACACATCTTACTCTTACCTGACGCTTATTTGGCTCCATTTGTTAGTTTTATAATGTTATTTTTTCGTCGGATACCACCCATATTGGAATTAAATGAAAGCATCCTTTTGGTGCATAATATTGGTGCGCAAACAGTAGCTCAGCTAGGCCAAAAAACACATTCTGAACTCACTTGAAAGTGACATATGAAGTCCTATGAAATTAAATTAATCTAAATTTAAATGATCTCATAGATGTGTCTGTTGTGGTTTGTGATCATGTGGGGACCAACTGTTGCAGTAAATGTGGTGAATTCAAATGACTTTGACATAGTCCTGTTATATTTACCCATTTGAAATGCCTATTGCCCGCCATGCACAGTTGCCTTGAAGCCACCAAGTTGGCGGTGCAACCGGGCTTGGGCCCATCATCGCTGCTTGCAGCTATATATATATATATATATATATATATATATATATATAGCCCCGTTCGGGGCTTTTTGGGACCCTTAACATGCTCAAAAACTCTTGAAACTTTGCACACGCATTGGAACCTGCGGCCATTAGGGCGTGACAGAGGCTGGGACCCTGGCGTGGCAGGGGGGCTCGACAGCAGACAACTTTCTAATTCATAGTCATTACCTCCGACCAACAGGAAGTCAGATATTTTGGTTTGAATGTGGATATTTTGAATAATCAAGCTCTGAAGTTTTAGCTATTCCTCTCAGGGTATTCATGCTATTGACACCAAACTTTCTGAATATGATGACAATATACTGAAAATGCTAAATTGCAAACGATTATAGTGTATATCGAATGGTGTTGCCACGGTGAAGCTTTAAATTAAGAAAATAAAATTTGTCATATTTGAAAAATCACAGAATGAGCACTAGAGGGCAGCAAATACCTAAAAACATTGTTTTAGAGACATTGTTAATAGACATTGTTTTAACAATACTTTAAAAAAAGAATGTTTCTCATATCTTGTAAAGTCATTTGTTTTACTTAAATTAAATTAAGATTGTATGTTTGGTATTGAACCTGGATGAATTTAAAAAGAAAATACAAATTTCAAATCAATATATTTGTTTTCTTTAATATGTTGTATTTTGAGATGACACCCAATGATAATTCATGATACTAAACAGTATTCTCCTCTGAATTATACACTGTTTATTTCTATATACAATAACACTAACATTGAATAAGAAATTCAAACGTTTTTTTTTTTAATCAAAGTAGTATGTTTAACTTAAAAATAAGCACAATAACGATTTGATTATGGACAAGAAATAGCTTTAAGTGCAATAATTTGTATTATATTCAATGTTTTTCCCATACTCTATTGGCATGTATACTTAGTTATCAAAGACTATTTTTTGTCACGTTTAGATTTTAATTTTTGTTTTAGCTTAAAATGTTTTTGTCAGTATCATTACTCCAGTCTTCAGTGTCACATGATACCTCAGAAATCATTGTAATATGCTGATTTATTATCAACCTTAAAAATATTATTTTATATTAAAATTAGAAATCTATCATTATGTGGGTTTTTTTTAATTAAATAACAATTCATCAGAGGTGTAATGTAACGAAGTAATAATACTTTGTTACCGTACTTGAGTATTTTTTTGGGAAAATCTGTACTTACTTGAGTATTTATATTTCTGTCAACTTTTACTTTTACTCCACTACATTTCTTAAATAAAATGTATACTTTTACTCTGATACATTTCCCCAAAGCATTTTCGTTACCTACTACAAAATAAAAAAGGAAGAACACAGAACACAAGCAAGCATGTGAAAGCATGTGCTCGCACAACTGCGCTTGATTTCATTTTCTGGGTTGTGTTCGTTGCTGGAGTGGCTGAGGCGAGTGCGGTACGAGAGTGACCTCTAGAGGCGCTCTCTGATAAAACTATCACTGAAGCATCGTACAGTTTGTTTTAGCACATGACGTGAGGCTGCGCGCTGCACAGAACGGGACACTTCAAAAATTGATTTAAAATAGACAACAAAGCGGTATGTTATACAGTACACTACGGTATATGTTTTGATATCACTAAAGTAATAAGTTTGTTGACTAGACGCTACATTAGTGGAGAACAGCAGTGCGTTTGCTGTCGAGGCTGAGAGGTTGCTGACGTTAGTAGTAACGTTACCTCAAGCAGTTCAAACAATGTGACAAAAACACCAACTGTTTAATGTCACGATTGTTACCTTCTATTTGCATTAGTTTATGTCCATTTGTTCGATTTTATGCCATATATGGCCATTTTTAAGCATGATTGTTTGGATTTATATGAAATGGAAACACTTATAATAGAGTCCATTTGTGACATTAAAGGTTAATGAAAGCGTTGTTCATTGTTAATTTCAATATTTACATTTTAA
The DNA here is from genome assembly GCA_038088235.1 of Zacco platypus. NCBI lineage: Eukaryota > Metazoa > Chordata > Actinopteri > Cypriniformes > Xenocyprididae > Zacco > Zacco platypus. Next base: position 278,668 of record CM076084.1, on the reverse strand, counting down.
CATTTTAAAGTTGCCTCTTACATTAATTATAATGCACTATGAATTAACATGAATGATCAAGGTATAATTAACATATTAGTATTTTTTTATATTTAAAACTTACAATAAACATTTTGCCATTTTTTTTTAATTCAAAGCAAAAAAAACAAGAAAGAGTTAAAACAATCTTGCTGCTCAAACTGTGTATAGAACAATTTTTACTAATATTTTATGCTGCTTTTGTATTTTGCATTTACTTGTACATTTACTTTCAATACTTAAGTATGTTTAATATAAAAAAAATACTTTTCATACTTAAGTACAAAAAATATCACTTACTTTAAAACTTTTACTCAAGTAATATTCTAAACAGTGACTTCTACTAATACCAAAGTCATTTTCTGGTAAGATATCTATACTTTTACTCAAGTATGGCTTTCCAGTACTTCATACACCACTGAATCTTCTGAATCTCTGTCTCACTGTACTCACCACCCCAGTTGTTAAGTATTGCAAGAAAATTCAGTATTGCAAGTTATCTCGCAATTCTGATTTTATAACTTGCAATTATGAGTTTAAATCTCCGGATTCTGAGAAAAAGTCAGAATTGTCAGACGAAAAAGTCGAATTGTGAGGTAAAGTCACAATTACCTTCTTTACAATTATAAAGTGACTCACAAACAACTATCACAAAACATGAACAGTCATGGATCATCCAGTATTGACAGGATAGTAAAGATTCAAGGATATATACATTGTTTACTTTGGGCAATTTTTATAAATCCAGTCATTTTGTCTGGTGGAGTACATGTAAACGTCTGTTATGTGAAATGGCTTATTCATATGAAACTTGTGAAGAGAAATGAAACAGTTTTTCAGACTGTCAGAGTCAGAGAATGACTAGTTGCTGTTTACATTAATTGCCTGTCACAGTTTACATTAATGTTTAAATGGCATTAAAATTCAAAGTAATCACTTTGGTAATCTAAAACACTTTTCGGATGTAACTGTAATTTGATTACCACCCATTTAAAATGCAACTGTAATGAAATACAGTTACTCACGTTTTGTATTTTAAATACGTAACTAAGTTACATTTCGTTACTCCCCAACCCTGGCAGTTAATCAAACCAGTTTATTTGTTGGCCACTGACAACATAGTATTATATACAAAGTTTGATAATTTTGTTATTTATATATTTTAATTAACCGAAGATAAATACTGATGTACTTATAAAAATTTTGAACTGCGAATGATAACTTCACACTCATTTAAAAGTGAGCTATGACACGATATCACTATCCGGACAAGACTAGTTTTCTAAACGATGTTTGAGTTTCAATTCTTATCATCCAACATCTGTGTTTTCATGTGCTGATTTAGACAGAAATCAAATCAGTCTGCTTTTCACATAGGAGGGAGTGTGTGTTTTCTAGACATGGACGTTACACAAGGTCACATGCCGTGTTGGCAAGCATCACGTATGACAAATATGTCTTTAGATTAATTATTTATTGATATAATTATATTTTATAAAAAAAGATTAAATTTCACACGATTTTATAAAAGTGGCTGTTTGTAATAATCTTTCATAAGTGAGAAATAAAATCTAGACACACATCTTACTCTTACCTGACGCTTATTTGGCTCCATTTGTTAATTTTATAATGTTATTTTTTCGTCGGATACCACCCATATTGGAATTAAATGAAAGCATCCTTTTGGTGCATAATATTGGTGCGCAAACAGTAGCTCAGCTAGGCCAAAAAACACATTCTGAACTCACTTGAAAGTGACATATGACGTCCTATGAAATTAAATTAATCTAAATTTAAATGATCTCATAGATGTGTCTGTTGTGGTTTGTGATCATGTGGGGACCAACTGCTGCAGTAAATGTGGTGAATTCAAATGACTTTGACATAGTCCTTTTATATTTACCCATTTGAAATGCCTATTGCCCGCCATGCACAGTTGCCTTGAAGCCACCGAGTTGGCGGTGCAACCGGGCTTGGGCCCATCATCGCTGCTTGCAGCTATATATATATTTTTTTTCAACCGTTCGGGGCTTTTTGGGACCCTTAACATGCTCAAAAACTCTTGAAACTTTGCACACGCATTGGAACCTGTGGCCATTAGGGCGTGACAGAGGCTGGGACCCGGGCGTGGCAGGGGGGCTCGACAGCAGACAACTTTCTAATTCATAGTCATTACCTCCGACCAACAGGAAGTCAGATATTTTGGTTTGAATGTGGATATTTTGAATAATCAAGCTCTGAAGTTTTAGCTATTCCTCTCAGGGGATTCATGCTATTGACACCAAACTTTCTGAATATGATGACAATATACTGAAAATGCTAAATTGCAAACGATTATAGTGTATATCGAATGGTGTTGCCACGGTGAAGCTTTAAATTAAGAAAATAAAATTTGTCATATTTGAAAAATCACAGAATGAGCACTAGAGGGCAGCAAATACCTAAAAACATTGTTTTAGAGACATTGTTAATAGACATTGTTTTAACAATACTTTAAAAAAAGAATGTTTCTCATATCTTGTAAAGTCATTTGTTTTACTTAAATTAAATTAAGATTGTATGTTTGGTATTGAACCTGGATGAATTTAAAATGAAAATACAAATTTCAAATCAATATATTTGTTTTCTTTAATATGTTGTATTTTGAGATGACACTCAATGATAATTCATGATACTGAACAATATTCTCCTCTGAATTATACACTGTTTATTTCTATATACAATAACACTAACATTGAATAAGAAATTCAAACGTTTTTTTTTAGTCAAAGTAGTATGTTTAACTTAAAAATAAGCACAATAACGATTTGATTATGGACAAGAAATAGCTTTAAGTACAATAATTTGTATTATATTCAATGTTTTTCCCATACTCTATTGGTATGTATACTTAGTTATCAAAGACTATTTTTTGTCACGTTTAGATTTTAATTTTTGTTTTAGCTTAAAATGTTTTTGTCAGTATCATTACTCCAGTCTTCAGTGTCACATGATACCTCAGAAATCATTGTAATATGCTGATTTATTATCAACCTTAAAAATATTATTTTATATTAAAATTAGATATCTATCATTATGTGGGTTTTTTTAAATTAAATAACAATTCATCAGAGGTGTAATGTAACGAAGTAATAATACTTTGTTACCGTACTTGAGTATTTTTTTGGGAAAATCTGTACTTACTTGAGTATTTATATTTCTGTCAACTTTTACTTTTACTCCACTACATTTCTTAAATAAAATGTATACTTTTACTCTGATACATTTCCCCAAAGCATTTTCGTTACCTACTACAAAATAAAAAAGGAAGAACACAGACCACAAGCAAGCATGCACTCACACAACCGCGCTTGATTTCATTTTCTGGGTTGTGTTCGTTGCTGGAGTGGCTGAGGCGAGTGCGGTATGAGAGTGACCTCTACAGGCGCTCTCTGATAAAACTATCACTGAAGCATCGTACAGTTTGTTTTAGCACATGACGTGAGGCTGCGCGCTGCACAGAACGGGACACTTCAAAAATGGATTTAAAATAGACAACAAAGCGGTATGTTATACAGTACACTACGGTATATGTTTTGATATCACTAAAGTAATAAGTTTGTTGACTAGACGCTACATTAGTGGAGAACAGCAGTGCGTTTGCTGTCGAGGCTGAGAGGTTGCTGACGTTAGTAGTAACGTTACCTCAAGCAGTTCAAACAATGTGACAAAAACACCAACTGTTTAATGTCACGATTGTTACCTTCTATTTGCATTAGTTTATGTCCATTTGTTCGATTTTATGCCATATATGGCCATTTTTAAGCATGACTGTTTGGATTTATATGAAATGGAAACACTTATAATAGAGTCCATTTGTGACATTAAAGGTTAATGAAAGCGTTGTTCATTGTTAATTTCAATATTTACATTTTAACATTTTAAAGTTGCCTCTTACATTAATTATAATGAACTATGAATTAACATGAATGATCAAGGTATAATTAATATATCAGTATTTTTTTTACATTTAAAACTTACAATAAACATTTTGCCATTTTTTTTAATTCAAACAAAACAAGAAAGAGTTAAAACAATCTTGCTGCTCAAACTGTGTATAGAACAATTTTACTAATATTTTATGCTGCTTTTGTATTTTGCATTTACTTGTACATTTACTTTCAATACTTAAGTATGTTTAATATAAAAAAAAATACTTTTCATACTTAAGTACAAAAAAATATCACTTTAAAACTTTTACTCAAGTAATATTCTAAACAGTGACTTCTACTACTACCAAAGTCATTTTCTGGTAAGAAAATCAAGTATTGCTTACAAGTACTTTATACACCACTGCTCTTTCTTACTCTATGTGTGTGTGTGTGTGTGTGTGTGTGTGTGTGTCTTCTCTCTCTCTGTGTTTTAGTCTTGCAGGTTTAACCCTTTCATTGCTGTGTCCCCTTGTCTGCATTATAGGATAGGAAATCTCATATAAATAAAGGCATAGAACCAGTTCAGTTGTAGTGCACTGACTATATGGTTCTATATAATTAGTTTAATACTATATTTGTTATTTATAACAATATATTTGTTTTCTTTAAAATATTTCTTCTGAATACCCCCGCTCTCTCTCTCATGGTCTTGCAGGTTTAACCCTTTCATTGCTGTCTCCTTATGTCTGCATTATAGTATAGGAAATCTCTTAGCCCTTCTCTTCTATAAATTTGTATAAAAAAATGAAGGCAAACAAACAGTTCATTTGTATTTCACTGACTATTTAGTTTGATATAATTAGTTTAACAATATAATAAGATAAATTCAGCTGAATATATAACACTTTGAACTGCTAATAATAACTTTGCTATGATATGATCGCTTTTAGTTAGTATTATATTGAATAATCTGACTCAACTAACTGGTCAGTCTCCAACTGGAGACACCGTTTAAATTCATTTTGCCCGCCGTGCCCAGTTGTCCTTAAACCACCGAGGTGGCGGTGCCACCGGCTTTGGCCCGCCCATCGCTGCTTGCAGCTATATTTAGGGCCCAAGCCCTAAAAGGGCGCAGGACCCTATTGTTCTTCTAAGGATTATTATTAGGGCCCAAGCCCTGTAAGGGCGAAGGCCCTATTGTTTTTCTTAGGATTATTATTCTTATTCTTATTATTAGGGCCCAAGCCCTGAAAGGGCGCAGGACCCTATTGTTTTTCTAAGGATTATTATTATTATTATTATTATTATTTTTATTTTTTTTCAACCATTCGGGGCTTTTTGGGGCCCTTAACATGCTCAAAAACTCTTGAAACTTTGCACAAGCATTGGAACCTGCGGCCATTAGGACGTGACAGAGGCTGGGACCCGGGCGTGGCAGGGGGGCTCGACAGCGCCCCCTTGAATGGGGTCCGAAATCTTGGTCCATATATCAAACACGCTTGCACATATTGGTATGAAACTCAGTACACATGAAGATCTCATCGGGCCCGACAACTTTCGTGCTCTAAGTTGTACGCCGCCTCCACAGGAAGTGAGCTATTATGGGTTGTTTGAAAAGCGCATGCTCTGGAATTTGATATACTCCTCCTAGGCGCTTAATCCGATCACCACCAAACTCGGTCAGCATGAAGACAAGACATTGACGACGCAAAATTGCCAGGGGATTTTTGATATCTCAAACGGTTTGCCCGTGGCGAGGCAACGAATTTATGGCGAGAAAACAGAAACAGGAAGTGTGTTATAACGTCTGCATACATTCATTGTTTTTTATGAAACTTCAGATGTGTGTTCCTTGTCGGAGGCCGAGCACATGTATGTGACTATTGTGTGTCAAAGATATAGCGCCACCAACTGGCAGCAGGAAATGTGTCACTTTCAAAATGCTTTGAGATCACCCTCTTATTTTTACCCGATTTGCTTCAAACTTCTTCATTATAATGTCCAAACATTTCAGATGTAGACATGTGAATGTCTTTGTGATATCTTAAATATTGTTGCCATGGCAAGACGTCAAACTTTAATAATATTCTTGGGTGTTTTTGAGGCTCTTAACAAAAATGGTCTCGTGGCTCCCTCTAGTGGACAGCACGTGTATCACATATCTGTTCACTCAGAGAAGCACGCCCCGTGTTTGATAGTTTGATGATGTCTGTGAATGATCACGAGCTCATTTGTGTTTTTTAAACTTATAAATTAAAATATTACAGCGATTACACAAGATTTAATCACAAGAATGTATTAAAAAGCTTAATTTTAGTTTGGAAGGTGTTCTGTGACAATTATAGACGTGCTGCGTCTGAGAAGGATTGCTTGCCGAAGCTCGTTCTTTCTCGGGTCTTTCAGAATCTTGTAATTCCTTTTTAATGTTCCTTTGAATTAAAACATTCCAGCGATTACGCAAGATTTAATCACAAGAATGTATTAAAAAGCTTCATTTGAGTTTGGAAGGTGTTCTGTGACAATTATAGACGCGCTGCGTCTGAGAAGGATTGCTTGCCGAAGCTCGTTCTTTCTCGGGTCTTTCAGAATCTTGTAATTCCTTTTTAATGTTCCTTTGAATTAAAACATTCCAGCGATTACGCAAGATTTAATCACAAGAATGTATTAAAAAGCTTCATTTGAGTTTGGAAGGTGTTCTGTGACAATAGACGCGTGGCGGCTGAGAACGATGCGTCCCGAAGCTCGTTCTTTCTCGCGTCTTACTTTTTAATGTTCCTTTCAATTCTTTGAAATTGAAGTTTAATTTTTATGTGTATGACTGTGTTAATGTGTTGACGCTGTGTGGCATCTGTGCAAACTTCGTTTCCTAATGGATTAAACAAAGAGCCGCTCGTCATTTCTCTGAAAGCGAGAGATCGTGACCGCGTGAAAGCCACTTGATTTTAAGTGTTTTTAAACCTTATTCTTTAAAACATTCAAGCGATTAGACAAGATTCGATCACAAGAACATAGAAAATCTTCCAAACTGTAAAAGAAGCTTTTTAATGTCACACAAAGAGACGCACAGCGTCTGATCGCGCCCAGTTATACAAATAACTTTACACATGCAGTGATTTTAAAAAATAAAATACAAATATAAACTTCTGCAAATAACTAATAATAAACTTCTGCACATGATGACTACATACTGAAGATGCTGAAGACATTCCAGTGATTCTACAATATAAACACATGAAAGAGAGAGATCGCGTAGAGAGCGCATCAAGAGCACATCAAGTAGAGATCTCGAGCCGTGTTTGCAGTTTCATGATGTCTGTGAATGATCACGAACTCATTTACATGTGATTTTTTCATGTTCTTTTCATTCCTTTGTTTGAATTTTTATGTGTATGACTGTTAATGTGTTGACGCTGTGTGGCATCTGTGCAAACTTCGTTTCCTAACGGATTAAACAAAGAGCCGCGCGTCATTTCTCTGAAAGGGAGTGATAACGAAATCATGAAAGCTCATGTTTTTAAACCTTATTCATTAAAGTATTCAAGCGATTAGACAAGATTCGATCACAAGAACATATTAAAAATCTTCAATTACAGTTTGGAAGATTTATGCAGGGATTTTAAAAAATACAATTAAAATATAAACTTCTGCAATTAATTAATAATAAACTTCTGCACATGATGACTACATACTGAAGATGCTAAAATTGCGAACGATTATAGTACATCTCAAATGGTGTTGCCAATGCGAAAGTTTAAATTAAGAACAAAAAGGGAATTTGGAAGTTGTCAATTATTCATTAATAATTGAAATATACACACCTAATTTCTATATTTAATAGCGATTCCATTCCATTCCAGCGATTCTACAATATACAAGCAAATAAACACATGAAAGACTTTCCTGTAGAAATCGCGAGCCATGTTTGACAGTTTGATGATTTCTGTGAGAGTGATCACGAAATCATTTACGTGTTTTTTAACCTTGTTCATTCCAGCGATTACACAACATATAATCACAAGAATGTTTTAAAGAGCTTCAATTATAGCTTGGAAGATTTTCTGTCACACAAAGAAACGCGCAGCGTCTTCTAATAATGATCGCGCCCAGTTATACAAATAACTACATCACATGCAGGGATTTTAAAAAATAAAACTAAAATATAAACTTCTGCAAATAAATTGTATTTGGATCGTTATCGTTTATATTACATTCGTGCTCTCCTCATACATTGCACGCACACACATTCAGACAGTTCACAAGCTCTAACAGTTCTCTGTGTTTTAGTCTGGCAGGTTTAACCCTTTCATTGCTGTGTCCCCTTGTCTGCATTATAGGATAGGAAATAGGAAGGATAGGAAGGCATAGAACCAGTTCAGTTTTAGTGCACTGACTATATGGTTCTATATAATTAGTTTAATAATATGATTAAAAATAGCATTAAATACCTTAAGATAAATTCAATGGAACCTGGATGAATTTAAAATGAATGTACTATATTTCAGATCAATATATTTGTTTTCTTTAAAATATTTTTTTCTGAATATCTCTCTCTCTCTCTCTCTCTCTCTCTCTCTCTCTGTCTCTCTCTCTCTCTCTCTCTGGGTCTTCCAGGTTTAACCCTTTCATTGCTGTCTCCTTTTGTCTGCATTATAGGATAGGAAATCTCATAAAAAATGAAGGCATAGAACCAGTTCAGTTTTAGTGCACTGACTATATGGTTCTATATAATTAGTTTAATAATATGGTTAAAAATAATGTAAAATACCTTAAGATAAATTCAATGGAACCTGGATGAATTTAAAATGAATGTACTATATTTCAGATCAATATACTTGTTTTCTTCAAAATATTTCGTCTGAATATCTCTCTCTCTCTCTCTCTCTCTCGCTCTCTCGCTCTCTCTCTGTCTCAGGGTCTTGCAGGTTTAACCCTTTCATTGCTGTCTCATTTTTTCTGCATTATAGGATAGGAAATCTCTTAGCCCTTTCTTATTCACAAATTTGTATAAAGAAATAAAGGCAAAGAAACAGTTCATTTGTATTTCACTGACTATTTAGTTTTATATAATTAGTTTAACAATATAATAAGATAAATTCAGCTGAATATATAACACTTTGAACTGCTAATGATAACTTTGCTATGATATGATCGCTTTTAGTTAGTATTATATTGAATAATCTGACTCAACTAACTGGTCAGTCTCCAACTGGAGACACCGTTTAAATTCATTTTGCCCGCCGTGCCCAGTTGTCCTTAAAACACTGAGGTGGCGGTGCCACCGGCTTGGGCCCGCTCATCGCTGCTCGCAGCTATATTTAAACTTCTTCTCTATTATTTTTTTTTCAAGGTTTTTGGCAGTTTTGGGGCCCTTAACATGCACGAAAACTCTTGAAACTTTGCACACGGATTGGAACCTGCGGCCATTAGGGCGTCACAGAGGCTGGGACCCGGGCGTGGCAGGGGGGCTCGACAGCGCCCCCTTGAATGGGGTCCGAAATCTTGGTCCATATATCAAACACGCTTGCACATATTGGTATGAAACTCAGTACACATGAAGATCTCATCGGGCCTGATAACTTTCGTGCTCTAAGTTGTACGCCGCCTCAACAGGAAGTGAGCTATTATGCGTTGTTTGAAAAACGCATGCTCTGGAATTTGATATACTCCTCCTAGGCGCTTAATCCGATCACCACCAAACTCGGTCAGCATGAAGTCAAGACATTGATGACGCAAAATTGTCAGGGGATTTTTGATATCTCAAACGGTTTGCCCGTGGCGAGGCAACGAATTTATGGCGAGAAAACAGAAACAGGAAGTGTGTTATAACGTCTGCATACATTCTTTGTTTTTTATGAAACTTCAGCTTTGTGTCCCTTGTAGGAGGCCGAGCACATGTATGTGACTATTGTGTGTCAAAGATATAGCGACACCAACTGGCAGCAGGAAATGTGTCACTTTCAAAATGCTTTGAGATCACCCTCTTATTTTTACCCGATTTGCTTCAAACTTCACCAGTATAATGTCAAGACATGGCGAATGTAGACCTGTAAAAAGATCTTATATATTCGAAACACTGTTGTCATAGCAACAGATCAAAGTGTCAGATCAAAATATTTGTTTTGGATCGTTTTGAGACTCTTGGCATCTTTCAAATTGGATGAAACTCGGGCACTTTTGGGGCCCTTAACATGCTCGAAAACTCTTGAAACTTTGCACACACATTGGAACCGGCGGCCATTAGGGCGTCACAGAGGCTGGGACCCGGGCGTGGCAGGGGGGCTCGACAGCGCCCCCTTGAATGGGGTCCGAAAACTTGGTCCATATATCAAACACGCTTGCACATATTGGTATGAAACTCGGTAAACATATACACCTCATCGGGCCTGACAACTTTCGTGCTCTAAGTTGTACGCCGCCTCAACAGGAAGTGAGCTATTATGGGTTGTTTGAAAAACGCATGCTCTGGAATTTGATATACTCCTCCTAGGCGCTTAATCCGATCACCACCAAACTCGGTCAGCATGAAGTCAAGACATTGATGATGCAAAATTGCCAGGGGATTTTTGATATCTCAAACGGTTTGCCCGTGGCGAGGCAACGAATTTATGGCGAGAAAACAGAAAAAGGAAGTGTGTTATAACGTCTGCATACATTTATTGATTTTTATTAAACTTCACCTGTGTGTTCGTTGTAGGAGGCCGAGCACATGTATGTGACTATTGTGAGTCAAAGATATAGCGCCACCAATTGGCAGCAGGAAATGTCTCACTTTCAAAATGCTTTGAGATCAACCTCTTATTTTTACCCGATTTGCTTCAAACTTCTTCATTATAATGTCCAAACATTTCAGATTTAGACATGTGAATGTCTTTGTGATATCTTAAATATTGTTGCCATGGCAAGACGTCAAACTTTAATAATATTCTTGGGTGTTTTTGAGGCTCTTAACAAAAATGGTCTCGTGGCTCCCTCTAGTGGACAGCACGTGTATCACATATCTGTTCACTCATTGAAAGACACGCCCCACGTTGTTTGACAGTTTGATGATGTCTGTGAATGATCACGAACTCATTTGTGTTTTTTAAACTTATAAATTAAAATATTCCAGCGATACTCAAGATTTAATCACAAGAATGTTTTAAAGTGCTTAATTTGAGTTTGGAAGGTGTTCTGTGACAATTATAGACGCGCCGCGGCTGAGAACGAGCGTCCCGAAGCTCGTTCTTTCTCGCGTCTTCCTTTTTAATGTTCCTTTCAATTCTTTGAAAATGAAATTTGAATTTTTATGTGTATGACTGTGCTAATGTGTTGAAGCTGTGTGGCATCTGTGCAAACTTCGTTTCCTAATGGATTAAACAAAGAGCCGCGCGTCATTTCTCTGAAAGCGAGAGATCGTGACCGCGTGAAAGCCAAGTGTTTTTAAACTTTATTCTTTAAAACATTCCAGCGATTATACAAGATTTAATCAAAAGAATGTATTAAAAAGCTTCATTTGAGTTTGGAAGGTGTTCTGTGACAATTATAGACGCGCCGCGGCTGAGAACGATGCGTCCCGAAGCTCGTTCTTTCTCGCGTCTTCCTTTTTAATGGTCTTTGAAAATGAAATTTGAATTTTTATGTGTATGACTGTATTAATGTGTTGACGCTGTGTGGCATCTGTGCAAACTTCGTTTCCTAATGGATTAAACAAAGAGCCGCGCGTCATTTCTCTGAAAGCGAGAGATCGTGACCGCGTGAAAGCCCCTTGATTTTAAGTGTTTTTAAACTTTATTCTTTAAAACATTCAAGGGATTAGACAAGATTCGATCACAAGAACATAGAAAATCTTCCAAACTGTAAAAGAAGCTTTTTAAATGTCACACAAAGAGACGCACAGCGTCTAATGATCGCGCCCAGTTATACAAATAACTTTACACATGCAGTGATTTTAAAAAATAAAATACAAATATAAACTTCTGCAAATAACTAATAATAAACTTCTGCACATGATGACTACATACTGAAGATGCTGAAGACATTCCAGCGATTCTACAATATAAACACATGAAAGAGAGAGATCGCGTAGAGAGCGCATCAAGAGCACATCAAGTAGAGATCTCGAGCCGTGTTTGCAGTTTCATGATGTCTGTGAATGATCACGAACTCATTTACATGTGATTTTTCCATGTTCTTTTCATTCCTTTGTTTGAATATTTATGTGTATGACTGTTAATGTGTTGACGCTGTGTGGCATCTGTGCAAACTTCATTTCCTAACGGATTAAACAAAGAGCCGCGCGTCATTTCTCTGAAAGGGAGTGATCACGAAATCATGAAAGCTCATGTTTTTAAACCTTATTCATTAAAATATTCAAGCGATTAGACAAGATTCGATCACAAGAACATATTAAAAATCTTCAATTACAGTTTGGAAGATTTATGCAGGGATTTTAAAAATTAAAATATAAACTTCTGCAAATAACTAATAATAAACTTCTGCACATGATGACAACATACTGAAGATGCTAAAATTGCGAACGATTATAGTACATCTCAAATGGTGTTGCCAATGCGAAGGTTTAAATTAAGAACAAAAAGGGAATTTGGAAGTTGTCAATTATTCATTAATAATTGAAATATACACACCTAATTTCTATATTTAATAGCGATTCCATTCCATTCCAGCGATTCTACAATATACAAGCAAATAAACACATATAGACTTTCCTGTAGAAATCGCGAGCCTTGACAGTTTGATGATTTCTGTGAGAGTGATCACGAAATCATTTACGTGTTTTTTAACCTTGTTCATTCCAGCGATTACACAACATTTAATCACAAGAATGTTTTAAAGAGCTTCAATTATAGCTTGGAAGATTTTCTGTCACACAAAGAAACGCGCAGCATCTTCTAATTATGATCGCGCCCAGTTATGCAAATAACTACATCACATGCAGGGATTTTAAAAAATAAAACTAAAATATAAACTTCTGCAAATAAATCGTATTTGGATCGTTATCGTTTATATTACATTCGTGCTCTCCTCATACATTGCACGCACACACATTCAGACAGTTCACAAGCTCTAACAGTTCTCTGTGTTTTAGTCTGGCAGGTTTAACCCTTTCATTGCTGTGTCCCCTTGTCTGCATTATAGGATAGGAAATAGGAAGGATAGGAAGGCATAGAACCAGTTCAGTTGTAGTGCACTGACTATATGGTTCTATATAATTAGTTTAATAATATGATTAAAAATAGCGTTAAATACCTTAAGATAAATTCAATGGAACCTGGATGAATTTAAAATGAATGTATTACATTTCAGATCAATATATTTGTTTTCTTTAAAATATTTTTTTCTAAATATCTCTCTCTCTCTCTCTCTATCTCTCTCTCTCTCTCTCTCTGGGTCTTCCAGGTTTAACCCTTTCATTGCTGTCTCCTTTTGTCTGCATTATAGGATAGGAAATCTCATAAAAAATGAAGGCATAGAACCAGTTCAGTTTTAGTGCACTGAATATATGGTTCTATATAATTAGTTTAATAATATGGTTAAAAATAATGTAAAATACCTTAAGATAAATTCAATGGAACCTGGATGAATTTAAAATGAATGTACTATATTTCAGATCAATATACTTGTTTTCTTCAAAATATTTTGTCTGAATATCTCTCTCTCTCTCTCTCTCTCTCTCTCTCTCTCTCTCTCTCTCTCTCTCTCTCTCAGGGTCTTGCAGGTTTAACCCTTTCATTGCTGTCTCCTTTTGTCTGTATTATAATATAGGAAATCTCTTAGCCCTTCTCTTCTATAAATTTGTTTAAAGAAATAAAGGCAAAGAAACAGTTCATTTGTATTTCACTGACTATTTAGTTTTATATAATTAGTTTACCAATATAATAAGATAAATTCAGCTGAATATATAACACTTTGAACTGCTAATGATAACTTTGCTATGATATGATCGATTTTAGTTAGTATTATAGTGAATAATCTGACTCAACTAACCGGTCAGTCTCCAACCGGAGACACCGTTTAAATTCATTTTGCCCGCCGTGCCCAGTTGTCCTTAAAACACTGAGGTGGCGGTGCCACCGGCTTGGGCCCGCTCATCGCTGCTCGCAGCTATATTTATTATTATTATTTTTTTTTTTCAACCGTTCGGGGCTTTTTGGGGCCCTTAACATGCTCAAAAACTCTTGAAACTTTGCACACGCATTGGAACCTGCGGTCATTAGGACGTGACAGAGGCTGGGACCCGGGCGTGGCAGGGGGGCTCGACAGCGCCCCCTTGAATGGGGTCCGAAATCTTGGTCCATATATCAAACAGGCTTGCACATATTGGTATGAAACTCAGAACACATATAGAACTCATCGGGCCTGACAACTTTCGTGCTCTGAGTTGTTCGCCGCCTCAACAGGAAGTGAGCTATTATGGGTTGTTTGAAAAGCGCATGCTCTGGAATTTGATATACTCCTCCTAGGCGCTTAATCCGATCACCACCAAACTCGGTCAGCATGAAGTCAAGATATTGATGATGCCAAATTGCCAGGGGATTTTTGATATCTCAAACGGTTTGCCCGTGGCGAGGCAACGAATTTATGGCGAGAAAACAGAAACAGGAAGTGTGTTATAACGTCTGCATACATTCATTGATTTTTATGAAACTTCACCTGTGTGTTCGTTGTAGGAGGCCGAGTACATGTATGTGACTATTGTGTGTCAAAGATATAGCGCCACCAATTGGCAGCAGGAAATGTGTCACTTTCAAAATGCTTTGAGATCACCCTCTTATTTTTACCCGATTTGTTTCAAACTTCTTCATTATAATGTCCAAACATTTCAGATGTAGACATGTGAATGTCTTTGTGATATCTTAAATATTGTTGCCATGGCAAGACGTCAAACTTTAATAATATTCTTGGGTGTTTTTGAGGCTCTTAACAAAAATGGTCTCGTGGCTCCCTCTAGTGGACAGCACGTGTATCACATATCTGTTCACTCAGAGAAGCACGCCCCGTCTTTGATAGTTTGATGATGTCTGTGAATGATCACAAGCTCATTTGTGTTTTTTAAACTCATAAGTTAAAATATTCCAGCGATTACGCAAGATTTAATCCCAAGAATGTATTAAAAAGCTTAATTTGAGTTTGGAAGGTGTTCTGTGACAATTATAGACGCGCTGCGTCTGAGAAGGATCGCTTGCCGAAGCTCGTTCTTTCTCGCGTCTTTCAGAATCTTATCATTCCTTTTTAATGTTCCTTTGAATTAAAACATTCCAGCGATTACACAAGATTTAATCACAAGAATGTATTAAAAAGCTTAATTTTAGTTTGGAAGGTGTTCTGTGACAATTATAGACGCGCCGCGTCTGAGAACCTTTGTTTCCCTAGGCTCGTTCTTTCTCGCGTCTTTCAGAATCTTATTATTCATTTTTAATGTTCCTTTCAATTCTTTGAAATTGAAGTTTGAATTTTTATGTGTATGATTGTGTTAATGTGTTGACGCTGTGTGGCATCTGTGCAAACTTCGTTTCCTAATGGATTAAACAAAGAGCCGCGCGTCATTTCTCTGAAAGCGAGAGATCGTGACCGCGTGAAAGCCACTTGATTTTAAGTGTTTTTAAACTTTATTCTTTAAAACATTCAAGCGATTAGACAAGATTCGATCACAAGAACATAGAAAATCTTCCAAACTGTAAAAGAAGCTTTTTAATGTCACACAAAGAGACGCACAGCGTCTGATCGCGCCCAGTTATACAAATAACTTTACACATGCAGTGATTTTAAAAAATAAAATACAAATATAAACTTCTGCAAATAACTAATAATAAACTTCTGCACATGATAACTACATACTGAAGATGCTGAAGACATTCCAGCAATTCTACAATATAAACACATGAAAGAGAGAGATCGCGTAGAGAGCGCATCAAGAGCACATCAAGTAGAGATCTCGAGCCGTGTTTGCAGTTTCATGATGTCTGTGAATGATCACGAACTCATTTACATGTGATTTTTCCATGTTCTTTTCATTCCTTTGTTTGAATATTTATGTGTATGACTGTTAATGTGTTGACGCTGTGTGGCATCTGTGCAAACTTCATTTCCTAACGGATTAAACAAAGAGCCGCGCGTCATTTCTCTGAAAGGGAGTGATCACGAAATCATGAAAGCTCATGTTTTTAAACCTTATTCATTAAAACATTCAAGCGATTAGACAAGATTCGATCACAAGAACGTATTAAAAATCTTCAATTACAGTTTGGAAGATTTTCTGTCACACAAAGAGACGCGCAGCGTCTCAATAATGATCGCGCCCAGTTATACAAATAACTTTATGCAGGGATTTTATAAAATAAAATTTAAAATATAAACTTCTGCAAATAACTAATAATAAACTTCTGCACATGATGACTACATACTGAAGATGCTAAAATTGCGAACGATTATAGTACATCTCAAATGGTGTTGCCAATGCGAAGGTTTAAATTAAGAACAAAAAGGGAATTTGGAAGTTGTCAATTATTCATTAATAATTGAAATATACACACCTAATTTCTATATTTAATAGCAATTCCATTCCATTCCAGCGATTCTACAATATACAAGCAAATAAACACATGAAAGACGTTCCTGTAATAATCGCGAGCCGTGTTTGACAGTTTGATGATTTCTGTGAGAGTGATCACGAAATCATTTACGTGTTTTTTAACCTTGTTCATTCCAGCGATTACACAACATTTAATCACAAGAATGTTTTAAAGAGCTTCAATTATAGCTTGGAAGATTTTCTGTCACACAAAGAAACGCGCAGCGTCTTCAAATAATGATCGCGCCCAGTTATACAAAGAACGACATCACATGCAGGGATTTTAAAAAATAAAACTAAAATATAAACTTCTGCAAATAAATCGTATTTGGATCGTTATCATTTATTTTACATTCGTGGTCTCCTCATACATTGCACGCACACACATTCAGACAGTTCACAAGCTCTAACAGTTCTCTGTGTTTTAGTCTGGCAGGTTTAACCCTTTCATTGCTGTGTGCCCTTGTCTGCATTATAGGATAGGAAATAGGAAGGATAGGAAGGCATAGAACCAGTTCAGTTGTCGTGCACTGACTATATGGTTCTATATAATTAGTTTAATAATATGGTTAAAAATAGCGTAAAATACCTTAAGATAAATTCAATGGAACCTGGATGAATTTAAAATGAATGTACTATATTTCAGATAAATATATTTTTTTTCTTAAAAATGTTTTTTCTGAATCTCTGTCTCTCTCTCTCTCTCTCTCTCTCTCTCTCTCTCTCTCTCTGGGTCTTCCAGGTTTAACCCTTTCATTGCTGTGTGCCCTTGTCTGCATTATAGGATAGGAAATAGGAAGGATAGGAAGGCATAGAACCAGTTCAGTTGTCGTGCACTGACTATATGGTTCTATATAATTAGTTTAATAATATGGTTAAAAATAACGTAAAATACCTTAAGATAAATTCAATGGAACCTGGATGAATTTAAAATGAATGTACTATATTTCAGATCAATATACTTGTTTTTTTCAAAATATTTCTTCTGAATATCTCTCTCTCTCTCTCTCTCTCTCTCTCTCTCTCTCAGGGTCTTGCAGGTTTAACCCTTTCATTGCTGTCTCCTTTTGTCTGCATTATAGGATAGGAAATCTCTTAGCCCTTTCTCTTCTATAAATTTGTATAAAGAAATAAAGGCAAAGAACCAGTTCATTTGTATTTCACTGACTATTTAGTTTTATATAATTAGTTTAACAATATAATAAGATAAATTCAGCTGAATATTTAACACTTTGAACTGCTAATGATAACTTTGCTATGATATGATCGCTTTTAGTTAGTATTATATTGAATAATCTGACTCAACTAACTGGTCAGTCTCCAACTGGAGACACCGTTTAAATTCATTTTGCCCGCCATGCCCAGTTGTCCTTAAACCACCGAGGTGGCGGTGCCACCGGCTTGGGCCCGCACATCGCTGCTAGCAGCTATATTTAGGGCCCAAGCCCAGTAAGGGCGAAGGCCCTATTGTTTTCCTTAGGATTATTCTTAATCTTCTTCTTCTTCTTCTTCTTCATTATTATTTTTTTTCAAGGTTTTTGGCACTTTTGGGGCCCTTAACATGCACGAAAACTCTTGAAACTTTGCACACGCATTGGAACCTGCGGCCATTAGGGCGTCACAGAGGCTGGGACCCGGGTGTGGCAGGGGGGCTCGACAGCGCCCCCTTGAATGGGGT
This sequence comes from Zacco platypus, assembly GCA_038088235.1. Taxonomy (NCBI): domain Eukaryota; kingdom Metazoa; phylum Chordata; class Actinopteri; order Cypriniformes; family Xenocyprididae; genus Zacco; species Zacco platypus. The sequence goes on along the minus strand of CM076084.1, from coordinate 260,493 downwards.
CTGAAAACTTGGTCCATATATCAAACACGCTTGCACATATTGGTATGAAACTCGGTAAACATATACACCTCCTCGGGCCTGACAACTTTCGTGCTCTAAGTTGTTCGCTGCCTCAACAGGAAGTGAGCTATTATGGGTTGTTTGAAAAGCGCATGCTGTGGAATTTGATATACTCCTCCTAGGCGCTTAATCCGATCACCACCAAACTCGGTCAGCATGAAGTCAAGACATTGATGACGCAAAATTGCCAGGGGATTTTTGATATCTCAAACGGTTTGCCCGTGGTGAGGCAACGGATTTATGGCGAGAAAACATAAACAGGAAGTGTGTTATAACGTCTGCATAAATTTATTGATTTTTATGAAACTTCACCTGTGTGTTCGTTGTAGGAGGCCGAGCACATGGATATGACTATTATGAGTCAAAGATATAGCGCCACCAATTGGCAGCAGGAAATGTGTCACTTTCAAAATGCTTTGAGATCACCCTCTTATTTTTACCCGATTTGCTTCAAACTTCTCCATTATAATGTCCAAACATTTCAGATGTAGACATGTGAATGTCTTTGTGATATCTTAAATATTGTTGCCATGGCAAGACGTCAAACTTTAATAATATTCTTGGGGGTTTTTTAGGCTCTTAACATGCTTCAAATTGCATGAAACTCGACACACACATGAATATTGTCATCTAGTAGACATGGCCAAAGCCTCAAAAATGGGCGTGGTGGAGGGGCTCTGTAGCGCCATCTTTTGACAAAAGTTGGGGGGTTAGTTTAACCTACAGTCACCAAACTCGGCACACATATTGTTCTAATTTAGCCAGACAACTTTCTAATTTACAGTCATTAGCTCCGACCAACAGGAAGTCAGATATTTTGGTTTGAATATGGCTATTTTGAATAATCAAGCTCTGAATTTTTAAAAAACGGTCTCGTGGCTCCCTCTAGTGGACAGAACTGTTCACTCATAGAAGCACACGAGCCCCGAGTTTAGAACAACCGCTTTCGTTTTACAACTCACGACAGTCTTCGTTTACATTTCATTTCATTCATTAAAACTTTCAAGCGATTGTATAATATACAAGCAAAGAAACACCTGAAAAAAATTAATTTACTGATCCCGAGTACTGACAGAAACAGCCACTCTAATGTCAAGTCAAGTCAAGTCATCTTTATATAGCGCTTTTTACAATGCAAATTGTGGCAAAGCAGCTTTACATTAATAAGAAAATGGTGTCATTGTGCAGCTTATTCTATATATTATTGATTCATTCCGTTACAAATATCAGTAGTTATTAGTCTAGTTAATTTAGGTATAGCAGCACTGCAGAAAACAGTGACGTAATTGTCCGGCTCAGCTCAGTTCTCATACAACGGCGCCAATCCAGGCATATCAAAAACACTGCTGAAATATGTGTGTTGACTCTGTGTGTCATCTGTGCAAACTTCGTTTCCTAATGGATTAAACAAAGAGCCGGGCGTCATTTCTCTGAAAGCGAGAGATCGTGACCGCGTGAAAGCCACTTGATTTTAAGTGTTTTTAAACTTTATTCTTTAAAACATTCGAGCGAATAGACAAGATTCGATCACAAGAACATAGAAAATCTTCCAAACTGTAAAAGAAGCTTTTTAATGTCACACAAAGAGACGCGCAGCGTCTAATGATCGCGCCCAGTTATACAAATAACTTTACACATGCAGTGATTTTAAAAAATAAAATTAAAATATAAACTTCTGCAAATAACTAATAATAAACTTCTGCACATGATGACAACATACTGAAGATGCTGAAGACATTCCAGCGATTCTACAATATAAACACATGAAAGAGAGAGATCGCATAGAGAGCGCATCAAGAGCACATCAAGTAGAGATCGCGAGCCGTGTTTGCAGTTTCATGATGTCTGTGAATGATCACGAACTCATTTACATGTGATTTTTTTCATGTTCTTTTCATTCCTTTGTTTGAATTTTTATGTGTATGACTTTTAATGTGTTGACGCTGTGTGGCATCTGTGCAAACTTCATTTCCTAACGGATTAAACAAAGAGCCACGCGTCATTTCTCTGAAAGGGAGTGATCACGAAATCATGAAAGCTCATGTTTTTAAACCTTATTCATTAAAGTATTCAAGCGATTAGACAAGATTCGATCACAAGAACATATTAAAAATCTTCAATTACAGTTTGGAAGATTTATGCAGGGATTTTAAAAAATACAATTAAAATATAAACTTCTGCAAATAACTAAAAATAAACTTCTGCACATGATGACTACATACTGAAGATGCTAAAATTGCGAACGATTATAGTACATCTCAAATGGTGTTGCCAATGCGAAGGTTTAAATTAAGAACAAAAAGGGAATTTGGAAGTTGTCAATTATTCATTAATAATTGAAATATACACACCTAATTTCTATATTTAATAGCGATTCCATTCCATTACAGCGATTCTACAATATACAAGCAAATAAACACATGAAAGACTTTCCTGTAGAGATCGCGAGCCGTGTTTTTTGACAGTTTGATGATTTCTGTGAGAGTGATCACGAAATCATTTACGTGTTTTTTAACCTTGTTCATTCCAGCGATTACACAAGATTTAATCACAAGAATGTTTTAAAGAGCTTCAATTATAGCTTGGAAGATTTTCTGTCACACAAAGAAACGCGCAGCGTCTTCTAATAATGATCGCGCCCAGTTATACAAATAACTACATCACATGCAGGGATTTTAAAAAATAAAACTAAAATATAAACTTCTGCAAATAAATCGTATTTGGATCGTTATCATTTATATTACATACGTGCTCTCCTCATACATTGCACGCACACACATTCAGACAGTTCACAAGCTCTAACAGTTCTCTGTGTTTTAGTCTGGCAGGTTTAACCCTTTCATTGCTGTGTCCCCTTGTCTGCAATATAGGATAGGAAATAGGAAGGATAGGAAGGCATAGAACCAGTTCAGTTGTAGTGCACTGACTATATGGTTCTATATAATTAGTTTAATAATATGATTAAAAATAGCGTTAAATACCTTAAGATAAATTCAATGGAACCTGGATGAATTTAAAATGAATGTACTATATTTCAGATCAATATATTTGTTTTCTTTAAAATATTTTTTTCTGAATATCTCTCTCTCTCTCTCTCTCTCTCTCTCTCTGGGTCTTCCAGGTTTAACCCTTTCATTGCTGTCTCCTTTTGTCTGCATTATAGGATAGGAAATCTCATAAAAAAGGAAGGCATAGAACCAGTTCAGTTTTAGTGCACTGACTATATGGTTCTATATAATTAGTTTAATAATATGATTAAAAATAGCGTTAAATACCTTAAGATAAATTCAATGGAACCTGGATGAATTTAAAATGAATGTACTATATTTCAGATCAATATATTTGTTTTCTTTAAAATATTTTTTTCTGAATATCTCTCTCTCTCTCTCTCTCTCTCTCTCTCTCTCTGGGTCTTCCAGGTTTAACCCTTTCATTGCTGTCTCCTTTTGTCTGCATTATAGGATAGGAAATCTCATAAAAAAGGAAGGCATAGAAGCAGTTCAGTTTTAGTGCACTGACTATATGGTTCTATATAATTAGTTTAATAATATGGTTAAAAATAATGTAAAATACCTTAAGATAAATTCAATGGAACCTGGATGAATTTAAAATGAATGTACTATATTTCAGATCAATATACTTGTTTTCTTCAAAATATTTCTTCTGAATCTCTCTCTCTCTCTCTCTCTCTCAGGGTCTTGCAGGTTTAACCCTTTCATTGCTGTCTACTTTTGTCTGCATTATAGGATAGGATATCTCTTGGCTCTTTCTCATCCACAAATTTGTATAAAGAAATAAAGGCAAAGAACCAGTTCATTTGTATTTCACTGACTATTTAGTTTTATATAATTAGTTCAACAATATAATAAGATAAATTCAGCTGAATATATAACACTTTGAACTGCTAATGATAACTTTGCTATGATATGATCGCTTTTAGTTAGTATTATATTGAATAATCTGACTCAACTAACTGGTCAGTCTCCAACTGGAGACACCGTTTAAATTCATTTTGCCCGCCGTGCCCAGTTGTCCTTAAAACACTGAGGTGGCGGTGCCACCGGCTTGGGCCCGCTCATCGCTGCTCGCAGCTATATTTATTTTTATTTTTTTTCAACCTTTCGGGGCTTTTTGGGGCCCTTAACATGCTCAAAAACTCTTGAAACTTTGCACACGCATTGGAACCTGCGGCCATTAGGACGTGACAGAGGCTGGGACCCGGGCGTGGCAGGGGGGCTCGACAGCGCCCCCTTGAATGGGGTCCGAAATCTTGGTCCATATATCAAACACACTTGCACATATTGGTATGAAACTCAGAACAAATATAGAACTCATCGGGCCTGACAACTTTCGTGCTCTAAGTTGTACGCCGCCTCAACAGGAAGTGAGCTATTATGGGTTGTTTGAAAAGCGCATGCTCTGGAATTTGATATACTCCTCCTAGGCGCTTAATCCGATCACCACCAAACTCGGTCAGCATGAAGTCAAGACATTGATGACACAATATTGCCAGGGGATTTTTGATATCTCAAACGGTTTGCTCGTGGCAAGGCAACAAATTTATGGCGAGAAAAGAGAAACAGGAAGTGTGTTATAACGTCTACATAAATTTATTGATTGTTATGAAACTTCAGCTGTGTGTTCGTTGTAGGAGGCCGAGCACATGGATGTGACTATTATGAGTCAAATATATAGCGCCACCAACTGGCAGCAGGAAGTGTGTCACTTTCAAAATGGTTTGAGATCACCCTCTTATTTTTACCCGATTTGCTTCAAACTTCTTCATTACAATGTCAAAACACTTCAGATGTAGGCATGTGAATGTCATTGTGATTTCTTAAATATTGTTGCCATGGCAAGACGTCAAACTTTAATAATATTCTTGGGTGTTTTTGAGGCTCTTACCATGTTTCAAATTGCATGAAATTCGACACATACATCAATATTGTCGACCAGTAGACATGGGCAAAGCCAAAAAAACGGGCGTGGAGGAGGGGCTCTATAGCGCCATCTTTTGACAAAAGTTGGGGGGTTAGTTTAACCTACAGTCACCAAACTCGGAACACATATTGTGCTCATTAAGCTGGACAACTTTCTAATTCATAGTCATTATCTCCAACCAACAGGAAGTCAGATATTTTGGTTTGAATGCGGATATTTTGAATAATCAAGCTCTGAAGTTTTATCTATTCCTCTTAGGGTATTCATGCTATTGACACCAAACTTTCTGAATATGATGACAATATACTGAAAATGCTAAATTGCAAACGAATATAGTATATCTCGAATGGTGTTGCCATGGCGAAGGTTTAAATTAAGAAAAAAAAAATTGTCATATTTGATTGATCACAGAATGAGCACTAGAGGGCAGCAAATGCCTATTTTTAACCTGGGTTGAGAAGCTGAAACATTGTTTTAGAGACATTGTTAATAGACATTGTTTTAACAGTACTTTAAAAAAAAGAATGTTTCTCATATCTTGTAAAGTCATTTGTTTGACTTAAATTAAATTAAGATTGTATGTTTGGTAATGAACCTGGATGAATTTAAAATGAAAATACAAATTTCAAATCAATATATATACATGTTTTCTTCAAAATATTTCTTCTGAATCTCTCTCTCTCTCTCTCTCAGGGTCTTGCATGTTTAACCCTTTCATTGCTGTCTACTTTTGTCTGCATTATAATATAGGAAATCTCTTAGCCCTTTCTCATCCACAAATTTGTATAAAGAAATAAAGGCAAAGAACCAGTTCATTTGTATTTCACTGACTATTTAGTTTTATATAATTAGTTTAACAATATAATAAGATAAATTCAGCTGAATATATAACACTTTGAACTGCTAATGATAACTTTGCTATGATATGATCACTTTTAGTTAGTATTATATTGAATAATCTGACTCAACTAACTGGTCAGTCTCCAACTGGAGACACCGTTTAAATTCATTTTGCCCGCCGTGCCCAGTTGTCCTTAAAACACTGAGGTGGCGGTGCCACCGGCTTGGGCCCGCTCATCGCTGCTCGCAGCTATATTTCTTAATCTTCTTCTTCTCTATTATTTTTTTTTTCAAGGTTTTTGGCACTTTGGGGGCCCTTAACATGCACGAAAACTCTTGAAACTTTGCACACGCATGGGAACCTGCGGCCATTAGGGCGTCACAGAGGCTGGGACCCGGGCGTGGCAGGGGGGCTCGACAGCGCCCCCTTGAATGGGGTCCGAAAACTTGGTCCATATATCAAACACGCTTGCACATATTGGTACGAAACTCGGTAAACATATACACCTCATCGGGCCTGACAACTTTCGTGCTCTAAGTTGTTCGCCACCTCAACAGGAAGTGAGCTATTATGGGTTGTTTGAAAAGTGCATGCTCTGGAATTTGATATACTCCTCCTAGGCGCTTAATCCGATCACCACCAAACTCGGTCAGCATGAAGTCAAGACATTGATGATGCAAAATTGCCAGGGGATTTTTGATATCTCAAACGGTTTGCCCGTGGCGAGGCAACAAATTTATGGCGAGAAAACAGAAACAGGAAGTGTGTTATAACGTCTGCATACATTCACTGATTGTTATGAAACTTCACCTGTGTGTTCGCTGTAGGAGGCCGAGCACATGGATATGACTATTGTGAGTCAAAGATATAGCGCCACCAACTGGCAGCAGGAAATGTGTCACTTTCAAAATGGTTTGAGATCACCCTCTTATTTTGGCCCGATTTGCTTCAAACTTCTTCATTATAATGTCAAAACGTTTCAGATGTAGACATGTGAATGTCTTTGTGATATCTTAAATATTGTTGCCATGGCAAGACGTCAAACTTTAATAATATTCTTGGGTGTTTTTGAGGCTCTTAACATGCTTCAAATTGCATGAAACTCGACACGCACATCAATATTGTCGACCAGTAGACATGGGCAAAGCCATAAAAACGGGCGTGGAGGAGGGGCTCTATAGCACCATCTTTTGACAAAAGTTGGGGGGTTAGTTTAACCTACAGTCACCAAACTCAGGACACATATTGTGCTCATTAAGCCGGACAACTTTCTAAATCATAGTCATTATCTCCAACCAACAGGAAGTCAGATGTTTTGGTTTGAATGTGGATATTTTGAATAATCAAGCTCTGAAGTTTTAGCTATTCCTCTTAGGGTATTCATGCTATTGACACCAAACTTTCTGAATATGATGACAATATACTGAAAATGACAAATTGCAAACGATTATAGTATATGATCACAGAATGAGCACTAGAGGGCAGCAAATACCTATTTTTAACCTGGGTTGAGAAGACAAAACATTGTTTTAGAGACATTGTTAATAGACATTGTTTTAACAATACTTTAAAAAAGAATGTATGTTTGGTAATGAACCTGGATGAATTTAAAATGAAAATACAATTTTCGAATCAATATATTTCTTTTCTTTAATATGTTGTATTTTGAGATGACACTCAATCAATGTAGTATGTTTAACTTAAAAATAATCACAATAACTTTCTGTTTAAGGACAAGAAATAAAAAATAAATTTAATAATAACCAAAAGATGGCACTATATGGTTATTTTTAACAAGTTTAGATACAATTCCGAACAGATTTAAAGTAATTTGTATTATAATCAATGTTTTCCCCATACTCTATTGGCATGTATATTTAGTTATCAATGACTACTTTTTGTCACGTTTAGATTTTAGTTTCTGTTTACAGTACACTACAGTATATGTTTTCATTTCACTAAAGTAAGTAGTTTGTTGACTAAATGCTGTATTAGTGGATGTCTGCGTGTCCGTGTTGAACGTACTTTTTGTAGAAAGTGCAGGGACATTTGATTTCCACGATGCAGAATGTTATGCATTTAATGTTAACATATACTACTCCATATCGCGATTTAATTGAAGTGTACCAACTTGCTTTTGATGTATTCATCGAAAATTTTTAAAAAAGTTCCCCCTTAAACAATAAATTCCTTTTATTATGAATGAATTCCGCAATTCCGTCCACGTTTTCTACATCGCGGAAATCATAGGGCCCTTAGTGAACATTTTACTGTTTGATTTGAGAGAAACTATCATCATACCATACACACACAGAAAAAAAGGCCTTTAAGGCAACCCGTAAAATTAAATGTTTGGTTGTACTCTTTAACAGTATGTATGTTAACAGTAACAGTTAACAGTATTTATGTATGTCTAATTTCAACAGTAAACCTCTGATGTGTAGCACTTTGAATGTACAAAAATGTATTTTTTTTTTTAAATTTATTCCTTCATTTAAAACAAATAATATACATTTTACACACATCATTTTTTTGCCATTTTTTTTTAATTCAAAGCAAACAAAATGTAAGAAATATAGTTAAAACAATCTTGCTGCTCAAACTGTGTATAGAACCATTTTTAATAATATTTTCTGCTACTTTTGTATTTTGCATTTGCTTGTACTTTTACATTCAATACTTAAGTATGTTTAATATAAAAAAAATACTTTTCGTACTTAAGTACAAAAAATATCACATACTTTAAAACTTTTACTCAAGTAATATTCTAAACAATAACTTTAACTTCTACCAAAGTCATTTTCTGGTAAGATACTCAAGTATTGCTTACAAGTACTTTATACACCACTGCTCTTTCTTACTCTATGTGTGTGTGTGTGTGTGTGTGTGTGTGTTCTCTCTCTCTGTGTTTTAGTCTTGCAGATTTAACCCTTTCATTGCTGTCTCCTTTTGACTGCATTATAGGATAGGAAATCTCTTAGCCCTTCTATTCTATGAATTTGTATAAAGAAATAAAGGCAAAGAACCAGTTCATTTGTATTTCACTGACTATTTAGTTTTATATTTGAATATATATATTAAGACAACGTCAAAGATTAATTTCTGTCACAGTATAGACTTCATTCTTTTTGTTTAAAATGTTATTGAATAATCTGACTCAACTAACTGGTCAGTCTCCAACTGGAGACACCGTTTAAATTCATTTTGCCCGCCGTGCACAGATGCCTTGAAGCCACCGGGTTGGCGGTGCCACCGGGCTTGGGCCCGTCATCGCTGCTTGCAGCTATATTTATTATTAGGGCCCAAGCCCTGAAAGGGCGCAGGACCCTATTGTTTTTCTAAGGATTATTATTATTATTATTATTTTTATTTTTTTCAACCGTTCGGGGCTTTTTGGGGCCCTTAAGATGCTCAAAAACTCTTGAAACTTTGCACACACATTGGAACCTGCGGCCATTAGGACGTGACAGAGGCTGGGACCCGGGCGTGGCAGGGGGGCTCGACAGCGCCCCCTTGAATGGGGTCCGAAATCTTGGTCCATATATCAAACACGCTTGCACATATTGGTATGAAACTCGGTACACATGAAGATCTCATCGGGCCTGACAACTTTCGTGCTCTAAGTTGTACGCCGCCTCAACAGGAAGTGAGCTATTATGGGTTGTTTGAAAAACGCATGCTCTGGAATTTGATATACTCCTCCTAGGCGCTTAATCCGATCACCACCAAACTCAGTCAGCATGAAGTCAAGACATTGATGACGCAAAATTGCCAGGGGATTTTTGATATCTCAAACGGTTTGCCCGTGGCGAGGCAACGAATTTATGGCGAGAAAACAGAAACAGGAAGTGTGTTATAACGTCTGCATACATTCATTGATTATTTTGAAACTTCAGCTGTGTGTTCCTTGTAGGAGGCCGAGCACATGGATATGACTATTGTGTGTCAAAGATATAGCGCCACCAGCTGGCAGCAGGAAATGTGTCACTATCAAAATGCTTTGAGATCACCCTCTTATTTTTACCCGATTTGCTTCAAAGTTCTTCATTATAATGTCCAAACATTTCAGATGTAGACATGTGAATGTCTTTGTGATATCTTGAATATTGTTGCCATGGCAAGACGTCAAACTTTAATAATATTCTTGGGTGTTTTTGAGGCTCTTAACATGCTTCCAATTGCATGAAACTCGACACACATATGAATATTGTCGACCAGTAGACATGGGCAAAGCCATAAAAACGGGCGTGGAGGAGGGGCTCTATAGCGCCATCTTTTGACAAAAGTTGGGGGGTCAGTTTAACCTACAGTCACTAAACTCGGTACACATATTGTGCTCATTAAGCCGGACAACTTTCTAATTCATAGTCATTATCTCCGACCAACAGGAAGTCAGATATTTTGGTTTGAATGTGGATCTTTTGAATAATCAAGCTCTGAAGTTTTAGCTATTCCTCTCAGGGTATTCATGCTATTGACACCAAACTTTCTGAATATGTTGACAATATACTGAAAATGAGAAATTGCAAACGATTATAGTATATGATCACAGAATGAGCACTAGAGGGCAGCAAATACCTATTTTTAACCTGGGTTGAAAAGACAAAACATTGTTTTAGAGACATTGTTAATAGACATTGTTTTAACAATACTTTAAAAAAGAGTGTATGTTTGGTAATGAACCTGGATGAATTTAAAATGAAAATACAATTTTCAAATCAATATATTTGTTTTCTTTAATATGTTGTATTTTGAGATGACACCCAATGATAATTCATGATACTAAACAATATTCTCCTCTGAATTATACACTGTTTATTTCTATATACAATAACACTAACATTGAATAAGAAAGCGTTTTTTTTAATAAATGTAGTATGTTTAACTTAAAAATAATCACAATAACGATCTGTTTAAGGACTAGAAATAAAAAAGAAATTTAATAATAACCAAAAGATGGCACTATATGGTTATTTTTAACAAGTTTAGATACAATTCCGAACAGATTTAAAGTAATTTGTATTATAATCAATGTTTTCCCCATACTCTATTGGCATGTATATTTAGTTATCAATTAGACTACTTTTTGTCACGTTTAGATTTTAGTTTTTGTTTAAAATGTTGTTAAATCTTCTGAATCTCTGTATTAACCATCCCCCATCCTCCATCCCCCATCCCTCATCCCCAGACTGTGTGCAAGCATGTACAAACAAATGCACAACCGCGCTTGATTTCATTTTCTGGGTCGCGTCCGTTACTGGAGCGGCTGAGGAGAGTGCGGTACGAGAGTGACCTCTAGAGGCGCTCTCTGATTAAACTATCACATCACGTGTAAGCACCGCCCGTCAGCCCAATGGCGGAATCTGACGGCCCGGGTGAAGGGATTGTGCGTGTATGTCTTTTCAGCGCCCGCGTGAAGTTCACATAAATTTTAAGATTTAGTTTAAGTTTTCCTTTAGCTGTTCGTTTAATCTGACTCCACTTGTAAACGATCTCTAATTGGTAATGTTTCTGATGTAACGTTAATAGCTGATCGCGCGATTAAATATGAATTAATTTAGATCTTTGATTCTTTCATTTCTCTTAATTTCAATTATCCTTTCATCAGGGCGTTGCATCGCTCAAAGACTTATATCCAGCTGTGATATGTCTTACGTCACAACCTCGTTAGTTTAGAATCAAAACAGAGGAATATAGCGTTTACTAAAAAACACAAATTATGGAATCGCCTCATGCTTATTCACACAAAAGTGCCGTTCATTTTAGTCACGATACTATAACATGTTAAGTCATAATAGTCAGAAATCCAAAATCTTAATAATGTGCCACATGCTTCGTTTATTAAGATTTCAGTGTGATCTATCCCAACCCTAGAATTGCGGAAATGTCGAAAGCCACTTGATCTACCGGTGTTAACGATTTCAGACGAATTCAAAATAAATCAAGATGTAACAATTTATTTATCAGGTAAAAATGTATCAATGCCAATTACATAATTACACAATTCAAATATAACAAATACATAACATCAATTACTCAAAAGATTTCTCTAAGAGTATTTAAAGTTATGCATACACACAGAGATCTGGGTGAAAAACACTCATCACCTCTACGTGGGGGTCTCTGGCTACAAAATGTCCTCTTGCTGCTGTGTTTTTTCCCTTAAATACCCAGACCAGAACAAAAGGATTGTAAACATTTATTGCCCCCGCACCTGGTTTCGGGGGAGAGGAGAAGGTTTTCTTGAAGAGACACATCCCAGAAAAGAGAACAGAATTCTCCTAAGTTTTCAAACTTTCTCAGAATACTAGTGACTGCTGTGAAACTGAGACCATTTTATCAATCGCACTGAGACATTTAAAATGATACTAAACATGAAATTGGAAAAATGATAGATTCACAAGATACATCATACACAGTACATATGCATTCTTGGAGAACTTCAGTGACTTGAATCAGGGGGGAGGAAGGGAGTGGAGGGAGGGGGGCTGGTTGCATAGATGAGTGAGGACAGTTTGGGCAAGACTTTGTCCTGTTCCTTTGAAATCTTCTCTCCAGATGAGTTTTATTGCTTTATTGCAGGATGCTTGATCTGAGCTTTTATCTTAGCAGGAAAATCAAACCTTACAATATGCAGGCACACAACTTTAACGTAAATAAATCGCTGCAGCACAGCTAGCATCCCATGCACTTTCCCGATCGTTCTGACTCAGTTCAGTGGGCGGGATTACTGACCTGCACGTCCTGCCTGGAGCGCTGATTGGCTAGCTGGATGCGTGCTGCGTTTGAGTCAACAGCGTATCCAAAAACTAAAGGAAATGTAGCCTATGTGTGGGCTTTTTTACACTTTTTTTCTCTCGTTTCAGAGCTGATGGAAGAGAGTGAGGAAAGTGAAGAACTGAGTGAAGTGAAGGAGAAACATCATGTCAAACCTGGAGAAAAACCTTACAAGTGTTCACACTGTGACTGGAGATTCAATCTGTCATCATCTCTGAAAACACATGAGCTGATCCACACTGGAGAAAAACCTTACAAGTGTTCACACTGTGACTGGAGATTCAATCTGTCATCATCTCTGAAAAGACATGAGAGGATTCACACTGGAGAAAAACCTCACAAGTGTTCACACTGTGACTGGAGATTCAATCTGTCATCATCTCTGAAAACACATGAGCTGATCCACACTGGAGAAAAACCTCACAAGTGTTCACACTGTGACTGGAGATTCCGTCTGTCATCATCTCTGAAAACACATGAGCTGATCCACACTGGAGAAAAACCTCACAAGTGTTCACACTGTGACAAGAGATTCAGTCTGTCATCAAATCTGAACACACATGAGAGGATTCACAGCAGAAGGAAGCCGCACATGTGTGATCAGTGAGGAACTAGTTTTCCTTTCAAAAATGCCCTGAAGCGACACAAGAAGATCCACACAGTGGAGAAACCACATCACCACAGTCTGAAATCACTGTAAGCAGTTCATCTTTATGTGCTGAGAAACAAAGTCTCTTCTGTGTAAGTCAGTCACAGCCAAACCTCTCCTCTCCACCTATAGTTGGCGCTGTTGCTCTGTGGCTGCTGTTGAACTATTTCAATTCAATTGACATTTATTCACTATTTCTCTCTTCTACTTTTTTTTGTATAATGATTTTCACAATACATATCGTTTAAAAACAGCTTTATAGAAAATGCATGTTAACATAACAATTCAGTCAGCTAACAATGTATTAATTTAAGGTAGAAATAATGAGCTCATTGAAGTAATTATCCAGCTTGTGGATGAGGAGCGACTCCTGATGTGATTGTGAAGCATTGTGTACAGTAGTACATACAAGAAGTGCTGTATAAATGCCTCATTCATTCATTTATTCAGTTTCTTAACAGCCATGCCGAGCGGCAAGACATGAGCCGTTTCTCAATGTACGTTCTTCTCTGTATTTGTGTTCTCGTGGAGTTGCTGCTCAAGTCCTGTCCCAATTCAAAGTTCACATCTAACGCTTCCAAGTACAGTTCAAATCCCTGGATGTGTTTTTGATCGAGGATGCATCGAGAGGTGACTCGTGCGGACTCGTTGAGACAGCCAGGTATCCCAGAATGCATCTCGCACTAACCAGCAAACATCAATAGCAGAGGAGAAAACCTGTGTAATTTAACCCTCTGGGGTCTGAGGCTGATTTGGGGTGCTGGAGTAGTTTTACATGCTCTGACATTTGTGCTTATTTCAGCTACTAATAACATACTATTGGCCAACATGTAATTTTGCTGTATTCAGCACAAACTCTGCTACAATAATATGTGAGCAAAATAGATGTACATGTTTGCATTATTTTAAAAATAAAGATTATGCGTGGTTAGTAAGTTTTGGCAAAAAAAATGCCCTTGCAATAAGGCCATAAAACACATACTGAATAGTTGTTCACAAGACTTTTGAGTTATCAAGCTTGTAGGCTAGAATTTTTACTACACAATGATGTGGAAATCATTCTGAATGCTTCAACACAAAGAGCAATATAATGATTTAAATTTTGTAAATCAGTTTTTGTGTCACCACTGCTGTATGCGTGGGAGTGGTGATGGCCATGAATACATTAGCAATTCACACCAGGGGAGACAAAAGACACTCCCCCAGTGGCTAACGGCCCATCCAAAGGCCAAAGCTGTGAAGCATCTTGAACTAAGAATGTAAGGAGATTCACAGAATTTAATCTGTTTTATTGTATTTACTTTATGTGTCACATGATCCTTCAGAAATCGTTCTAATGTGCTGCTTTATTATCAATGTTGGAAACAGTTGTGGTACTTTTTGCAAGATTTATTGATCAATAATAAGTTAAAAAGAACAGCATTTATTCAGAATAAAAATCTTTCCTAACAAGTCTTTACTATTGTTGTCACAGGTTGATCACACCTATTTAGTGCATTTCACACATTTACACCTGCATTCACAAACATCCACACCTGCATTCACAAACATCTGTATTAGGCACAAGGCCGTATTATTATACAAGAATATAAAATATATTCGCTCTGAATCACATCATAGATCACCAAAACTGAGCGAAAAATTCTTCCTCGCTGTCCAGAATCATCTGAAGGGCTTCATTACCAGAGTAGCGTGCCATCCTCAAAACGCGATGAACGTTCAGTGAATCTTATGAAGAAACTTCATGTTTTTTATGGCATTGACCGGGGGGCGTGTGAGATGCATATGTGGGCGTTAACTCTGTTACAGTAATCGCCTCAGAATTTGTGTTTGAATAGCGCGCGCTCTCCGTGGGCGTGGTCGCATTACAGATAATGAGCTGGCTCGCGAACAAATGATTTCTCTCCGTTTTCAAACAGATTACATAAACAGAGAATATTTGTTTTAGATTTGACTTACATGATTTAAAACCTGACATTTCAACGTTTATTTAGACATGCGTTTCATATTTGTGTGAATAGTATTCACGAAGTTACCGTTCATTTTCTTATGACTATCAGAATGGATTTCATTCGGAGAGCGATCGCAGCTCACGCATCATGTTAGTTTTGCTTATTTTGCAAAAAGCACAACATTTTGTTTTTACTATGAGTGTGCACAAGTCAAAGTAGACATTTCACAGATTGCAATGGTATATATCTCTTGATTGTATGTTCAAAATTGACGGAGCATTTTGAGTCTCTTTCACACTGACAAGAAAAAAGTGAGTAAATCACGCCGGCGTGACGGCCGACCTCAGAGGGTTAAATATACTACTGTTATCATGATATGATGAATGTAGTTTTAAGAGGTTTTAGGCATGAATGTTCTGGTTTAACGCTCAGATGTGTGGTCTATCGATAAAGATAGCGCCTATTTGAAATTTTGATCAGACGTTGTGAGATCCAGGCGATCAGCGGGCGCTCAGTGCTCATGTACCCGCCGAGAACAGCCGTACCTCGGCTAATCCTTCTGACGTTTGCTGCTGGCTCTGACGTCTCTGTACTGGTTAAACACGAGATATAATTAGTATTTTGTATATCTAACGGGCGATCTTTGGTCTCATTCATCTATAAATGAATCTATCAAAGTGAAGTTTCATAACTTTATATATTTAAGCTATTTAACTTTACTGTTGTAGTCTACTATAATGCTGACTTTGTATGATTGACTGAATCGTTCGCTTTTTTATTATTATTATTGTAGCTTCTTATACTTTTTGCTTATACTTTTATGATGACTTTTGCAGATCATTAAAACTGACATTTAACAAAAAGAGACAGAGTTGTGTTTTATGTTTGCAGACTATATGCACATTTTGCCTGAACTACATGTTTAATATTTTTTAAATGTAAATGAAAAGAGGCAGAGTGGTGTTTTATAGCATATTTCATTTTATTGTTGCCTAAAATAAACACAGAGATAAGCGGAGTAACTAGAGCTGCTCAATGACGGTATGAAGTACGCTGCTGTACCATTTGCAGAATTATTAGACTCCCATCCTCCCATCATCGGTAGTCCGTTCTCCTGAGTCCAACTTATCAAGTCCAAACTACCGAGGACGCAAGTCCGAAGTTTGAATGCTGGTATTGGTATTGAGAAACGCCTCAAGTGAAGCTAATGTGTCTCGATCGCCCCCAAGTGGTTGGTTCCAGTATAGGTCAATATTTTTTTCCAAAGTTTCTGTCATTTCATTTTTTAAAATAAGTTTGGTTTTAGTTCATTATTTGATGCTATAAATGGGGATGTGACGTCATGATTGACAGCTGTGATTGAGTCACTGGTGCACCAATAGACTTTTTTTTGGGAGGAGATTGGAGCTTTAACTTCATTTTGTACGTTTCAACAACTGTTTATTTCACACCGACATAAGGACTTGCAGTAAACTGTACTAAAGGGTTCTGCGGGAGTGTGGACGGGGCCTTGACTGCACGCGGCTCCACTTCATACTCACTACTGCGCAGACTCGGGTCTCAAATCAGCACAAGAAGTCAGCGCCATATTGGGACATTGACGGCTTTACTTTTCTACACTGGAAGAGAGTGGAGGTGCATCATCCATGCATCAACAGTCTACGAGGGTAATGCAGCACTGTTTTATCAGATCAGATTAGATTTGAGTGTATTGAAAATGATTTTATAACGTTACTCTGTGTGTTCGCTCAGCGCCTGCTGTGAGACTTTTATTTGTTTGTTTGTTTTTAGGCATGGACGAAGGTTTGCTCATTTCACACATGAAGGTTTACAGATGAGCTGTGGATATCTTGCCCCAATCTTCCATATCCCAAGGAAGAGAAAGCATTTGGAGGTTACCTAGGTATGAATCATTTGATGTGAGTGATATGTTGTGCAGTTTGACACAGGGTCTTCAACTCTGTTCCTGGGGACATATTTAAGTTTTTCTCCTGTGAAAAAAATGTCTTCATGCCTTAAAATAGCTTGAATGAAACTCTCCACCATTGCTTCATTAAGTTAGTCAGAAGGTCTGGACTCTAGCACAGCTTTCATTGGCCAAGGACCCCCAAGAGGACGTTTGACTGACATGTAACGCAAACAGTCACAGTTTGTTTTGTTCCGCGTCATGTTTAGGGGCGTGAAATTGTAAAGTCGATGTCCCTACAACGACAGACTGGCGTGCATCTAATAAATTATTCATCCAAGAAAGTTGTGCAAGTTTACTGCATCAATGGAGCTGCAAACTTTACACATACTTTTGAAAATTTAGTGTTTAGTTGATCTGGTAAGCGCTCATTGTCACAATTGTAAACATGATGGTGTTCTTCCTCTTTGAGGGAGTTTGGCGTCACGGCATATGATGAGCAAAGAAGTGTCGAGGTAAACAAGGCTTGCCATCACAGCTCATCCACAACCTTTTCCACACGTTTTTCTCTACCCCTAGGGCAAAAGTCTGCATACTCTGTAAAGAAGATGAAACGTCAGGGTTAGTTTCAGATAACAAAGTACACTCAGTTTCTTTTGTCTGCTGGGCTGCTCTCGCGTTTCCTGTTGACACAATTTTTATCCTTTTTTTTGCTGGGCATTTACAAATGGCTATCTACAATAAACAAAATACAGATTGACTTCAAACTTTATTATTTTCAATATCAACATCTAAACCTCTGTTAATTCTCAGTAAGAACTTTAGCATTATAAATCAAGTCTGGACAGTAATAAGTGAAGATCTAGAGCGATCTGTTAGTGTTTAATGTTCTGTGGGGATTTAAAGGGTTTCAGTATCGTGTGTTTTGAGCTTCAGTCCAGGACGAGCCAGAAATCATCGCTGATGAGCTGTTATTTCAGAGACAGTAACTGTAGTTGCTGATGCAGTGACATACAGTCACATGTGTGCCATTTCTGCTTAAATGAATGTGTTTTGTTCGTAATAATTCAGGAAATACCCGTTAAAGTTTTTTGAATTAGGATCATTTACATTAGCTTTACAGTTTTTGTTTGGCAGCTAAAAAATCATTTGACCGTTTTTACAGTAAAGGGGTTTTATTGTTTATAATTCAGTGAATACGGTAAAATAAGTGTTCTTCTGTGAAAAGTTAATGAAGTTCTGTGTGTGTGTGTGTTTTGCAGGGCGTTGGGGAGGATGACTGTAAGTGTAATCTACAGACGCTATGAGACACAGCTGCTACACAACGGCTGATTCTGTGGTCAAGGTCAGGTGTCTTCATGTTGGGTCATGCTGGAGAAACACTGCGTTTCACAACTATTAGAAGATCTTAACGATTTCATTCCAAACTTTCCCTGGTAGTTTATATTAATGTTTAGTGAATTTAAGGGATCGTTCACCCAAAAATGAAAATTATCGAACACAGAGTAATTTTAATAAACATCAGGTGCTTCCAAGTCTTATAATGGCAGTGAAGGGGTTCAAGAGTTTGAAGCTCAGAGTTCATCTAGATTCTTCAGTAGATTCGAAGGAGGAGGGGATAACCCCAAGCGTCTCAGGGAACCGAGGTTATGTTTGGTATCTGAACACGTTTTCTCTAGGATTATTCTCGCTGTGACAACGGCCTTCATCATAACTATAAGCTTTCATACCTGATCCTCTCATACCTCAGTAGTAAATATGCTACATGAACTGTCAAAAAATGATTAATGGCTTTGACCTTTGACCCCTGTCAAATGATTAATGACTTTGACCTCATTGACCCCTCCCCTCCGAGGGTTGACCGTTGTTTCACCCCATGACCTGTGGGGTATGGATAATTGACAATTGAATTAGGGATAATTGATAAATGATAATTGAATTAGGGATAATTGATTTACAGGGGTCGGGTCACAGAGGTGGGTCACATGCGCGGATCACATGTCCGGGTCACATGGACGACGGCATCCGCATTCCGGCTCACGGGTCTCTCATCTCATCCTTCTCTGTGCAAGTGGCAAAAATAAGTTTCTAATCATTTCAAAAAGTTGATTGAAAACATTGCCTTCTTCAAAAGACGATAAATAAAAATATATAACCTTATGTAAGGATCAATACAATAACAAACATGAATAAATAAAACATTTACCACCGTTTTAGTTAAATAGCTCACATTTTTGAAAGAGCTCTTACTTGTTGATGTTCTGAAATGGTTTACAAGCGCTATTAGTTTATGCTGAAATCTAAAATCTCTCTGACGGACTCTCCAAAGAGCTCCTTCCAACCTCGCTGTGAAATGCAGGACAGAGGGGGAGAGTGGAGGGAGGATGAAACATTTGTTTTGTTCATGCTAACTTTATTTCAAAGCATAAATGTGAAAGTTTTTAAATGACATCTTTTAAAATGAAAAATTTAATCTTTAAATTTTTGTTTAAATTATATTTTTAAAGTCTTAATAAAACAAATCTTCTATTGATCTTCCTAGAAGACTACTGTCCTCATGGTAGAAGTGATCTGACTTAAACCTAAAGTATAATTTTCATGTATCAGCGTATGTAAAAAATGTGGAGGTCTCTCAAGACATCTCACACAATGTGTAACATTTTCAATCATTCCTTAAGAAAATCCCCAAACATTTTCAGAGAGTGAGAAACATTGAATACATTCAGAACATGAGATGCCTCAGGCTGGTTCTATAAAAGGAACTTATCTCCAATTTAAATGAAATATGTTACAACAAATATGTTTCTAAAAACTTATTTAAACAAAGTTTTAGTTATAGCTAAATATATAGCTTAATATATAAATTAAAATATATATTTAAAAATCCTTCCATTGTCAGAGATCTGTTCTTCTGTATCTGTCACCCATGGACATGCTTTGAAATCTCAATGGAACATTCATGCAGCACTTTCAGTGCATCACAGCGTCAACGTCTTGGAACAAGAAGTCTATTCATAACTGGACAGTCAAAGTAGCCTCGAGCATAATACATCTATCTGGTCACTCAGTTCAAGAAGTTTTTTAATTAAATGATTCTCTCACTAGAGATATCTGAGGTTTTAACCGTGAACATTGGTTAATTCAATGTACACTTTCAGCAAAACACAACATGACTGTCTTCAAACAAGTGTCGTATTCCTAACCCTCACATATTTCTTCACGAGGTTTCACGAGGTCCACAAGTTTACGAGCGTACTCTTCACAAGTTTATTATGTTGTTAAACAATTAAACACTGTATACTATGAATTGATAACGTATATGAATAATAACTTTTGTACAAATCGATATACCCCTGGGGGTATGAGTCTCCCAAAACCAGCACATTCCCAATAGTTAGTACTGGGTATATATGCTGGGGACAGATGTCCTGAAAACACAGAACATCCCTGAAAGATCACAAAGCTTCTCTCTGGATTTCTTCTACCGGACAATGACGATGGAAAGAAACTGTGAGTAAAAATTCTCTTTATATAATTTAACCTTTGTGTGCGGTTGTGATTTCTTTCAGCATGCTTGTGCTGTTGCTTGTGCGTGTGTGTGTGTGTGTGTGTGTGTGTGTGTGTGTGTGTGTGGGACCATGATTGTTTACCTCTGATGACACAAGCCTGAGCGACCATGTGGGTTTTAGTGATACTATTTCCGGTGGTGTAAAATGACATTTTTGATCGCTGTGTTTACTCTGTTTTGAGAATATAGAAATACATAAAGATTACTGTGATGTGTGAGTTGAGGGAATTCAGTATCATGTCTTATGGAGGTTTTACATAAAACAAGGAAAATTTGATGTCTGTACATGACCAGAAAAAACCCTTATGCTTTGACAATGTTAAAATGAATATACCGTTACTTAAAATCTTTGATTTTTTTCAAAAAAAAATGCCGTTACGTTTTCATTGGTTTTTTTGTTGTTGTTGTTGTTAGAGCGGTTGTTGATGATCTTTTTTTTTAATGCTGTGTTGCTCATTATTAGTATAGTATTAGGCTAGTATTAATAAAATCGTAAATATTACATTCTTATTGTTACAAATTAGCTATGTTTTTTATGTCGTTGGTGAAAAACACAGATGCTTCCTATTTAATATTAGATGATTAATTAAATGTGTATGCAATGGGTTTGCGAAAGCTTTTAATGCTTTGTTTGCAATGTTTTGATAATCTATATAGTTTTGAACAGCTATGTGAAACATTCTGATTGTGCCATTTTTGAATGATTTTAGACATCATCTTTATTGAGGATATATGAATAGAATTTTAAAGTCACTCATGGAATAAGTTTAGATTTTCTATCATATATTAATTTGTGGGGTTCTATGTTATTTGTTATTGCTACATGCATGCTTTAAGACGGATGTGCTGAATTGCTGTAAACATTGTAGACATATTTATAATATGGTCGTGACTGCTGATATGATTTTGAAAACCGTGCTCCTCCCATCACTACTAGTGGGTGTGTTACAGCTTTAGCAAAGATAGTAAACGGCCCACCATCTAGAACCGATCACTAGAACGTTTTGTGAGGTGATGGTTTAGGATTACTTATTATTACGTTATTCATCTACTGATCATTCTATTACTCAATATAAAACATTCACCAAATGTTTTATTTGTTAGAGGCTCAAATATCGAACAGAAAGCATTCGAAGCCATTAATCTCTGTATGTACATATTTTCTGATAATTATAGGCCTTTATAAATGTAAACGAAATTTACAAATTTGTTTCCTGTTTTATTTTACAGTGTCAACCACGCTTAATGCTGAAGTCGACTCAGACAATGGTAACAATAGAACTACCTTCTTGTGATGGAATATTTGTGATGTTTATAACAAAATGAAACTTTTTTTATAGAATTAGTTAACCTGGTAACACTCCCCAGTTTTATCGACCTCACCCAGGACAAATGTGAAGAACAGGGGCCTACCATAAGGGAGCAGCCATCAAGGAAGAGGAGAAGTGACGCTACCGTTATTTTTTGTGGAACAAGGCCTCCTCAGGAACAACTAATCTCCAGTAGCGACCCAATAGATCTACCCTTGGAAGATCAACCAGGGCCGAGCTCCGGAGTACCTCCGAAGAAGAGGCGTCGTGAGGTTGGATCCAAATCCGATTCATCAAGGAATACATTCCCCGAGCCGCAGGAAGAAATAAATTGTGGTAAGTTTTAAATTTTTGTATTATTATTTTGTTTAAAACCACATAGAATTTGTCGTGTACAATTACATGTTATTCCTTTGATTCAATGTTTGGCCTTTAATTTGAGTTTTGGTATTTATAATTCTATACAGATAGGCACGTCGGGAGTGATGTTGCAATATGGACCGAATCGCAGGTCAATGCATGGGATCGTTCATCTTGGACCGGTGATTGAGATGATGAGCCATCGGTAAGAGGTAGACAAACACCATACTCTTTTCACGAAACATCGGAGCAAGAAGAAGAAGAAGTGCGCGGAGCAGAACATATCAGTTCAGCAGCTGAGGTATCATCTCTTCATAACCAATTGGAATCATTGTTCGCTTACATCCAAGAGGATCGTGCTAGAACAGCAACGGTGTTTGAGGACATTTATAACAGATTGGGTGCAATCGATAGAACATTAAACGAACATCTGAGAGAAAGGCAATTACAGGTGAGTCTGCTCAGGGCCATGACTATCTATCTACATCCAAGATAGATGATGTGTATGATGATTTCTATAGCATAAATTTCAAGCGATTATGCCTGTGATTGTAGAACCTTTTTCCTAACTGTCTTGATTTATGCATTGTATCTTTGATCGATTTGTTTTTTCTTTTTTATCATAATTTGTACTTATTTCATAATTTGGCTGCCATTGTCGCGTTTGATCTAAAAAAATGAAAAATGAAAATGGATGCCGAGAAATATATTTCCACAGCCGAAGCAGACAGCCATCATCCAGACCATACTCTCTCAGACCTGCTAAAGAGGGTGCTTGAATTGCAAACTATGAGTACTCATCACATATCAGATTTTGTAGAAACCTCTTTTAACGAAGTACCAACACACCAGACTTCTAATTTGGATGGTTTAGAATCCACTATTGATCAACTTCCAAATATTGATTTGGCAGAACGATTACAGGAATTATTAAACTCATACAACATACGCGTAGTGCAAGATGGCACTGGATTAAATAATGTTAACGAATCGACATTTAACAACACAGGCGATGTTAACAGCGAGTATCCGTCGTCTAGCAACACAGTTTTCCCTACAGGTACTGGGGTACAGTCATCCTCCAATGCAGCGTCGTCTGATCAACCTATAGGCACATCAGTACTAACTCAACCAGACCTCGATTCGTTGATTCGGGAGGGTGGGGTCGTAAACGACTTTCGTGTTTTACCTAGACCCCGTTTCAATAGTGTACAATTGCGAAGGCTCATGAATCTGAGAGAAATGAACTCTACAGATTTGGCTGCGTACCACATTTTTTTACACAACGCTTTTAGCGAAATGGTATCGCTTGCCAGAGATATTGGTGGTGATGCTAGCGTAATCAATCTCTCCCTGACAGCACCTACACTAAAATCACCCATTTGTGCCGTTTTAACAGATGGAAATAATTACGACGTCAATATATTTACTGATCAAATTGAAAAGGTTTTACAGAGTTGCGATAGCTTAATGTCGGACGACGGCGTTGAAATCGAGGCTAATGTAGCCATGAATAGACGAGGAGGTGTTCGCCGTAAACTGACGGATTTAGCTCTGGATCAGATCATCAAGCGAAAAAAAATGTTGTTATTTTGTCCGATAAATATCTCAAATAAGTTATGCTTCTCTATCTGTCTAGCCCATTTTCTCAACCTGCAAATACCCGAGAATGAGTTAGAGAGACTAGCCGCATCCATCCACAGCAACGCCGGTTTCTCAATTCATGAGCAAATCGGCCTTGGCGACATAGGATCATTTGAATCTCTTCTAGGCATTAAAATCGTCGTTTTTTACAGAACGAATGCCGGAGTGTTAGAAACATACAAAAATCATGATGTGCCGCACCCTAAAACTGTATGTCTCTATTTGCATAATAATCATTACTACATGATTCTGAATTTGACAGCGTTCATCGGCACCAACTACGTATGCAACTTTTGTTACAAAGGTTACTCAAACCGTATAAATCACCATTGTGAACACGTCTGTGACGTATGTTTCGACGCGAATCGTCACAAACATCCTAAAAGATCAGTACACTGCCCCAATTGTTTGCGGTTTTGTAAGTCGAGTTACTGCTATGAAACACATTAAAAAAAATCACCCCCTGGTGCGGAAAATCCGGTGTGCAACGTTATAAAATATTGTAAACTATGCAACAGGCGATACGAAGTTACAGGCTGTGGTAAAAATCAGCAGCATAAATGCCCAGCCTCACGATGTGAACATTGTGGTGAAGATTTGCATGGTCAGGGGGCACACAGCTGCTTCATACAACCCATTGCGCCCACGGAACCATCCAATAAATACATTTTCTACGATTTTGAAACTCATTATGAAAATGGGAAGCACGTTGCCAATTTTGTTTGCGCAATCACTTTTAAAGGGGAGAAATTTGTGGCGGAGGGCACCGACTGCATAGCACGACTAATCTCACGATTTAGACAACCCCGATACGAAGGATACTGCTTCATAGCTCATTACGCATCCAGATTTGACTCGTTTCTAATTCTGGAATATTTCTGCAAAGCAGGCCTTACGCTCGACGTCATATTGCAAAGTTGTAAATTAATCTTCATGTACGACGAAGCTTTTGTACAGCGATACATCGACAGCTATGCATTCATACCAATGGCCCTGTCTAAGATGCCCGCTGCGCTGAATTTGACCACGATGGAAAAAGGTTATTTTCCCCATCTTTTCAATAGGCTTGAAAATGAGAATTACGCGGGGGTTTACCCCGATAAAAAGTACTACAACTATGAAAACATGTCCGATGAAGATCAGACAAAGTTCGACGTGTGGTACAGCACCATGTCCGGAAAATGTTTCTACTTCAGGAAAGAGTTGTATGAATACGGCGTGAACGACGTGGTCTTACTACGTGAAGCTTGCATGAAATACGGTGAGGCGTTCATAGAATGTACCAGCCTTGATCCGTTCTCTTTTACGACTCTCGCAGGATGTTGTATAGGAGTCTTCAAAACGCAATATCTCGAGAGAGATACGTTAGCTCTGACGCATAATAACGCGTACGTCCAGCAGAGTAAGACCTACTCGAACGCTTCAATCGAATGGCTCGAGTTTGTAAAAAAGACTCGAGACGTGGACGTTCACCACACTGTAAACCATGGCGAAGTGTCAATCGGTCGTTACTTTTTAGACGGTTACTACTCGTCTGCTCCTGTCTGCTGAATTGTTTGAGTCTGTTGCTCCGTATAGCTTTGTTTTGAATCTATTTATTGTCATTGTTTGCTGTCTACTTTATCTTCACTATATGTCTGATATTGTCTTATATTGCCTATCACATTAATCTGACATCGCTAGTTTTTAATCTTTTAATCTAAATCACCATCACAACGCGTTAGCATTACGCTAGTTTGTGTCATCCCTGCCCACCGTCATTTCTGTCGCGCTCTCCTTTTTCTGAAAGTTCATCAAACAACTGGTAAGCCGGATCGGTCTACAAACATGGTAAGCTATGTCATCTTCTCCTTTCATTGTTACTTGCACTGCCTATCACATACATAGTATAGCTTTCTCTGTCAGCGATGAGGGATTCACATGTCATAAATGTAGGGAAATAGTCAGGCTGACAGAGAAAATCTTAGAATTAGAGACACGCATCCAAACTGTAAGATTTGATTTTCCTGCTAAGATAAAGCTCAGATCAGGCATCCTGCAATAAAGCAATAAAACTCATCTGGAGAGAAGACTTCAAAGGAATAGGACAACGCCCTGTCCAAATTGTCCTCATTCAGCTATGTGACCAGCCCCCCCTCTCTCCCCTCTCCCTTCTCCCCCCTGATTCAAATCACCGAAATTCTCTGAGAATGCATATATACTATGTATTATGTATCTTGTGAATCTATTATTTTCCAATTTCATGTTTGGTATCATTTTAAATGTCTCAGTGCGATTGGTAAAATGGTCTCAGCTTCACAGCAGTCACTAGTATTATGAGAAAGTTTGAAAACTTAGGAGAATTCTGCTATCTTTTCTCTTCAAGCAAACCACCTCCTCTCCCCCAAAGCCAGGAGTGGGGGCAATAAATATTTACAACTCTTTTGTTCTGGTATGGGTATTTAGGGGAAAAGACACAGCAGCGAGGCGGGACATTCTGTAGCCAGAACCCCCATATAGAGATGGTGAATGTCTTTAAAACTTTCATCCACCATCTCTGTGTGTATGCATAATGTTAAGTACTCTCAGAGAAATCTTTTGAGTAACTGATGTTATGTATTTGTTATATTTGGATTGTGTAATTATGTAATTGGCATTGAAACATTTTTACCTGATAAATAAATTGTTACATCTTGATTTATTTTGAATTCGTCTGAAATCATTTGTTACCGGTAGATTTATGTGGTTTTCGAGGTTTCCGCATTTCTGGGTGTTAGGATAGATCATACTGAAATCGTAGTGTACGGAGCATGAGCACGACATTAAGGTTTTAGATTTCTGACTATTATGACTTAACATGTTATAGTATTGTGACTAAATCGAATGGCACTTTTATGAGAATAAGCATGCGGCGATTCCATAACTTGTGTTTTTTAGTAAACGCTGTATCCTCTGTTTTGATTCTAAACTAAACGGAATGTGATCGTAAGACGTGGTTCAGCTGACCATAAGTCTTTTTGCGACCCGACGCCCGAATGAAAGGACAATTGAAATTAAGAGAAATTAAAGAATCAAAGATCTAAATTAATTCGTACTTAACCGCGCGATCAGCTATTAATGTAACATCAGAAACATTATCATTAGAGGTCGTTTATAATTGGAGTCAGATTGAGCGAGCAGCTAAAGTGAAACTTAAATTAAAATCATAAAAACTAATGTGAACTTAACGCGGGCGCTGAAAAGACATACACGCTTTATACCTTCGCCAGATCGTCAGATTCCGCCATTGGGCTGACGGGTGGTCCTTGCAAAACTTTAATTGAGGATAGTAAGAATGCAAGGGCTTCAGATACTGTTTTGGATGCGACTAGCTTAGCGAACTCCGTACATTGTTCGGTTCCGGCTGTAGAGTCCGTGCAGCAGGGCAACTTTGTGACTGTGAGGCGGCCTAGTCGTGGGAAAAAACACCACTCTTCCGTTCCGATTAGAACATCAAACAGGTTCTCCCCACTCAGTGACGCACCCACTGAGAATCCTGTTGAAAGTGCCCTAGTTATTGGCGATTCTATCACAAGGAACGTGAAAATAGAGACACCAGCCACCATAGTCACATGTTTGCCGGGAGCCAGAGTGCCTGACATCAAAGCAAATTTAAAAGTGCTGGCTAATGCTAATCATAAATACTCTAAGATTGTTATTCATGTCGGCGCTAACGATGTTCACCATCGCCAGTCGGAGATCACCAAAATTAACATTAAAGAGGTGTGTGAAATCGCACGTACGATGTCAGACACTGTAATTTGTTCTGGACCCCTTCCTGCTCGTAGGAGTGATGAGATAATTAGCAGACTATCATCACTCAATGGCTGGCTGTCTAAGTGGTGTCCACAGAATAATATAGGTTTCATAGACAATTGGAAAAGTTTTTGGGGCAGACCTGACCTGTTGAAAAGAGATGGTATTCATCCCTCCTGGGGTGGTGCCGCTCTTCTCTCTAGTAATATGGCACATAGTCTTAGAGCTCAACCTTGACTAACTGGGGCCCAGGTCAGGAAGCAGACAGACTGGCTAAACCGACCGTCTGCTAGCTGTCTCACGTCACAGAATTCAGATAAATCCCAACACATAGAGACTCTTTCACCTAGATATCATCACATAGAGACTGTGTCTGTACCCCAAACCAATAAATACAGAAAACTTCCATTTATGGGTGATAATTTAATTGATGTTCAACAAGTAGAAAACAGAGATAATAAAGATAAACAAATGATAAAGCTTGGGTTGCTGAATATTCGATCCCTTTCTTCAAAATCACTTATTGTAAATGATATTATCACAGAAAATAATCTAGATGTGCTGTGTTTGACAGAAACCTGGCTAAAACCAGATGATTACATTGCTTTAAATGAGTCTAGCCCTCAAGGTTACTATTATCGACACGAACCTTGTCAGAAAGGTAAAGGGGGAGGTGTTGCTGTAATCTATAGTAATATCTTCAGTATTACTCAAAAGTCTTTCAAATATATCTCTTTTGAAGTGATGGTGCTCTATGTAACGTTATATAATGTAAGTGACAAATCTCATTTGAAATTTGTGTTGGCTACTGTATACAGGCCATTTATAAATAATCTTCCTGATCAGTTTCATCAACTTAGCAAACCAGACAGCTTAGAAGAACTCAATGTTGCAACAGAAACTATTGACGCTCTCTTTTCGAACACTCTAGACTCTGTCGCTCCTTTGCGCTTAAGGATATTAGTCCAATGCCATGGTATAACGAGCACACTCGGGCCCTTAAGAGAGCAGCTGGAAGAATGGAGCGCAGCTGGAAGAAATCAAAACTAGAAGTTTTTCGTATTTCATGGAGAGAGAAAATGATGGAGAACAGAAAGGCCGTAAAAACCGCTAGATCTGCTTATTTTTCAAATCTTTTAGAAGATAATAAACACAACCCTAAGTATTTATTTAATACAGTGGCTAAATTAACGAGAAAAACAGCCTCAACTTCTGATGTTTCCAAACAGCACAGCAGTAATGACTTTATGAACTTCTTTACTTGCAAGATTGACAACATTAGAGAGAAAATTATAGCCATGCAACTGTCTACTACAGTATCACATCAGACAGTGGATTGTAGTATCCCTGAGGAAAAATTCCATTCATTCGCTGCTATAGGAAAGGAAGAATTGTCTAAACTTATTAAATCATCAAAATCAACAACATGTATGTTAGACCCTATACCGACTAAGCTATTGAAAGAGATGCTTCCAGAGGTCATAGATCCTCTTCTTAAGATCATTAATTCATCTTTATCACTAGGTTACGTACCGAAAAATTTTAAGCAGGCTATTATCAAACCTCTTATTAAAAAACCACAACTTGATCCTGGTGAATTAGTCAATTACAGACCGATTTCCAATCTACCTTTTCTGTCAAAAATACTAGAAAAGGCAGTATCATCTCAACTTAGTTCCTACTTGGAAAGAAATGGTATCTGTGAGGATTTCCAGTCAGGATTTAGACCGTACCATAGTACTGAGACTGCTCTCATTAGAGTTACAAATGATTTGCTTTTATCATCAGATCGTGGTTGTATCTCTCTATTAGTGTTACTAGACCTCAGTGCTGCTTTTGACACTATCGACCACAATATTCTTTTGAATAGACTAGAAAATTATGCTGGAATTAGTGGAATTGCATTGGCATGGTTCAAATCATACTTATCTGACCGTTATCAGTTTGTAGTAGTAAACGAAGAGATGTCATTTCGATCACAAGTTAAATATGGAGTACCACAAGGCTCAGTTCTAGGACCGTTGCTCTTCACTCTGTACATGCTACCCTTGGGAGATGTCATTAGGAAGCATGGCATTAGCTTTCACTGTTACGCTGATGATACTCAGCTCTATATTTCCTCGCGCCCTGACGAAACCTACCAATTCTCAAAATTAACAGAATGCGTAGCTGATATAAAAAATTGGATGACTAGTTATTTCCTACTACTAAATTCAGAAAAAACAGAGATTTTAATTATTCTTCTGCACATAATAACCTAGAATACTGTCTAACACTTGATGGCTGCTCTGTGAAGTCGTCTTCGTCAGTTAGGAACCTGGGTGTGCTCTTGATACCAATCTTTCATTTGAAAGCCACATTTCTAGCATATGTAAAACTGCATTCTTCCATCTTAAAAATATATCTAAATTGCGACATATGCTCTCAATGATAAATGCGGAGCAGTTAGTTCATGCGTTTATGACCTCGAGACTAGATTACTGTAATGCTCTACTGGGTGGTTGCCCTGCTCGCGTGATAAACAAATTACAGCTGGTCCAAAACGCAGCTGCTAGAGTCCTTACTAGAACCAGGAAGTATGAACATATTAGCCCGGTTCTGTCAAAACTGCACTGGCTCCCTATTAAACATCGTATAGATTTTAAAATCTTGCTAATTACTTACAAAGCACTAAATGGCTTAGCTCCCCAGTATCTGAGTGAGCTCTTAAAGCATTATAGTCCTTCATGTCTATTATGATCTCAGAATTCTGGCCATTTGTTAATACCTAGAATATCAAAATCAACCGCAGACGGTAGATCCTTTTCCAATTTGGAACCTAAACTCTGGAACAATCTTCCTAGCATTGTTCGGGAAGCAGACATACTCTGTCAGTTTAAATCTAGACTAAAAACGCATCTATTTAACCTGGCATACACATGACGCACTATAAACTTTTGTCTTCATATCCGTTAAAGGATTGTTAGTCTGCATAGATCAGGTCAGCTGGAACCGGGAACACTTCCTATAACACCAGATGTACTCGTTACATCTGAAGAAGAATGGCGTCTACGCTAATTTTTTGTCTCTCTGCTTATCCCGAGGTTTACCAATTAACGTGATTGGCTGGATCCGGGCTGTGTCCAGGTCGGACGGGGAACCTGTGCCTGTGTGCGGCAGCAATGTGGCCCTGGGGTGTCGGCGGAGACTGTGTTAACTAGCTCATCCTTTGTGAAGACCTTACCGACTCATCAGCCAGTGGCACATATCCCAACAAACCGTCCCATACCGGCGTGATCAAAAAGATCTTAAACTAGATGAAACTAGATTAAATATTTTGACTGTTGCGATTCCAAATGGGTTTAATGACCTGTAACTCTGCCTGAGTATCGAAGAAGTGTTCACTGTTGGCCAGAGGAGAACTGGCCCCCCGACTAAGCCTGGTTTCTCCCAAGGTTTTTTTCTCCATTTGTTGGAGTTTTGGTTCCTTGCCGCTGTTGCCTTTGGCTTGCTTAAGTTGGGGACACTTGCTTGATATTCAGCAGTGTTTTTGATATGCCTGCATTTGGCGCCGTTGTATGTGAACTGAGCTGAGCCGGACGATTACGTCACTGTTTTCTGCAGTGCTGCTATACCTAAATTAACTAGACTAATAACTACTGATATTTGCAACGGAATGAATCAATAATATATAGAATAAGCTGCACAATGACACCATTTTCTTATTAATGTAAAGCTGCTTTTCCACAATTTGCATTGTAAAAAGCGCTATATAAATAAAGACCCCTATGGGGTTATTAGGAGGCAGTTTGACGATAAGGTTGAAATTCTGCAGAATGCATACGGTTTGCAAATTGAGGTTCTTTGGGAATGTGAATGGGAAGAGATGAAGCGGACCGACCCCTCTGTGAAGGAGTTTATGAGTACTTATTCAGCCCCAGAGAGACTGAAACCGAGAGAGGCCCTGTTTGGGGGGTGTACTAATGCTTATAAACTGTATCACAAAACGGATGGCGAGAAAATAAGCTATGTAGATTTTACCAGTCTATATCCCTTCTGTCAAGCTAGGAAAAGTTATCCGATCGGACACCCTCAAATCATTTTCAAAGATTTTGAACCGATCGAAAATTATTACGGCATTATCAAAGCTACCGTTTATCCGCCCCGCAAATTACTGCATCCGGTTCTCCCTTACCGAAGTGGCGCAATTTTCAGAATTTTCCACAACGGTCGGACACATTGTTTCGTGACTACGTGAAGACGTTTTTACGTTTGAAGCAGCAAGCATCCGGTTACCCATCCACCGTCATCACAGACTCTGACAAAGAGTCTTATATTCGCGAGTATTTTGAAAAAGAGGGGATTCGTCTTGACCCCGAAAAGATCTCTCACAACCCCGCTCAGAGGTCTATCAATAAATTACTTCTGAACTCTCTTTGGGGGCGCTTCAGTATGAGAGAACACTTGCCTCAAACAGTTCTTGTGAAAGACCCTGAACATTTCACCAGAATTGTTTTTGGCGAAACCGACACTCTGACATATTTCACGTTTGTCTCGGACGACGTTGCTCTTGTCCAGCATCGTCCCCCAAAAGGTAGAGTTCAGGAGACTCGTGAGATTAATGTGTTTGTAGGGGCTTTTACAACGGCTCACGCGCGGCTGGAGTTGTACGAGCTCATGGACATACTCGGTGACCGCTTGTTATACTCCGACACAGACAGCGTTATTTTTGTATCTAGGGAGGGTGACTGGGACCCCCCTCTAGGGGATCATTTCGGAGAGCTGACGAATGAAATAGACGACGGCGATTTTATTACAGAGTTTTGCTCTAGCGGCCCAAAATCTTACGGGTATTGTACAGCCAAAGGTAAAGTCTGCATGAAAGCTAAGGGTATAACGTTAAATGCTAAAAATTCCCAAGCTATTCGATTGGAGAGTCTCATTGGTCTGGTTGACAGCTATGTGACATCGCGTGACAGCTCGCAATGCATCCTGGCTCACACTGAAAAGATTGTGAGAAATAAAAAGACTCTCACATTGCACAACAAATCAGTCGTTAAAAGATTTAAGGTGGTGTATAATAAACGCAGACTTTTGTCCGACTTCACCACTCTACCTTATGGGTACTGATCCGATAATACACAGAGGGTTTCGTGATGTTTCTGATTTTGATTTCAGACTTCAACATCCATAAGTGGACCTTCAAATTCAGGGAAAAGTTATTTTGTAAAAACTCTGTTGGAAAATGGTCTGAATTTGATTTCTAAAAAAAGTGATTCAATTATTTATATATACAGTTGTTGGCAACCAATGTATGATGAATTACTTAAACTGTATGACATTAAATTTGTGGAAGGAATACCTCAGAGTTTGATCTTTTGATTCTGGACGATCTGATGAACGAAGCATGCGGGAACAAGGAGGTCGAAAAGGTTTTCACTCGATTTGTACATCACCGTAATCTCAGCGTGATTTATATCGTACAAAATTTATTTGCTCAAGGTAAATCCAGTAGAACCATCAGTTTAAACACCAATTACATGATTTTGTTTAAAAACCCCCGGGATGCCAATCAAGTCGCGGTTCTAGGACGGCAAATGTATCCTGGAAACACGAAATACTTTATGGAGTGCTATCAAGACGCGACCAGCCAACCGTATGGGTATTTAATGATAGACTATAAAGCAAAAACTCCTGAACAATATCGTCTCAGAACGGGTTTGCTTTCCGACCGCCAAGTGGTTTATGTACAGAAAAAAAGAAGAACGTGAACAGTCGTCATGTCCGCCAGGCTTTGTGAGCATCTACCTTTGTTAAAAATACTACATAAAGCTACGCCGAAACAAAGACGACTTATTTTACAATCTGCGTCCGACGAGCTCATTTTAACTTTGTGCGAAGTGACTCTTAACATCCTCTACGGCACAATTCCTGTCAACCGTCAGCAATACCAAAAACTGAAAAGGAGAAAAACAGAAATCAAATTTGTCGCAGACAAAAAAATTGGAATACCGGCCAAGAAGCGTGTCTTCAATCAGACGGGAGGGTTTCTTTTACCACTCCTTCGCGTAGCAGTACCCTTTATCAGCAGCTTAATATCTTCTAGAAGGGGATGAGGATGGAGCATGCAGAGAAGATGTATTTAGTACCCCAGCATCGGCTGGAAAAGCTGAAAAATGAAAATGTTCGTGAGAATATTCAACAGATCGTAGAGAATGATCTGGATACATCCATAAGAAATATCTTACTCAGGTCTGATATGAACCAATATGAAAAAGCCAAACTTTACACAAAGATCCTGAGCAGGTTTTTAACGATCGTTATACAAGGCGAACGGGAGAGTGGCGTTTTAACGCTCTCGCTACCGTATTCTGAACCCGATCAGACAGACGTAAAACCATCCGCTGTCGCCGAAGACGCTGGGGATGATGTTGTGAGTGACGTTCTGAAGAATGTACCATCAAGAAGCGTTAAAAACATCAGATACATATTAGACAAAATGTCTAAAGCCGAAGGACTCACATGGAACACGTCGGGGGAGTTTGTGTACAGGGGTAAAGCCATACCTGGCTCACACATGCTCGACTTGTTAAAAAATGTTACCACACCACAAATGGTCCGGGATGATAGAAGACCGCAAGGATGGTTTGAGGCATTTGCCGAGCTAAACATTCCATTTTCTACAGTGCCTAATCAACATATTAGACGGACGAATAATTCTTTAAAAAGTAAACCTGCGACGGCCACGCCGGAACATGAACATCCTTTTAAAAGAAAAATTTTAAAAAAATCCCCACATGCGGTGGCTTCAGAAGATTCTGTGTTTAAATCACAGACTATCGATCGAAACAAATGGTTAGAATTTTAGCTTTTTTTTTTTCATGGTTGTTTGTTAATTTTGATTTGTGAAATGGTGTGTATATGTACTCTGACTAAATTTGAAATAAAAGATGGTAAAAAAAATATCTTATTTAAGAGTTTTTATTTATAATCAAATACATTGCAGGTTTTTACATTGCAAGTTGATTACTCAATCATGGTTCATATAAGTATTACACGTTTGCACACACTGAATACAAGAAAATTTTTCATTACAAACATTGGGTCTGAGTCTTTTCACAAAGTAGGATACCATTTTATCATTTTTAATATAATATACTACATCGGATGTGTTGGTCAGTAGAAAGTTTTTGATGTTGGTTGGAAAGCGTTCGCTGTCGGGGGGATTGACAAAACTGTCGAAAAAATATCCGGTACCATCACAATGTAAATAAACAGCCAACCAATGTTCACCAGGTAACCCCGCGGGGTGGGTGTTAATTATGGCCGTGGACGGAAAGTTCTTTAACGGGTTTTCAGGCAGTTGATCGCACGGGAAAACCCCGAGAAAATGTATGTTGCATGAAATTTTGTCCATAATCCTCAAGAGTTGTACGGTGTTCATTTCAATAGTAATCGACCAGGACCTGTCTTCGATTAGATACTTCGACAATACTGTCAAACACAGCATAAAGAAGTAATGTAATAGTGTGAGGGAGCGGTTGTCTGAATCGTACTTCGAGTCTGATGTTACCGGACCTGACAAGTGATATGTGCTGACCACAGTCTTCATCAGGCGTGAGATGAAATGCCTAAAGTGTGTATCCGTTCAGAAAATCACTCCTGTTGATAGAGAGCGCCTAGTTTTTAACCCTCTGAGGTCGGCCGTCACGCCCGCGTGATTTACTCACTTTTTTCTTGTCAGTGTGAAAGAGACTCAAAATGCTCTGTCAATTTTGAACATACAATTAAGAGATATATACCATTGCAATCTGTGAAATGTCTACTTTTACTTGTGCACACTCATAGTAAAAACAAAATGTTGTGCTTTTTGCAAAATAAACAAAACTAACATGATGCGTGAGCTGCGATCTCTCTCCGAATGAAATCCATTCTGATAGTCATAAGAAAATGAACGGTAACTTCGTGAATACTATTCACACAAATAAGAAACGCATGTCTAAATAAACGTTGAAATGTCAGGTTTTAAATCATGTAAGTCAAATCTAAAACAAATATTCTCTGTTTATGTAATCTGTTTGAAAACGGAGAGAAATCAGTCGTTCGCGAGCCAGCTCATTATCTGTAATGTGACCACGCCCACGGAGAGCGCGCGCTATTCAAACACAAATTCTGAGGCGATTACTCTAACAGAGAGTTAACGCCCACATAACATTCTTAGTTCAAGATGCTTCACAGCTTCGGCCTTTGGATGGGCCGTTAGCTACTGGGGGAGTGTCTTTTGTCTCCCCTGGTGTGAATTGCTAATGTATTCATGGCCATCACCACTCCCATGCATACAGCAGTGGTGACACAAAAACTAAATAACTAAATAAATCATTATATTGTTGTTTGTGTTGAAGCATTCAGAATGATTTCCACATCATTGTGTAGTAAAAATTCTAGCCTACAAGCTTGATAACTCAAAAGTCTTGTGAACAACTATTCAGTATGTGTTTTATGGCCTGATTGCAAGGGCATTTTTTTTGCCAAAACTTACTAACCACGCATAAGCTTTATTTTTAAAAAGATGCAAACATGTACATCTATTTTGCTCACATATTATTGTAGCAGAATTACATGTTGGCCAATAGTATGTTATAAGTAGCTGAAATAAGCACAAATGTCAGAGCATGTAAAACTACTCCAGGACCCCAAATCAGCCTCAGACCCCAGAGGGTTAAGGTGCCTTCCTGACGATATCGCCAGCTGATAAAATTCTCGCACAGCTGACCCCGATTCAAAATTCGGTTGTAGCGGTTTGGCAGGGAATTGTTGACCATCGACGTAGACGGCAAGGAACTCCAAATCGTAATGTTTGAACGTGAATGGGTTTTTATCATAGGATCCGGTGAATGCATTGTTATTGACCATACCCAGGACGATAGATTTTGGTAGCGTTCCTAAAAACAAATTTTCTTGATTTGAAACCCGGGCCCCCGCTGGTATGGAGAAATTTTTTAGACAGACCCTGTCAATGGGGTACTTGGCAGTTGCAGAGAGCAACGCCTGAGCATGACCCAGTCTCACGGGTGGTGATACGGATACTTTCTTAACAAATAGGGATGCTGACACAATATGTAATTTGTACGCCACATCATCGCATCTCATCAGGCAAAATTCGTCTTTGGCTCTGATCATCCGTATCCATATGTCGACGCCGTTCAGCATTAATTTTTCTTGAAAGAAAATATAGCTGTGAATAGGCGCCAACAGTTCCACCACCTTGCTCTCAGCAGTGTAGTTCGATCTCTTTGTCAGCCCCACATTACGACCGGTGGGGTCACTCACGTTCATTCGGCCGGCTGTGTTTTTGTAAAACAGTCCTGTGGAGAAAAGTGACTCCAGCGCATCTTTACTGTAGTTGATCAGACTCTCGATGATACAGCGATAAGGATATGTGCTCGAACTCTGTGATATCAACCGATCGCCGAGGCTCACATCAACTTGTGAGAATATAGTGGCTCCCGGGTAATTTATCAGACCTACTTTTGAAGGCGCTGCTATGTTTTCACCATTAGGTTTTGTGATTCTAAGGCGTAGATACAGCAATGTGTTATTTAGATCGACGTAATCCTCGCCGTTCCCTGCTATAAAAAACTCCAAAGGCGTAGAGTCTGATAGAGCAGATAAAGGTGGTACTTCCAAGTAGGTGTTTTTCTCAATAACCGTTTGTGTCAGAGGCACCGTGAATAAGTCCAACTCAGACTTGATACACTCTCCTGACATGCGGTGGAGTAACGCCATCTTAAAATATGGTTTTTATGGATCTCTTAACCGACACGCCTCGCTTCATAGACTTCTTACGCCTGTGTACAACTGAGCACTTTTTGGAGCTACCCTTTTTTTTTCTTCTTTCTCGAATAACCACGCCTCCTTATACCCGGTGGTTTAGACAAACTTTTACGCGCCATGACCATCAGTCCCGACCCATCTTGAGATTTAGCACTATCGTTATACGATCTTGACAGAGCGTTAGAGACAACGTCGGTTACTATATTTTTAGCAGCCGATTTTAGGTGGGGTTTAGCGATGCTGAATCCTCTTTTTATCAACGGTATGGCCATTCTAAACAAACCTCTAAACAGTACTCCTAACCCTGACCCATACATAACACCGCCTCCTGAATATCCCGGTAGACCTCTGCCGGCCTGATTCTGGTAATAGTTCACAAAATCGGCCGTATTCATCTCGTGAGGGTTATAATATGTCATTTTCAAAGAATAGATTGCTTCACTGGTTTAAAGTGAAGTTTTACGACGACTTTCCCGTAAGAAAATGGTATTTCACGGTTTTGGTCGTCCTTCAGTTCTATGGTAACATCACTGATGAGCTCCTTGTTGATCGACGCGTAATGGGGTTTGTCGTATCTAACACTGACGGTATCATTGTTTTCACCCGTTATATGTACGCATCTCAGAAGGGGGACATACAAATCACCCACCGGTTCATATTGGATGATGTCGGTGTAAGCGTACATCATATAGAACCCCCCGTTGATATCGGCTTGATGCGTGGCATACGTAATTTGACTCGTTGTAAAATCAGCTTTTTCATGGTAGGCCGAACGTCCGAGAGCATCGTCTGTCTTCATTCCTAAAATAGTGGTGAGTTTCCCGGAGAAGCTTACCGCGATGTTAGGTTTTGCAACCAGATACACTTTGTTTTTTAAATGGTCGTGATTCATTACAGCGATTGGTGCGAGGACTTCATTTATCGCTCAAATCACGGCCCGAATGTTCTCATAGTACCCCCCGTTTATTTGCAACTTCCTCGTTACTAAAAGCCCTGATAACTCTTTAAGCACTGTTTCGCCATGTTTATTTGTATGTTTTTGGGGCGGTGGGGCTGTGTGTAGGATGAAAACCCCATCTTCATCATTAAAGGAGTACCAACTTCTTGGATATTCAATTTCGGCGAATTCCCATTTCCCTTTCAAGTTGATGGAGGTAGATAGTCTTGTTCTGTAACTAGATATACGGTTTTCAGGATAAACCGACAAAGAAGCATTGCACGGTAGTGTAACGTAGAAGCCGTGGTCGTCCATGATAGTCTTTTACTCAAGTGATCTCATTGTGTACGGTTCGTACGCTTTAAGCCGTTTGCAATTCCACCAGAGTATTTTTGTCCACATAACTATTACAGTTTGACGGCCACCCCACCCATTTCACTAAAACAAGCGTCGTTCTCCCCTGTTTTTTCTGTCCTAAAATCTTTTCCACCTTAAAAGCTTTGTTTTCGCTCACGATAATTTTTTGTAACTCTTTTTTGTAAAAAACACCTTCGATGACCTCACCGTCATAATCAGACAGTCTGTAGACGGGTGGTTGGCGTGGAATACATGCGGATATAGTAAAGAATTCTTCTGTGTAGTTCTGCTCATATCCTTTGGTGAACGGGCCTCTCACTTTAGAAATTCGAACAACGTCTCCGACTTTATACTTAAATATGCTCTTCTCATTGTTTTTCTTTATGTCCCCGTACAGATTTTGAAACACCAATGCCTCATTTTCTCTGTCGACGTCCACCGGTCTCATCCTAATACTTCGATGATAACTGGTGTTGTAGCCCTGCATAATATCGTGTAAAACATCTATATATCGTCGGGAATTTGTAGCTGTTAAAAATCTCCACATTCGGGTTTTTAGCGTTCTATTAAACCGTTCCACGATGCTGGCTTTCAAATCTGTAGCGGTTGCGAAATGATTAATGTCGTGCTTTTTCATTACATCTTGAAAATGTTTGTTAAAAAATTCCTTTCCCTGGTCCGTCTGCAATTTCTGGGGCACACGGTACGGTGGCCGGGAAGTGCAAAACAACATTAAAAAATGTGAAACACTTTTACGAAGCTCGAGACAAATTTACATTTTGGAAAACATTTTTACCTATCATAAAACACAGTTACATGGGGAAAACACTTTTACAAGGACGAAACAAATTTACATTTTAGAAAACAAATTAACAAGACGCAAAACACTTTTACCAGTCCCAAAACAAATTTACAAAGACAGATTCTTCACGGAAAGGGAATGCACCACACAGCGGAAGTGACGCGGTGAAAGGTGTTGTTGGTGGTGAGCGCGGTAAATTCGTGTTAAATGGCGTAAGTAAAGTTTATGGTGGCCGAACATGGACTGCGGCTGAGGGATGTTTTGCCCGTTTTGTGGGAAACACATGAGAAGCTTAACGCGGTTTTGCTTTACCTGTGGTCAGTGTTTGGAATTTCCAAAAGGAAGATTTAAGCCTAAAGAAAGAAAACACGTCCAGGTAAGTTGTACTGACTGTCCTAAACAATTTTGCAATACTCTATATTTATTTGTGTGTATGTGTATGTTTATTTTACCTATGTATACATTAATTATATATCTTTGTTATTTTACTAGATAAATGTAGGATTGATGGTGCTACATGAAACTGATGGAACCGATTTAAAACCTCTAAGAGGGAAAACACTCCCGTTAATTTACAGACCCGGAGGTAGCAGCACCTGATCTACTGAAACAAGCTGTACAGAAAATGAGAACATTTAACAAGGACATGCACGAAGGACCTTACGTCCTTTTGTATCCAGACTGCTCAGAGGTGGTCCATGTGGCTGGGTCAGAAAGGCCATTCAAATTGGCAGAATATAAAAACGAAATAGGAAAGGCATATTCCAGGATCACTTTTTTCATTTGCCTAGAAAAACACTATAAAAGAGGTTAGTAGATCTCATGATTCAATATTTTTACATATTTTGATACTCTGCTGGAGGATAGATAATGTTTGTTTGATTTATTTTTTTCAGTGGATGATACCTCAGACTCTGATTCTGATTCTGAAATTGTCATCACAACAAGGAGCACAGCTGAATTCAGTCGAGCTGACACTTTGGTACATCAGTTATTTCTATTTTTTTTTTTTTTTTTTAAATATTTATGTATGTTTGTATTTATTTATTTATTAGATGTGCATTGGATTTTATGCATAAAATCTTTGTCCTGGTCAATAATTTAGAGGAAAAAGGTTTGTTTTGATTATTTTGCAGTAACTATTATACAGTAACACAGGAAACCATTCAGCATTGATATATGCTGTATGTGGTAATGGAACAATAATGGAAGCTGTTGAAAATTGTTGATAATGTTATCCGTTTCCTCTCAGATTTTTGAACCACAAAATCAAAGTACTCCCAAACTCAAACTGGAAGATGAAAGGTAGGTGTTGCACACTTGTACACTGTAGCCCTTGCCTTCCCCGATTCGAGGCATGAATTTGAGGAAAAAAATAATAATAAGAAAAGAAGTCCTTTATTGAGCACAAACTCTCAAAGAGTTCTCAAACAGGACTCATCTTGAGGTCATAGGTAGCAATAGTTAACCATGCGGTCTTCCTCTACCAAACGACTTCCTTTGCTTGTCACCTAACCTGGGCTTATATCAGGAAATCTGGCAGTAAATGCACACTATCGCCCTCAAGCGGCTCCTAATGGCATTACCCCTGATTTCATTTATTCCAGAAATAATAAAAAAATCCAATAAAAAAAATGGTAACGCTTACACCGTTACAACACAAAGGAACTTTCAGGTGTGCATGGGTTGAAGTTATTTCTTTACTTCCTGACTGGAAATAATAATAATTCCCATCTTATTGGGCTACAGTGCTTTCACTACCAGGTAAAGGGCAATTTAACATTTTCTTTTTCATTTAACTCACAAAATTGTGATAAAACTACTAGCAGATATTTCACTACTTATTCACATACACATTATACATTTATATTGCTGTTTTGAAGATGTTTTAGCACCTGGAAATACAGCAAGACCGCACATAAGCTCAACATTGCTACATGCTATCGGCTGTTTCTGTAACTGACTGTAACTGACTCGCTCCCTACCTAAAGGACCCACAGCTGCTTGTGTTAGCTTTATTTAATTCACCTGCAAGAGCTTATTGGTGTGTCCTAAAAACATAACAATAAGCTCTTGCAGGTGAATAAACACAAATGACAAATTAGTCATTTGATTCAGCCTCAATTATCGCCCCTCAAGAACAGTTGCAGTGCTTTACAACTATAGGACAGGATGAGCTAAATAAACTTATTACTGTGTCTAAACTAACAACATGTTTATTAGATCCAATACCCACTAAACTACTGAAAGAACTGTTACCTGTAGCAGAAGAACCTCTTCTCAATATTATCAACTCATCCTTATCCCTAGGACACGTCCCACGACTGTTCAAGCTAGCAGTTATTAAGCCTCTCATTAAGAAACCACAATTAGATCCAAATGTATTGGCAAATTACAGACCCATTTCAAATCTTCCATTTATGTCTAAAATACTAGAAAAAGTGGTTTCGGCCCAACTGTGCTCCTTCTTGCAAAAAAACGCTATCTACGAAAAATTTCAGTCAGGATTCAGGTCTCATCATAGCACAGAAACTGCACTCGTTAAAATTACAAACGACTTACTTCTAGCTTCTGACCAAGGCTATGTCTCAATACTAGTGTTACTTGATCTCAGTGCTGCGTTCGACACTATAGATCACAAAATACTCCTAGACCGACTACAAAA
Source organism: Zacco platypus (assembly GCA_038088235.1). NCBI lineage: Eukaryota > Metazoa > Chordata > Actinopteri > Cypriniformes > Xenocyprididae > Zacco > Zacco platypus. Next base: position 218,137 of record CM076084.1, on the reverse strand, counting down.
TTACACTGGTATTCAGGGACAGGCATTACAGTGGTTTAGGTCTTACCTATCAGACCGACACAATTTTGTCTATTTAAACGGGGAAAAATCTAAGATAACAATAGTAAACTATGGAGTGCCGCAAGGATCTGTGTTAGGCCCTCTACTATTTTCAATATACATGCTGCCACTCGGCAATATTATAAGAAAACATGGAATTAGTTTCCACTGCTATGCCGATGATACTCAGTTATATATTTCATCACGACCTGATGAAATCTCTAAATTATCCCGACTGACAGAGTGTGTTAAAGAAGTAAAACATTGGATGACCAGTAACTTTCTTCTATTAAATTCTGATAAGACTGAGGTATTACTTATTGGACCAAAGACCTGTACACAGAATCTCTCAACCTACAGTCTGCATTTAGAAGGATGTACTGTTACTCCATCCTCGACAGTTAAAGATCTGGGCGTTATATTAGACAGCAACTTGTCCTTTGAAAATCATATTTCATATGTTACAAAAACAGCCTTCTTTCACCTCAGAAACATTGCCAAGATACGGAATCTGTTATCTATTTCTGATGCAGAAAAGTTAATTCATGCTTTCATGACGTCTCGACTAGATTACTGTAATGCATTATTAGCTGGTTGTCCTGCTTCCTCTATAAACAAACTACAATTAGTACAAAATGCAGCTGCTAGAGTTCTTACCAGGTCAAGAAAATATGATCATATAACACCAATTTTATCATCTCTACACTGGTTACCCATTAAGTTCCGTATCGATTATAAAGTATTGCTAATGACCTATAAGGCTCTAAATGGTTTAGCTCCCGTGTACTTAACCGATCTTCTATTGCCCTACAATCCGTCACGCTCTTTAAGATCACAAAACTCTGGACTTCTGGTTGTACCTAGGATAGCTAAGTCCACTAAAGGAGGGAGAGCGTTTTCACATTTGGCTCCGAAACTCTGGAATAGCCTTCCTCATAATGTTAGGGGTTCAGACTCACTCACCCAGTTTAAATCTAGATTAAAGACACATCTCTTTAGCCAAGCATTCACATAAATGCATCTCATATCAGATCAATTGCTCATTATGACTGTCTTTGCTTAAAGTTATGAACAGCAGCTACGCTAATTATTCTCCTTTTGCTTTTCTGTTTGACCTCGGGACACCGGATTCAGTCTGGATCCAGCCTCTTCAGAAGACCTCAGATGATCATCACCTGTGAAGAGACGGCGCCAGTTCCTGCGAGGACTTCAGAAGACGCAATCATCTGGATCAACATGCACATTGCCCAATTTTATGTCCTAATTATTGTTAATGTAATTTATTTTCCGGGAGCTCTTTGCTTCCAACTTCAGTTAAACTGCTAACTCTGATTGTAAATTAATTAACTAAATTATGTTATTTGCTAACTGTATTCTTTAAATTGTAATGTTGACATCCGTTCTCTGTAAAGCTGCTTTGAAACGATATGTATCGTGAAAAGCGCTATACAAATAAATTTGAATTGAATTGAATTGAATTGAAATTAACCAAACCATTAAAAAAACATGTGAGAATGAAGTGGGGGGATGAAATGAGAGACAATGTTTTTTTTCTAGTGGTAATCAACCAATAGGAATCTTGGCTGTATCATGGTGAATACATCATGTTTACATGATTTGACTGTAGGCCTGAAGGACACCTGCTGGTTTTAAGATGTCTAAAACACCCACTCTAGCCCAGAACACCTTGGCCACTTGAAAAGACCCATTGTCTCTCATTTCATCCATTTGCCTCGCTGACGAAGGCTAGATGCCAAATTGCATGAGAGTACTTTTAAATAATCTATCTTTAAGTTGTTGATGTGATCAGAGAATTCGCTCTGATGAACTTGAAACAGAAAATACCATATGTGTAATGTGATTTATAACAAAATAATCTTTTTTTATAAATCTTTCTGGTCCCTCTGCTACTAAATTTTATTCAAAACTACATTATAGCCTTTATTATGGAGCTAATAATTTTATGTTTTATCATGTTTCAGAGATGCACCAGGACATTCATCAACAATTCAGCCAGGACAGGTAATAAGGCAGACTGGCACTATGACATTTCTTGCTTTCAGTGTTGTTGTTTCAAACATTTTAAGCTTTTTTTTCAGATAGTAATATCTGATGCTGAGGATCTGGATTCACCTGAAAAAAATCCAGAAAAAACTTCTTGCTACAGGTAAATAAAAAAAAAAATCATAATGACTGACATAATTTAAATTTATTTAACTGATTGCATGGGGAGGACATTTTTGTTTGTAAGATGTTTTAACATGGAAATGATAATTTCCCAACAGTAAATACACAGACGTGTATTCACCAAATGTTGAGCAAGAGGACGAAGATCCGGTTGCTGTCAATGTGAAGAATTTCCAACACACAGCAATGTAATATGACAGCTTTTGACTATAGCTCTCCTGTTTTTTCACTGTACAATAGTTATGGTATATCTGGAATATCCACAAATTAAGTCACTTTTTGTCATTACAGGGAGGAGACGGACATTACATTACCTGACATCATAGCAAACCTGTCACTTCCTATTGATCATAAAAGAGTCAGCCGGTTCAACATCTCAAGGGCTAATGTTTGGGATGGGGCAGTCAGAGGTTTCAAGCGTACAACATATTCTGAAACCTGTGACATGCTGGTCAAATTTACTGATGATACTGGTGTTCTGGAAGAGGGAATTGACACTGGTGGTCCAAGACGAGAGTTTTTAACTCTACTAATGAAACACCTAAAAGACCGGCCCGTTTTTGATGGACCAGAAGGACATCGATTCTTGGTCTACAATGCAAATGGTATGCATATGGGTTAGATTTGTACTATAGGCTACTAATGGTTGGTTAATGATCATTGACCATATATATATCACATGACAAATGCTTGTATATTACAGTATATAATGCATTGTTTGTTTTAATTTTGCAATATGAATTCATTCACAGCTGTTAGGGAGGATGAATACTACCTGGCAGGAAAGATGATTGCTGTGTCAGTTGTGCATGGAGGTCCAGGACCCCATTTCCTGTTGAAAGATCTTGTGCATTATCTTGCAGGCCAGCCTTCATTCAAAGCACCAATTAATGTAATATCTGATGAAGAAATAGGGAAAGCTTTGCAAGAGGTGAGAATAGCATAAGGCTACGGTATGGTAGGGCAGAGTTTTACATAGTTCCTGCAGTGTTTTGAGACAGTGTTTACTTCCAATATCTAGTGCAGAATTTGTTTCATTAATTTATTAGTTTGTGATGGTGTAAGATATACAGTGCTTACAGTTATTGACGGGTGTTTATGCCCCTTTTCATGTGTTTCAGATTGAGAATGCTGCTTCATTGGATGCTCTGCACGAATGTATGATGAGACACAGCACAATGTTACAGACAGCAGGTTGTCTGAGACATGTGGCTACTGTGGAAGAAAAGAGAGAAATTGTTTCAGACTACCTCCAATGGTATATTATTGACCGCAACTCATCTGTAATTGGCAGGTAAGATGATATTTGTAGTGATGAGATTTTCTTCTTTTTTATGTATTTAGTTTGAAATACCTCAGGGTCCTCATCTTTGGTTTATGCAAGCATGTATATCCGTTACCAATTTGTCACTGTGAGAGAATTTGTAACTTGGTGTATTTCAACTAATATGTGATGTCGCTTCATTCTGTGCCTTGTCAAACTACAGTGCCTTCATTAAGTCTACACACCTTTATAGATTCAATTTAAAATAGATATGAGTGTTTTTCCTCATCAATCTACACACAATACATCATAATGACAAAGCAAAAACAGAAATTAGATCTCAGGTTTTTCCTCCTGACTAACTCCTCCATAGAGTTCAAGAGGAAAATCAGTCGTTACCCCTTAAAAGTGATCCATCCACCTCTACTGCAGATCTGGCAGCAGAGTGATGGTTTGAGGCTCACTTGATCCATCAAACCCTTGATGACTTGCTGCTGTTTATCCAACCACCTGCTCCATACTGTGCCAGTGTCATTTACATCTGAATCTATTCCTTCCCTGATTGGTGTGGTGGGAATTACTAGAGTTGTTGGGTCTTTGTATATTATAGTGTGGGGTCTAGACCTACTGTTTCTGTAAAGTGTCTTGAGATGACTCTTATGATTTGATACCATAAATAAAATTGAATTGAATTAAAGGGTTATATAGGTTATTATATAATATAAAAGCAGATATAATATAAAATCAGATATAAGAGTGTGCTGATGTTGATGGGTGTGTAAAGCCTGAAGCTTCATACACGAGGAATCCAGGCTGGAATTATTCCAAAGGTGGTTCAACAGCATACTGAGATAAGGGTTCATTAACTTATGTGAATGTGATTTTTCTTTTTTTTATTAAATTTGCTACATTTTCTAAAAAACTGTTTTTGCTTTGTCATTGACGTATTGTGCGTATACTGATGAGGAAAAAGATTAATATTACTATTTTAAATTGAATCTATTACACAACAAAGTTTTGAAAAAAATGCATCGGGCATGTAGACTTTGTAAGTGCTCAAGCCACCCAGCCGTCTGTGTCATTCCAGTCTTCTGTTTCTGTGTGTAATACATAGTTTGTAACAATTAACTTTTAATGTGCAATGTGAAAATAGGGTTCTTTAAATCAATATTCAACAACCATTTTCCCCCCAAAATGTATGTCTGTTAAGGTGGATAGTAATTGTAGAGAAAAGAATATTTAATAGTTTCCTTTAATTTAAATTCAGTTGCCACTACACAGCAGTGAAACAATGTTTGTGTTCACTCTGTAGATTCAAGGAGGGTCTTTCAACCCTGGAGTTTTTGACTGCACTTCAGCAACACCCTACTTTGCTGGCCCCTGCCCTGTGCCACTCTGAAAAGCAACTCACTGCTTTTGACCTTGAGATACTCTTCAAACCTGACCTCAGTCCTTCGGGGAGTAATCAAAGACTTAAAGAAAGTCAAACCATGGGCTACTGGGCAGACTATCTCCTTGATTGTGAAGGTTTGTTTTTTATATCTAGTTAAGAAAACACATGGCAATTAAAGCTGCAAGCAGCATTTATCGGGGTTCAAGCATTTCCGGTTTTTAAGCACATAAGCATCAAAAGACATTAAGTTTTATTTAGCAATAATGTAACCACCTAAATCACAGAAGGAAAAGTCCATTACAGGCAATTTACCATATGAATTATATAGTTTTCAAAGCTTTTTGAAAGTTATAGTGCCACCTATGGTCCGATCTCCATGAAATTTTGCATGCTTCTTTAGAATGTTATGTCTCATATGCTCACCAATTTTTGTGAAGTTCTGAGTTTTCATTTAGGTTTTATAGGCTTTTGAGTATTTTGCCACACCCATTTTCTAAATGACCCTGTTATGGCTACCCAAATGGTAAAGTTCAACTTTTTTCAGATAATTATTGATCCAGAGAGTCCAGAGAATTGTACTGCATTGGTTTGGTTGCGATTGGGCGAAAAATCTAGGACTAGTTCGCGCAAGTAGGTTTTTAAGATGATAGCGAATTTTTGATGAACTATTTGATTGACAGCAGTAGTTCTTGAAGCAAAGTTGTTCAGTATGAGGGTATCTATCAAATGATATGCATCACGTGATTACAGAGCCGTAAAACCTATAATAAAAAAACCCCTAATAAAAATCAATACAATTACAATAGGGTTTCAGCTCTTTGAGCTTGAACCCCTAATTTATGTATCTGATTTTTTTTTCTTTGCAGAAGGCCAGGCTGCTGTGTCTGTGGAAGATGTTTTGATGTTTGCTACTGGGCTGTCTTCACTTCCCCCATCTGGCTTGGAACCACTGCCACAAATAGAGTTCCTGGATGACTCTGTGTTCCCAATGGCAAATACATGTACAAACTCCTTGAAATTGCCACTCCTAGACTCATACACTTTGTTTAAATCACAAATGGACTTTGGAATTCAAAATAGTCCAGGATTTGGCTGTTTTTAAGCTAAATGGTGGATGACCCCTAGAGTTAAGACTCTGATAACATTGTTGTTGTTGTTAAAGGTTTACTTTAAAGTGCAGTTGCCAAAATTGTTTTTATAATGTAACAGTACGTGAGCATGTTTTTTTTTTCTCACTGTTAATATTTTTAAAATGTTTTAGATTCGTGACTCTCAAACTGGGATCCCTTTGTGAATCACTGTTTTAGATAAAGAAACAAGTAGTTCAAGAAGTCATTTCTATACTACAAAATTTTAATAAATACTTATTACTATTTTTGATTTAGTTACTTCACACTTAAAAACAATTAAGCTGAGGGTGACAGATTCATAAACATTGTGTTCAGACAGACAGAGGTATTCCACCACTACAAAAACCCCACCCTTTATAATAATTTCATAACTGAGCCATTTCTTTTAGTTTCATGTACAGTTCTGATGCAGACTCCCAGTTATCTGGCTTCTGTAACTGATTGTGTTCCATGGCAAAGTCCAAGTACTCCTGCATGTTTGGGTCCCCACAAGGAGTCATTGACAGGCTAGCCTCAGGAAGGACATCCAGTTTAGCCTGTTCAATTTGAAATCCACAGTCTCTGGAGCCAAACCTATGTTAAATAAAAAACATGAGCATTTCTTTTCATTTAAGCTAAAACGTTAGAATAATACTTGTATCTGTTTATTACCAATGTATCACCTGTGTGGTAAGTAGTAGAGTTCATTGGGCACTCCTCCTGGACATGCTGCTGTTCTGGAAGGGCGAATCCTGTGACTGTTCCACAGTCTCACACACTCATCCAAGTCCTTCTGAATAACATCAATAAAGCAATATCTCAATAGGCACTGATGCTCATGACTCCCGTTGAAGTATCCGGCTTCTCTAAGGTCTGCAAATAACTCCATCCAGAACTGAGACCTATAGAAATTGATACAAATTGTAGTTATACTTTTAAGCATATACACATATGTTTGAATAATAAAATCAAAGGTTAGTCGTAATTAAATTTAAGGTCTGCATCTTTTGATCATTCGACTTTCTTTTCAGGAACAACTACTTTTCCTGGCGTGCTGTATTTGTTTTCCATTTTGTATTGATCTTTATTGTGCTCGTTTTTTGGTTCTCATTACTCGTTCCTGAGAAGAAAATCGAATGACCAAAAGATGCAATGACCCTTTATGAAGACCACTCACCTTCCCTTCCTAAATATAGACCACCAGGACTCAATACGCTGGTTATTTATAGATGAGCCGTACATGTGGCTTGACGCGCCAGAGTAGTAGTCACTGTGATGGTGGCGAAGCCTACATTGAATTGTAGCCATTATGCCGTTCTCAGTGCCGCAATCAGTCCTCAGTCTCATGGGGATGACACCGAGGTTTCACACACATGACATGAAATGGTGAGCAATCACTGTTGGGTTATTAATTGTTGGTCCACATTCAAGCCACAGTACTTTACGTGAAAATCCATCTATGCATCCCGATATGGCCAAACCGAATGGCTTAAGTTTATCATAACCATCTGCGTGCCACATATAGTTAGGTCCCATTGAGTGGTAGGTTCTTCTTGTAAACCTTCTCCGTGTTCTGCTCTCACACCCTCGAGGATTAAGCTCCCGGAGCAAATTCATCACATCATCTCTCTTCACTCGAAAATTGTACTTTTGTTTAAAACCGCGTTAAGCTGCTCATGTGTTTTCCACAAAACGGGCAAAACATCCCTCGGCCGCAGTCCGTGTTCGGTCACCATAAACTTTACTTACGCCATTTAACAAGAATTTACCAACAACGCTCACCACCAACAACACCTTTCACCGCGTCACTTCCGCTGTGTGGTGCATTCCCTTTCCGTGAAGAATCTGTCTTTGTAAATTTGTTTTGTCCTTGTAAAAGTGTTTTCCCCATGTAATTGTGTTTTATGATAGGTAAAAATGTTTTCCAAAATGTAAATTTGTCTCGAGCTTCGTAAAAGTGTTTCACATTTTTTAATGTTGTTTTGCACTTCCCGGCCACCGTAATATGAGGCCGGTTTCTTCCACGATCTCTGCACCTCAGTGTGGAGATCGGGAAAATATGGAAGGCCCCGATGCGGAGGTTTAACTCGCGACGGCAGGAAGCGTTCGTCTAATTTACTTTTGGGATGAACGTCCTGCCTTTCTGTGGGCCAGTCTAAACTTAATCTGGCCACAGTGCGAGACAAAACCTCCACCAGCTCCTCATTAGTGCTTGTGTTTACTAATGCCGAGTCATCACAATCAACACTCTCGACATCCAGTTCCTCAGAACTGGACATCTGGAGTGTCGGCGCTTCAATCAGGGCGGAAGAAACCGCAGCGCATGCTTCCAAACCCTGAGAGAAAGCACTGGATCTGCCAGGTGAGGGCAGAGATAAGGCTGGTCCCGTCTCTAACCCCTCTGTCAGATCCATCTGCGATCCCCATGATCTAGTTCGCCACTGTGGCTCGGCAGCAGCGGGACCCGAACCACAATGATTTAATGTATAAACCCCTGCAAGCATTGAACAAACTTAGACAACAGCAATGTATTTTTTTAAATCCTTAAAAATATGATCAAACACTTCACCAAGCCTTTAACGTCTTTAAAACGTGGAAATATATCGCTTGACCGCATAGGGTCCAGAACCAGTTTGCGGCGATAGTCAAATGTCAATTTCATCTTCTTGACTGTGAATGTTTCATGAATGCGATTGCTTCCTTGCATTCATCCTCACTCAAGACAATCTCGGGAGTAAACTCAGAGTCCCGTCTCACAGTTGCTCCACCAGAAGATGATCTTGTCCTGGTGAATAAAGCATCTTACTAGCTTCAAAACTGCTTAGAGAATGAAAAAAAGCAAGATCATCTTTTTATAAATAAAAATGCCACAGTTGAAGGGATAGTTCACCCAAAAATGAAAATGTTATGTTTATCTTCTTACCCCCAGAGCATCCAAGATGTAGGTGACTTTGTTTCTTCAGTAGAACACAAATGATGACTTTTAACTCCAACCATTGGCGTCTGACAGTCAAATAATGCATTGAAACGTTAACACAATCTGTACAACTCAAGACAACATGCACAGACAAACCCAAATCAAACCCTGCGGCTCGTGACGACACACTGATGTCCTAAGACACGAAACGATCAGTTTGTACGAGAAACCGAACAGTATTGATCACTTTTTACCTCTAATACACCACTATGTCCAACTGCTCTCCACATCCGGTTAGTGAGGTCTGATCGCGCTGACAATGGAAGTGATGTCTCGCACTCATTGAGGCAAAGTGCGACAGATTTGACCTCACTAACCAGATGAACGCAGTTGGACATAGTGGTGTATTAGAGGTAAAAACTGATATTAACACTGTTCGGTTTCTCGCACACACCAATCGTTTCGTGTCTTAGAACATCAATGTTTCGTCACGAGCCGCAGGGTTTAATATGGGTTGGTCTGTGTGTTTATTTGACTCTTATAGATTGTGTTAACGTTTCAATGCATTATTTGACTGACAAACGGCAATGGTTGGAGTTAAAAAGCATAATTTGAGCTCTACTGAAGAAACAAAGTCACCTACATCTTGGATGCCCTCGGGGTAAGAAGATAAACATCAAAATGTCATTTTTGGGTGAACTATCCCTTTAAGGCAACTCAACTGCTGTGAAATATGCCACAATGAGCTATGAAAAAAATAAATAAATAAAAATAAAGCAGGCGATTTCTGAATTTCATTCTGTACCTTCGAATGATGCTCGTCGTTCTTTAGCCAAGCCTCTCTGAATAGTTTTGATTCTCCATGCCAAGTATCCAGTGCCACTCTCACCATCATAGTAATGTTCCTTAGAAAGACAAAAATACAGAAAGAGAAGAAAAAAAAGTGTTAAATCAATATCAAAATTCATCTCAGTTCATTCAGCACCTGTATTATGGGCGTGTGATCAGCATTTAAGACATGTCAACACAGAAATCAAACTCAAAAACAGTGTGATACTCACATAGCCATTTTTGGAGAAGGGTCACTGAGGAAAGAGAACAAAGCCACAATTCCTCTGGAGTATTTTCCTTCACCTGCCGTGGTGGTGATGTACTGTACAATTTAACAAAATAAATAAATTCTACCCATCTTTAGCCCAGGTTAAAAAAGCAAAAGATGATAGAACTACAGTGACAGATCATTTATACACCAGTTAATGATATGCAGATTACCCATTCTTTTCTGTCATGTCCGCTGCCAGGATCTTCACCATTTTCCTTCTCGTTTCATCCCCCAAAGTTTTAGTTCGGTTGTTTTCATTTATTACATGCTCCCCACCAGGTTTCTGGACAAGAATGGATTCCACCAACTTCATTAAAAAATAAATAAACTAAAGAAAACATGAATATGGCATTTTAAGAACAATGCATTACATTAATTTTTAAATATATATTTTTCTAAGATTGATAAATTAAGTCTTTACCCAATAAATGACCAATTTGATGCTCCCCTTTTTAGCTTCATGATCTAACCTCATTCTTTCACTTGAGGATCTTTCTTCAATATCAGTGTGTCCTGTGAATCAGAGTCAATAGATGAAGACGAGGACCGATTTAACTGCACAGGAGAGGCAGATTCCAGGTCTACTTCCATAAAGGGTGGAAGAAAATCTTCACAATACTAAAAAACAAGCACTAAGAAAGTTTCTAGCAAGTAATGTAATAAATACAAACCTGCACCATGTTTTATGGTGAGAACTCCAACTGATGGATCTTTAACTACATGCTCAAAAACATCATCATCCTCCTCCGTCCCTGATTCATCCACTACCATCACATTCTCGGGGACAGTTGGGACACCGAACTTTAAAAAAGCTGTCAAAACATGTGCAAAATAATAATAAAAGGCTTTACATATTAAAATGTGAATCTGTTATTTTGCATTTGCTCTGATGTTCAGAGTTACAGGCTTTTAAACGTTAAGCGCTCACACTTATATAATGCAATCAAACAGCCTTTAGAAGTTTAATATTCACACTAGACTATCGCTATTTATGGCTTATCTTTCCATTCCCAAAATATAAGACGCCTTAAAACGACTATTAAGGCGTTTGTTATTCCATTTGAGGTATTGAAGACATTTAATGATATTACATTCAAGAAAACTGGTCTGGGATTTTTTATTCGTACAGGAGCTCCAAAATAAATCTCACAGTTCACAGCTATTTTCAGTCATAATGCAACCGAAAGACTCGCAATGTCGAGCCCTGAATATATATAGATCGTCAAATAAAATGACCAAACAAGTGATGGAAATGTGATTTATAAACCTAAAATAAAATAGTAAAAGTTAAAAAGTATTTTTTTCAGGCTCGGCTCGGCTATTTGAACACATTTCTGTTTCATCTTCTCCAGCAGGTTCTGTAGGCCTCACGTTAAGTGATCTAGTTTTAGACACACGACAGTGGAAAAAGGTTAGGTACCGAAATTGTTGCAATAGTTTGCGAAGTCATCAGTTTTAACTGAGTCTTTGAATATGAACATTGAATTTCTCCTGTCTAATGAAACACTGAGCGGCTAACTGTCAATGCTCCACTGTGGCGGTGGAGAATTCGACGTTTATAAATAACAATACACAAATTAACAGGATATAATTAAGCTAACTACAACACAAGCATAAATACAAATAAAACACAATCATTGATATTGTGATGTATGCTGTTGTATGCTGTTGCTTACCACTAGGTGGAGCCATGTACTTGTAACTTGGTTACGACAAGTAAAGCAGAACAAGAACGACATTGACAGTAAACAACTCGTGGTGTGTCTTCTTTATTATATCTTTTGTTTTCCTAAGTGTTAAGCCTAACCAGCTTGCTAGGAGTTATCAAGAGACATTACATGGTGTCAGAAGTTCACAATGGATCAGTTAAAACCTCCAAACGAACTGAGTTTTGAAGGAAATGCAGCAGAAAACTGGCGAACCTGGATACAGAAGTTTGAATTGTATCTCGTTGCAAGTGGAACATCTGAGAAATCAGGCAAGATAAAGTGTGCTACTTTTCTTCATGTTGCCGGAGATGAAGCGTTAAAGGTATATAATACCATGGATTTTGAAGAGGAGGAAGTGAATGATTGTGAAGCACTGAAAGAAAAATTCAAGTGTTACTGTGAACCAAGGAAAAACTTAACATATCTTAGACACATGTTTTTCACTCGAGCTCAGGGTCCAACTGAATTGATTGATGCTTATGTGACTGAGTTAAAAAACAAAGCCAAAGAGTGTGAATTTGCACAGCTGACTGATTCACTGATCAGAGACCGCATAGTGTGTGGCGTTAACAATGATCAAATTAGAGCTCGACTCTTAAGGGAACCGGATCTGGATCTGAACAAAGCTGTGGATATCTGCAGAGCGAGTGAAGTTACAAAAAGCCAAATCAAAGCACTCCACGAGGAAACTGAAGTGACTGTGAACAAAATTAGCAAGCTAAAGCTAACTAAGAAGTCACCTGGGAATAGTTCTGCTTCGAACGCATGGTCAAAGAAAGAAGAGGAATGCACCAGATGCGGTTACAGGCATGAACCGAGGAAGTGTCCTGCATATGGACAAATATGTAAAGTGTGTCGTCGAAAAAAATCACTACGGAAGGATGTGCAAAACGCAAACACAGGGTTCGACTAAAAATGACAAAACAAGGTTCACAGTGAGAAAAGTTCATGAGATTGAACAAGAGGATCACACAGAACTGTTTGTGGGTGCCCTTGAAGAGAAGCAGACTGGAAAGAAAACGGAGACACAAGTTAACAAAGCAACTGATGTAACAGTTGTGGAAAAAGACAAGTGGTCAGAAACACTTAAAGTTAACAAAAGAGCGCTTTCTTTTAAACTGGATACTGGAGCGGAGTGCAACGTGATTTCATTTAAAGACTTCAGAGCAGTTGCAGGAAAATCCATGTCAATGTGCCAGTCTAACTGTGTGTTAGTAGCGTACTCAGGCCACAAGATGGAGCCAAAGGGCAAAGTAAAGCTCATCTGCCAGTTCAAAGAGAATGAAGCTGAAATTGAGTTCCAGATAATAGAGAAAGACTCACCTGCTATCCTGGGAAGGTCAGCATGCACCGAGTTAGGACTAGTCAAAAGAATCTACAAGGTGGACTGTGAAGAAAACACTGACATTCTGAAAGAATTTGATGATGTGTTCAATGGGTTGGGGTGCATACCAGGAGTGCATCATATCAAAATTGATACGACAGTGTCTCCGGTGATACATCCACCCAGAAAAGTGCCGATCGCACTAAAAGACAAAATAAAAACTGAACTAAGTAGAATGGAAAGTCTTGGAGTGATCGACAAACAGACAGAACCAACAGATTGGGTCAATAGCATGGTGACAGTCGTGAAGCCGAACAAACTTCGAATCTGCATTGATCCCAAAGATTTGAACAAAGCTATAAAAAGAGAACACTTTCCACTCAAGACAGTTGAAGAAGTGGTGAGTGAAATGCCAAATGCAAAAGTTTTTTCTGTGTTGGATGCTAACCATGGCTTTTGGCAAATTCAATTGGATGAAGAAAGTTCCAAGCTTTGTACATTTAATACACCGTTTGGCAGATACTGTTTCAAGAGGCTACCTTTCGGTGTATCATCAGCCCCAGAAGTCTTCCAGAAGTGCATAGCACAACGGCTTGAAGACCTGGAGGGAGTCGTAAATATCATGGATGACATACTCGTGTGGGGAGAAAATGCGGAACAACACGATGAAAGGCTCAGGCGGCTTTTAGAGAGAATCAGGAGTATAAATCTGAAACTAAATCGGGAAAAATGCAAGATCAGAATGTCTGAAATAAAGTACATAGGGCATGTACTCAGTGGAGAAGGTTTGAAGCCAGACCAAGACAAAATCAAAGCAATTGTGGAGATGCCTAAGCCACAAGACAAAGCTGCCTTGATGAGGTTTCTTGGTATGGTTCAATATCTCGCTAAATTTATACCAAACCTGTCTGAGATCAGTGCGCCACTTAGGAAACTCCTGGAAAATGGTGTGGCATGGCACTGGGAAACTTCACAGCAAAAGAGTTTTGAGATGCTGAAGTCTCAACTGAGCATCGCCCCAGTTCTCAAATTCTTTGATGTCAACAAGGACGTGACTCTTTCTGTGGATGCAAGTTCAGAGGGTTTAGGTGCTGTAATTTTGCAGGAAGGACATCCTGTGGCATATGGTTCAAGATCACTGACTGCCTGCCAGAAAAGGTATGCTCAGATTGAAAAAGAGCTTTTAGCCATTGTGTACGGCTGTGAAAAATTCAGCCAATACCTCTATGGTAAACCAGTAAGAGTGCAGTCTGATCACAAGCCACTGGAGACAGTGTTCAAAAAGCCTCTAGAAAAAGCACCAACCCGACTGCAGAGGATGTTGATGAAACTTCAACCATATGATCTGCAAGTATCCTACAAACCAGGAAAAGAGTTGAAAATCGCAGATACGCTTAGCAGAGCCTACCTGGATGAAGAAGCAGAACAATTACTGGACAGTGACTTGGAAGTTCATCAGTTGTCAGAATGTCTACCGATTTCAGAAGAAAAACTTGAAGCAGTCAAGAAAGCTACAGAAACAGATGGAGAACTGCAGATCGTGATGGCAGTAGTCAAGACAGGATGGCCTAAACAAATCAGACATGTGCCAAATGCAGTGAAAAAGTATTGGACATTCAGAGAAGAGCTCACCATCTCAGAAGGACTGCTGTTCAAGAACACAAGACTCGTGGTTCCACAAAGTCTTCAAGCAGAAATGCTGGAGAGGATTCATGGGAGTTGTTAAGTGTAAAGAGAGAGCAAGAGATGTATTGTTTTGGCACGGCATGGGAAAACAAATTGAAGGTGTGGTGTCAAAGTGTGCTGTGTGCAACACTTTCAAAAGGAACAATACCAAAGAACCTCTTGTCAGTCATGAATTACCAGACAGGGCGTGGGCAAAAGTCGGAGTTGACCTCTTTCACTTCAACAAAGCAGATTACTTAGTATGTGTGGATTACTTCTCAAAATTTCCTGAAATTCAAAAGTTGACACAGACAACAAGTCAGCATGTAATAACAGCACTGAAGTCAATATTTGCAAGACACGGTATTCCAGATGAAGTCGTTTCAGATAACGGACCACAGTTCGTCAGTGCTCAATTCAGCAACTTCAGAGATAACTGGGAGTTCAAACACTCGACTTCTAGTCCAAGATATCCTCAGTCTAATGGTCAAAGCGAAAGAGCTGTACAAACCATCAAAAACCTACTCAAGAAGGTGCAAGAAAGTCAAGGAGATCCATACATTGCTCTTCTTGAGTACAGGAATACGCCGCTAGATGGAGTGAAGTTATCTCCTGCACAGCTTCTTATGGGCCGTAGATTGAAAACCAGACTACCAACAGCGAGTAAACTTCTACAGCCGCAGCTGCACAAAGGTATTCAGCAAAGCTTAAAAGACAGGCAGCTGAAGCAAAAGTTCTACTATGATCGTGGGGCAAGAAACCTGCCTACTCTGAGTGAAGGAGAAATGGTGAGGCTGAGAGCTGAGAATCGTTGGCAGCCAGCTGTAGTGGTGAAAGGTCTTGACAAACCAAGGTCATACCTGGTTCAAACACAGGGTGGAGAAATCTACAGAAGAAATCGAAAGCACCTGCTCAAGACAAAAGAGTTGAGTTTCCAGAACTCACACACTCAGGACTCATTCGATCCAGCCATAAATGACTGTGTTCCTGATGTGCTTGATACAAAACAGACATTGCTGCCTGTACCATCACCTGCAATGATGTCTTCGATGCCTGAAGGTGTTGCTGAAGAAACTGTGAAGGTGACACGTTCTGGTAGAGTGGTTAGACCTCCAAAGCGTTATTCTTGCTAAAGTACGCAAGTAGTTAACTAAAGTAAAGTAGAGGTTGAGATCGGTTCAGAGATCTCAAGATCTGTTCAGAGATCTCAAGAGAAAACAAAAACAAAACAAAGGTTGCAATACTGACTTTAATTAAAAAATAAGAGTTCAAGTTTATAGTTGTGTTAAAAAAAAGAAAAAAAAAAAAAAGGAAGATGTGATGTATGCTGTTGTATGCTGTTGCTTACCACTAGGTGGAGCCATGTACTTGTAACTTGGTTACGACAAGTAAAGCAGAACAAGAACGACATTGACAGTAAACAACTCGTGTTGTGTCTTCTTTATTATATCTTTTGTTTTCCTAAGTGTTAAGCCTAACCAGCTTGCTAGGAGTTATCAAGAGACATTACAGATATAACTTAAGATTTATCATTACCACAAAAATTCTTCACCATACTGTGAAGTTCCCAGTTCTCTTCGGAGTTTGACCCTCCCAAACTACACACAGTTCATCACATTACAACCGATGCTGTAATAGTAGTGCATTTATTCAAAAGTGATGTTTTAATACGTTACTTAAAAGAGCTTACCTTTGGTGCGAGCTGAAAGAAAATGGCGGTTGAGACGAGAAACTTCTGTTCAAATCCATGACGTCAGCTTGAGGGGCGGGGCTTAACAGAGTAAAGTTAACTCTGATCACTTTCACCAACACTAGAGGGTATCTTTCACTATTTGTTGTTAAATTAACTCATTAAGAGTAAATGTAGAGTAACACTGCCTAATTAACTCTGCCGATTTTACTTTCCGGACTATAAGCCGAAACTTTTTTCCCACGCTTTGAACCTTGCGGCTTAAACAATGACGCGGCTAATATATGGATTTTTCCCGCTTTCAAATTTTTTTCATTCAAAAAACATTGTGATGTGCTCAGTTGTTTTTGGCGGCATGTTTACTGTTTAGATTAAATCGAGCGCTCAAACTTCCCATCATTCTGATTACGGTAGTCATTTTGTCTCCCTCATCATGACAAAGACACGGAGAAACGCATATGATGCTGCTCTCGAGCTGAAGGCGATTGATCTGGCTGTTGGAAAAGGAAATAGAGCTTAATGAGTCGATGAGAAGACGTTGGAAGTGAGGAATTGACTCGGTGCAAAAACACAACGAAGGGCTCGTTCACATATCGCGTCTTTTGCGCGCGCCTACATAGGAAATAATGCATCATATGCATCATATGCGTTTCTCCGTGTCTTTGCCATGATGAGGGAGACAAAATGACTACCGTAATCAGAATGATGGGAAGTTTGAGCGCTCGATTTAATCTAAACAGAAAACATGAGCACATCACAGAATGTGAATGAACAATTGCGGTGTTGAGATGTTTCAACTGTGCAGATCCGACTGAAAGCCAAAACAATCGCCACCGCCATGAAGTTTGAGGATTTTAGTGGTTAAAGCCGGTGTAAAGTTAATTTGTTTCAATGTACCTGTAGACACCTGCGGCTTATAGACATGTGCGGCTTATTTATGTTCAAAATAAAAAATTTTTAAATAAATAATTTTTTCGTCCTTTCAGAGCTTGGGCCCTAAATATAAATCTCGTCTTATCTTTTAATGAGACAGAGAGAGAGACAGAGAGAGAGAGAGAGAGACAGAGAGAGAGACAGAGAGACAGAGAGAGAGAGACAGAGAGAGAGAGAGAGAGACAGAGAGAGAGAGAGAGAGAGAGAGAGACACAGAGAGAGAGAGAGAGACAGAGAGAGAGACAGAGAGACAGAGAGAGACAGAGAGAGAGAGAGAGAGAGAGACAGAGAGAGACAGAGAGAGAGAGAGAGAGACAGAGAGAGACAGAGAGAGAGAGAGAGACAGAGAGAGAGACAGAGAGAGACAGAGAGAGAGAGAGACAGAGAGAGAGAGAGAGAGAGGGTTAGGTTTTCCCTTTTACGTTGAGACACACAATTAGTAGTATTATTATTATTATATATTCAGGTAAAAACAAACGGATATATTACACACAAATTATATACACATATATACGTCATGGATATATTATAGACCTTTATATACACATATTTACACACAGTTTAGCATTCCGTGGTGCTTTGGACTCTGGTCAAAATATGGCATTGAGAAATACATACACGCCAGCACAGACATGTGTGAGATGGATGGATGTTTGCATAGTCACTGCAAAGCGGTCAGTTGAACGGAAGGACAGTGCACAACCGTCTTCGCCCCCTTCGGGGGACATCGATTGGACTTACAAAAAACCTAACCCTAACCCTAACCTAACCTAACCCTGACCCTGACCCTGACCCTAATCCTAACCTAACCCTAACCCAACCTAACCTAACCCTAACCCTAACCCTAACCTAACCCTAACCCTAACCCTAACCCTGACCCTGACCCTAATCCTAACCTAACCCTAACCCAACCTAACCTAACCCTAACCCTAACCTAACCCTAACCCTAACCCTAACCTAACCCTAACCCTAACCCTGACCCTAATCCTAACCCTAACCCTAACCCTGACCCTGACCCTAATCCTAACCCTAACCCAACCTAACCCTAACCTAACCCTAACCCTAACCCTAACCCTAACCTAACCTAACCCTAACCTAACCCTAACCCAACCTAACCTAACCCTAACCTAACCCTAACCCAACCTAACCTAACCCTAACCCTAATCCTAACCCTAACCCTAACCCTAATCCTAACCTAAACCTAACCCTAATCCTAACCTAACACTAATCCTAACCTAACACTAACCCTAACCCTAACCCTAAACACATAAAAACATTAGAATGTAAAGCATTAGAATGATTTGTGAATGTTATTATCATTGTCCAAAGACCATTTGGTGTCATACGCTCATCCTTTAAGTCCAGTAAGTTTCTGCATGGATCGGACTTGCCCAATTGGATTGAGATCTGGGAAATTTGGAGGTCATGTCAACACCTCAAACTCATTGTTGTTCTCCTCAAAACAGCATGAAATTGACATAAACCTGGCAAGGCAACACACCCTTTAAAACAACAGGACCTGTGTAAAGCAACAGTTGTCGGAATTCAGTGGCCTTCCAACGGAGTCTCTCACTGAGAGCCCTGGGCTTTCTGGCAAACTCTGCTGGAATGAATTCCTTCAGTGCTACCAGTCTCTCAGAGATACCCACGACTTGAATGCTTGAAAGTCTTGTGCACATGGGGCCTACTGCACTACACCGAAGATCCAACGGGCGTCTCACCACACCCAAACACACAAGGTGCATGGAATCATGAGGAAACCCATTTACCATGTCTAGAAGAGGACAGCGTGAGTAGTATTAACATACACCTTGTGTCACTTTTGATTGATTTATTGCCTTTTATGACAGTTTTATGTCCAGTTCATAACTCCCAGATGGAGTGACAGGTTGACATGTGTCAGATGTCAGGTCAGAGCAACCGGATGTTAGTTAATTTATGGGTTTATAGTATCAGGTGGTGCCACGTTGTGACGTATCTACGTGACTTCCCCTGGTGATGTCTGGATGTGTTAAAAAGACAAAACAGATCAAACAGATGTAAGAATGACTTTGATAGTAATTTGATAATTCCTTCCTGGCATGGTGGCTCCTTCCAGTCTGAAGGGTCAAAAAAGGCGTTATGTCTGCGACCACGCTTCCAATGATCGTTGAATCTTAAAAGACATCAGACTTACTTTCACACCATGTAGACACCTCAGCAGGAACTACAGTGGTTGTTCAATTCAGTAAGTGTTAATTGAGTCAAAATATTTGTCAAGACAAACAGGATGACCATTACCCTCGCACCATGGCGACATCCTTTTAAATAACATGTTTGTGTGATCTTTTTAGAACAAATGTGTGTGTGTGTGTGTGTTTTGCCACCATAGTATGATCAGTAGTCCCTGAACTATAGGTTAATGTTAGTACAAAGACAAAAAAATCAGAAATATTCAACAAGCCAAAGAGTCCTCATTACCCACACAACTCAGAATAGGTGATGTTTGTGAGATGCTCTTTCTAGAACATCTGTATCTTTGTTTCCAAACACGTCGATAGATTCATTATTAAAAAGACAAAAGAATGGACAACAATTATTTAACTCACAGTGAAGGTGTTTGCGAGTCAACCTGGTGGGGGAAGAGTGCATCCTAAATGTGTGTGTTAATGGTTTTACGACAGTTGCTTAGGCTAGATGTTTTAAGAACGAAACTTCATCAAAACCTTTCTGGTGATTCTCTGGACTCACACACACAAAAAAAAACATCTTATGCTAATTTAGTATACATAAACTTGTTCAACTCAATTCACATTTATTTGTGTAGTGCTTTTCACAATATGCATCGTTTCAAAGCAGCTTTACAGAAAAATGCATGTCAACATCACAATTTTGAGTGAACTGTTATCAGAGGTGACTATGGAAGTTATGTAATTTCAGAAATGTATACACAAATCCAATTTAATTATTTAATTTAAACAAAGTATTAATTTAAGACAGAAACAATGAGCTCATTGGAGTAATGAATACATGTTAACAAATGATTATGATATATAGAACAATTTAGCATTGGTGCATATTGAACCAGAGTTTGCGTCATCTGAAGAACTCGCAGTGGGTTGGGGTCATCTCTTCACAAGGGTGGAGACATCTGAAGTCTTCATAAGATCTGAATTCGTCTTTACTTTTGTTCAATTTTAAGAAATTATTTAGTTTTAATCCAAATCACTGTGTGTGTGTGTGTGTTTTACAAAAGAACAAATACACATTTGACTTCAAAATTCTGAGCAAAATATGACACGTGCGATTTTAAAAACATTTAACATTTTACATTTGTATGCAAAAGCAAGGCGCGTTGTCCATTTTCTTTAAATAAAACTTTTACTTTATTTTATTCTTTAATTTCTTTTAAAACAGTCTGATGGCCAGCATTTTTTTATTAGTAATGTAGCCGAGTAGTTTCCTCACACGAGTAAAACTCTTTGGATGTGTATGTGGCATACACATCATTTTCACTTTTTTTAATGAATGAATGAATGAATGAACCTTTTTTCTTTTGACAAAACTACTTTTCAAATGATTTACCTGAGGTGTTTGACAAACACAAAGGAAACATGTTGATCACTAAGTTTAAGGCATGTAGTACAAATATGCAATTCTCTAGAAAGCTAGGTGTGATCTTCATGAGGTCGGAACACAAAACACTTTGTATTGGGTGATCCAGACCAAGATTCATACTGAAAGAAAATATTATGGAAGTCATTTTCAAACCGTGAGTAGTTTATTTATTTATTTATTTATTTTACTAGCACTTTTTTAACACTTCAACATTCACCAAAAGATTAAAGAAATGAGCTTAGGATGTACTTCAGCTATTACCATCTTCTTTAACCCCAAATAAACAGGTAATGGAATGTTCTATCAAAGCGACACAATATACAGTAAGAATCACTAAGAAACGTATAAATAGAAAAAGTGTAGTTTATAATAAAAACACACGCAAAAAAAGCAGTTTTGAGCAGTTTGTAAATGATGTTTTTTTTATTACTACACTAGTTTTAGTTCAGATAGCAGATGACACTGTGCATGTGTTGTTTGTTGGACTGTTTTTTGTTCTTTTTGTTTGTTTGTTTTATTTAGGTGAAGACTGTTCTTTGAGATCTCTAAACATTCAGTATAGGAATAAAAGAAAATTAAGAATTTAAGCGATAGTCCTTCTGCTTGAGTGTTTCACTAAATTGATGTTTCTTTTAGAGCAACTTTCCAGCTATCTGTGATATGGGATCACATGATGCATCAACAACGAAAAGTAAGTCATCTTGTTTTACACTTAAAACTATTATGTTAAATCACAACTAACGCACTGAAAGCTGCAGATTTATTAGGTTGGTGTGAAACATCCAAGGATGTGAGGCTCCACGGACAGTGAGTGTCGTGTAAAAGCTACTTTAGACTGTATGTTTAAAGATCATTTTAGAGGACAGATGGTCGATTTGATGCATAAGATCATCGATGCTGCATGTAATTCGAATAAAGATTGTGCAGGGGATACCAAACGTGTAACAAATCTCAAAAATGAAATGGACATCGTAAGAGGCCTGAAAAATTCATGGTCTGATTCAGTCAGTCATATGACAAGCCTGTGTATTAACAGTAAAGTGCCAATATTTACAACTATTAGAAAAGTTCTGGATGTGATGTCTGAATGTAGCAACGAGTTCGAAGTTACCGAGGTTCTCTGTATGTGTACATATGTAACAGATCTATGTGTGTCACTGATTTCAAAAAGTGAGAAACTCTGTGACATTGGTGAAATAGTTGAAGCTCTGGTCAGCTACACCCTAGAGCAAAACATGATAGCCTGCCGAGATTTTCTTTTCTGGCTAGACAACCTGTAACGTCATGATTATTATTTTACTGTATGCATGTAATGCCACTTTATCAGTTTTTTTCTAATTCAATGAATGAATTTGTATTCATCAATATATTGTGTGTGCATGAAATAAAAGGTTGAATCATTTAACTTGCTATTCTTTTGTGACCATGTCTGAACACACAACTTGCAACCCATGATTCTTTATGAGATGAAAACAATATTAAAAAAAAAAACTATCTTATTAATAAAAAATAAAATATTTCAGAGTTCCTTGTGCTGCATTCAATATCCACATGCTGTCCCCAAAATGGGTTTCAGCACTATTTAAAAATAGTATAGTAGGATAGTATAATAAAGTAATATAATGTCTCAAGTGAAGGCGGTGATTTTATTAAATCATACAAATTCATGGGAACGTATATGGACAAACGTTCCAAGAAGACCTAGAGTTCACTAACATTACAGCAGATTCAAGGAAACAGATGTTTTTTCAAAGTTTTTGTTTTGCAAAGTGTAAGGTGTTGATATAAAAAATTGGTAAACAATTTCGAAAACCGTGTCTTACAGGAAAAGTGCAAACAAAATCAAAGAAGCATAAAAAATAAATGTCTCCAAACTGTTACATGCCGATATTTGATCTGGTTTTGGAGTCGCGTTACCACTGGGAACGACCTTGTTACATGTGTGAACTTTGATGAGGCCAAAAACACTAGCACTGTTAATCATGCTCAATATAAACTAGAATCCAACTGACTGAGACTTGTTTGTCTTAGTTTGTTTCACATATAACTGTACATTATCTCAGTAATAAAACAGTTCACTTGCATTTGCTAGTTATAACTATTGACATTTACGTCATATTAAACATGTTGGTGTTCTGCCCATGAGGACAAAAAACTGCTTACCACATTTTCATGAGAGGAATAACAAAATATTACGACATAGACCACAATGTCTGTTTCTGGATTAGATCTAAATGACACCTAAAACACTGGTGTCAAAATATTGGTGTGGACAGAGTAAAAAAGGCGTGAATCATCCCACATTTCACATAAAATTACTACTTATCAACTGTGTTACTTAGTTTACTTAACTGTGGATCTATGACTGTGCCATGAAATGCACAGCTTTAAGTGTAATAGTTAGAAAAGTTTGTATAGGTAACAAAAACAGCAAGACTCACTCTTCATGTTGGGGGGGCGATCTGAAAAATGACCTAAAAGAAGTATCATTTGTTTAGTCTTAAGCAGTGTCATGTAGAAGGATTGTCATTTAATTCTCTTTATGCTGTATTTGATAGTGTTTTCATGAACTCCAATGAACATGTTTGAGCGCGCTCAGAGAGGACTCTTTACAAACTGTACAAAAGCAAAGTTAAAATGCAAACAGCATCACTGATTAGTGGAAAAAATGTCATTTACAAATCAACATAAGTAGTCCTAGCCTGTTGCTTGTGTCACTTTGATTTATGACCCTTATGATTGATGAGATGACAGGTGTGACATTTGACCTTTGCCATATCCGGACTGTGTGTTTTTATGACCCACAGCTGTGACCATATGTTGTACCGTTTCCGGTCAGTCTGTGTTTTATGACGGCATGTGTTTTTGTATACAGGAAGGGTTAGGGTGTGTGTGTGGGGGGGGGGGGGGGGTGTTTATTGGGGGTGTAAATTGATGATTGGTGTTTTCACGCTATTAGGTCGTTGAATTTCTGAGCAGAAGAATTTCTGTCAGGGGTGTGTTTTCAGCAACATTCGCAATGTCTGTGAATGAAACAAAGCAAAATGAGTTTGATGATACATAATGTAGATAAAACAGAATTAAACAATGCAAATAAGTTTAATAAATAAGATTGTGAAATAAAAACAGAATTAAACAATGCCAATAAGTTTAATAAATAAGATTGTGAAATAAAAACAGAATTAAAACATCGCATATAATGTTTTATATGTAATAAAATTAAAACAATAATAAAAAAGAAATACTGATGGTACATAAAGTATATAAAACAGAATTAAACAATGCAAATAAGTTTAATAAATAAGAATGTGAAATAAAAACAGAATTAAAACAATGCATAAAATGTTTTATATGTAATAAGATAAAATTAAAACAATGCCTATGTTTAATAAAAAAGAAATACTGATGGTACATAAAGTATATGAAATTAAAACAAAGAATTAAACAATTCCTATGTGTTTATGTGTAATAGGATTAAACAATGAAAATGAGTAAAGCTCGATAATATGTTCTTAGAGCGGTTGTAAAGCCAAAACAATCTTTGTCCATTAACCAGTTATCACTGTGATCCTATTTCGAAACAATCTGTATTGTGAAAATTACTATGTAAATGAATATATTTATATAGAAAGTATATTTGAAGATTTAAGAGAGCTTTTACTTTTAAGAGATTCCGACCTAAGAAACTCTGATGGTAAATAAAGTAGATAAAATGGAATCAAACAAATCATATGAAATTGTGTGAAATAAGATGAAAATAAGATCAGATTTAAGAGTTCTTACCTGATTTGAGTTCCATGAAGTCCGGTAGCTAAACTGAAATGAGCTTCTTTCCAGCATTGCTGGGGGCGGCTCAATCCCTATCTGAGGCTGTGATTGGTTTGAAAGTGTGAATCGTGTCTGTGGGAAAGCGCCTGGCTGTTACTCTCGGAAATCAGACACCTCTTAAGTTTTATTATTGGGCGATAATTAAAGCAAATGGCTGAAAATCTCGCATGCGGAGAAAGTAATCTGGCGCCTAGACACACTGGCGCGCTGAATGGTGTTAATACATATAGACAAAATGCATTTCATATCGTTCTTTGATAAAATATGTGTAGTGATTTAACCTACACATTCTAATTAAAAAATTAAACTACAGGTTATTCAAACTATGTTTCTATATGAGTAATCGCGGATATACTAAAATGTTTAAACTTATATATCAAACAGACTGCCCCGCTGGCTGATAGGGATAGATTTCGATAAAAAACATGAGTACTGGAATGGTTATTGGGCGATAATTAAAGCAAATGGCTGAAAATCTCACATGCGGAGGAGGTATTCTGGCGCCTAGACACACTGGCGCCCACTCCTAGAAAAAGCAATACATGATGTACTATCGCCATCTAGAGGATAAATGATAACCGTGTTAAAATATATCCCAGCTGTTCTGAGATAAAACTATTTACAAATTTCCATTATTTTTAAAAAATGTAATTATATTCTTACATCTTCATTTATATATATATATATATATATATATATATATATATATATAAAACGATGATGCATAAAAAGTGTACGGTCGCGTCAGGGTACAATAAAATACAAGTCCCACCCCCTTGTCACACCTACGAATGCCGTTCTTTAAATCGGCGGAGCGCGAACTCGGTTCCACCATTCATCAGCTCTCTTGACTTGGACGAGGAAACTTTCAACGCTTCTGCAGTTTTTCAGCTAACATTGAAAAGATGGCAAAATATAATGGTAAGTAAATTTCATTATATGATAAATAATGTTGTCTTGTAATGAGGTATATTTGCAACTGTTTAAACTACAGTCATTTTCGATGTAATTAATTCGTATCATTTCAAGGAATTACAGATGAATTTAAGTGTTTTATTCTGATTAATTTAGCTTTTTAGACTTAACGTTAGCTGTTTTCTTAAATGAGAAAAAAATAAAAAAATAAAAACATTCGTCCCGTGCGTTTGGGTTATACTTTTATTTATTTCCTTGAAATTGAATATTCTTATTTATTCGGCTAATGATTAATCATAACTATTTTAAGAGACATCGGATTTGTAAAACGAATGATATTCACTGTTTTATGTTGAAAAACTGCGTGAAATCTATTGTTTGTATACTGCTTCGGTTACGCTATGTTGAAATCCGCGTGAAATCTATTGTTTGTATACTGCTTTGGTTACGCTATGTTGAAAAACTGCGTGAAATCTATTGTTTGTATACTGCTTCGGTTACGCTATGTTGAAATCAGCGTGAAATCTATTGTTTGTATACTGCTTTGGTTACGCTATGTTGAAAAACTGCGTGAAATCTATTGTTTCTCTACTGCTTCGGTTACGCTATGTTGAAATCCGCGTGAAATCTATTGTTTGTATACTGCTTTGGTTATGCTATGTTGAAAAACTGCGTGAAATCTATTGTTTGTATACTGCTTCGGTTACGCTATGTTGAAATCCGCGTGAAATCTATTGTTTGTATACTGCTTTGGTTATGCTATGTTGAAAAACTGCGTGAAATCTATTGTTTGTATACTGCTTCGGTTACGCTATGTTGAAATCCGCGTGAAATCTATTGTTTGTATACTGCTTTGGTTACGCTATGTTGAAAAACTGCGTGAAATCTATTGTTTGTATACTGCTTCGGTTACGCTATGTTGAAATCCGCGTGAAATCTATTGTTTGTATACTGCTTTGGTTATGCTATGTTGAAAAACTGCGTGAAATCTATTGTTTGTATACTGCTTTGGTTATGCTATGTTGAAATCCGCGTGAAATCTATTGTTTGTATACTGCTTTGGTTATGCTATGTTGAAATCCGCGTGAAATCTATTGTTTGTATACTGCTTTGGTTATGCTATGTTGAAAAACTGCGTGAAATCTATTGTTTGTATACTGCTTTGGTTATGCTATGTTGAAATCCGCGTGAAATCTATTGTTTGTATACTGCTTTGGTTATGCTATGTTGAAATCCGCGTGAAATCTATTGTTTGTATACTGCTTTGGTTATGCTATGTTGAAAAACTGCGTGAAATCTATTGTTTGTATACTGCTTCGGTTACGCTATGTTGAAATCCGCGTGAAATCTATTGTTTGTATACTGCTTTGGTTATGCTATGTTGAAAAACTGCGTGAAATCTATTGTTTGTATACTGCTTTGGTTATGCTATGTTGAAAAACTGCGTGAAATCTATTGTTTGTATACTGCTTCGGTTACGCTATGTTGAAATCCGCGTGAAATCTATTGTTTGTATACTGCTTCGGTTACGCTATGTTGAAATCCGCGTGAAATCTATTGTTTGTATACTGCTTTGGTTATGCTATGTTGAAAAACTGCGTGAAATCTATTGTTTGTATACTGCTTCGGTTACGCTATGTTGAAATCAGCGTGAAATCTATTGTTTGTATACTGCTTCGGTTACGCTATGTTGAAATCAGCGTGAAATCTATTGTTTGTATACTGCTTCGGTTACGCTATGTTGAAATCAGCGTGAAATCTATTGTTTGTATACTGCTTTGGTTATGCTATGTTGAAAAACTGCGTGAAATCTATTGTTTGTATACTGCTTTGGTTATGCTATGTTGAAAAACTGCGTGAAATCTATTGTTTGTATACTGCTTCGGTTACGCTATGTTGAAATCAGCGTGAAATCTATTGTTTGTATACTGCTTTGGTTATGCTATGTTGAAAAACTGCGTGAAATCTATTGTTTGTATACTGCTTCGGTTACGCTATGTTGAAATCAGCGTGAAATCTATTGTTTGTATACTGCTTTGGTTACGCTATGTTGAAAAACTGCGTGAAATCTATTGTTTGTATACTGCTTTGGTTATGCTATGTTGAAAAACTGCGTGAAATCTATTGTTTGTATACTGCTTCGGTTACGCTATGTTGAAATCCGCGTGAAATCTATTGTTTGTATACTGCTTCGGTTACGCTATGTTGAAAAACTGCGTGAAATCTATTGTTTGTATACTGCTTCGGTTACGCTATGTTGAAATCCGCGTGAAATCTATTGTTTGTATACTGCTTCGGTTACGCTATGTTGAAAAACTGCGTGAAATCTATTGTTTGTATACTGCTTCGGTTACGCTATGTTGAAAAACTGCGTGAAATCTATTGTTTGTATACTGTTTGGTTATGCTATGTTGAAAAACTGCGTGAAATCTATTGTTTGTATACTGCTTTGGTTACGCTATGTTGAAAAACTGCGTGAAATCTATTGTTTGTATACTGCTTCGGTTACGCTATGTTGAAATCCGCGTGAAATCTATTGTTTGTATACTGCTTTGGTTATGCTATGTTGAAAAACTGCGTGAAATCTATTGTTTGTATACTGCTTCGGTTACGCTATGTTGAAAAACTGCGTGAAATCTATTGTTTGTATACTGCTTCGGTTACGCTATGTTGAAAAACTGCGTGAAATCTATTGTTTGTATACTGTTTGGTTATGCTATGTTGAAATCAGCGTGAAATCTATTGTTTGTATACTGCTTTGGTTATGCTATGTTGAAAAACTGCGTGAAATCTATTGTTTGTATACTGCTTCGGTTACGCTATGTTGAAATCAGCGTGAAATCTATTGTTTGTATACTGCTTTGGTTATGCTATGTTGAAAAACTGCGTGAAATCTATTGTTTGTATACTGCTTCGGTTACGCTATGTTGAAAAACTGCGTGAAATCTATTGTTTGTATACTGCTTCGGTTACGCTATGTTGAAAAACTGCGTGAAATCTATTGTTTGTATACTGCTTCGGTTACGCTATGTTGAAATCCGAGTGAAATCTATTGTTTGTATACTGCTTCGGTTACGCTATGTTGAAATCCGCGTGAAATCTATTGTTTGTATACTGCTTCGGTTACGCTATGTTGAAATCCGCGTGAAATCTATTGTTTGTATACTGCTTTGGTTATGCTATGTTGAAAAACTGCGTGAAATCTATTGTTTGTATACTGCTTCGGTTACGCTATGTTGAAATCAGCGTGAAATCTATTGTTTGTATACTGCTTTGGTTATGCTATGTTGAAAAACTGCGTGAAATCTATTGTTTGTATACTGCTTCGGTTACGCTATGTTGAAAAACTGCGTGAAATCTATTGTTTGTATACTGCTTCGGTTACGCTATGTTGAAAAACTGCGTGAAATCTATTGTTTGTATACTGCTTCGGTTACGCTATGTTGAAATCCGCGTGAAATCTATTGTTTGTATACTGCTTCGGTTACGCTATGTTGAAATCCGCGTGAAATCTATTGTTTGTATACTGCTTTGGTTACGCTATGTTGAAATCAGCGTGAAATCTATTGTTTGTATACTGCTTCGGTTACGCTATGTTGAAATCCGCGTGAAATCTATTGTTTGTATACTGCTTTGGTTATGCTATGTTGAAAAACTGCGTGAAATCTATTGTTTGTATACTGCTTCGGTTACGCTATGTTGAAATCAGCGTGAAATCTATTGTTTGTATACTGCTTCGGTTACGCTATGTTGAAATCAGCGTGAAATCTATTGTTTGTATACTGCTTCGGTTACGCTATGTTGAAAAACTGCGTGAAATCTATTGTTTGTATACTGCTTCGGTTACGCTATGTTGAAATCAGCGTGAAATCTATTGTTTGTATACTGCTTCGGTTACGCTATGTTGAAATCAGCGTGAAATCTATTGTTTGTATACTGCTTCGGTTACGCTATGTTGAAATCAGCGTGAAATCTATTGTTTGTATACTGCTTTGGTTATGCTATGTTGAAAAACTGCGTGAAATCTATTGTTTGTATACTGCTTTGGTTATGCTATGTTGAAAAACTGCGTGAAATCTATTGTTTGTATACTGCTTCGGTTACGCTATGTTGAAATCCGCGTGAAATCTATTGTTTGTATACTGCTTTGGTTATGCTATGTTGAAAAACTGCGTGAAATCTATTGTTTGTATACTGCTTCGGTTACGCTATGTTGAAATCTATTGTTTGTATACTGCTTCGGTTACGCTATGTTGAAATCCGCGTGAAATCTATTGTTTGTATACTGCTTTGGTTACGCTATGTTGAAATCAGCGTGAAATCTATTGTTTGTATACTGCTTCGGTTACGCTATGTTGAAATCCGCGTGAAATCTATTGTTTGTATACTGCTTCGGTTACGCTATGTTGAAATCAGCGTGAAATCTATTGTTTGTATACTGCTTCGGTTACGCTATGTTGAAATCAGCGTGAAATCTATTGTTTGTATACTGCTTCGGTTACGCTATGTTGAAAAACTGCGTGAAATCTATTGTTTGTATACTGCTTCGGTTACGCTATGTTGAAATCAGCGTGAAATCTATTGTTTGTATACTGCTTCGGTTACGCTATGTTGAAATCAGCGTGAAATCTATTGTTTGTATACTGCTTCGGTTACGCTATGTTGAAATCAGCGTGAAATCTATTGTTTGTATACTGCTTTGGTTATGCTATGTTGAAAAACTGCGTGAAATCTATTGTTTGTATACTGCTTTGGTTATGCTATGTTGAAAAACTGCGTGAAATCTATTGTTTGTATACTGCTTCGGTTACGCTATGTTGAAATCCGCGTGAAATCTATTGTTTGTATACTGCTTTGGTTATGCTATGTTGAAAAACTGCGTGAAATCTATTGTTTGTATACTGCTTCGGTTACGCTATGTTGAAATCTATTGTTTGTATACTGCTTCGGTTACGCTATGTTGAAATCCGCGTGAAATCTATTGTTTGTATACTGCTTTGGTTACGCTATGTTGAAAAACTGCGTGAAATCTATTGTTTGTATACTGCTTCGGTTACGCTATGTTGAAATCAGCGTGAAATCTATTGTTTGTATACTGCTTCGGTTACGCTATGTTGAAATCAGCGTGAAATCTATTGTTTGTATACTGCTTCGGTTACGCTATGTTGAAATCAGCGTGAAATCTATTGTTTGTATACTGCTTCGGTTACGCTATGTTGAAATCAGCGTGAAATCTATTGTTTGTATACTGCTTTGGTTACGCTATGTTGAAAAACTGCGTGAAATCTATTGTTTGTATACTGCTTCGGTTACGCTATGTTGAAATCCGCGTGAAATCTATTGTTTGTATACTGCTTTGGTTACGCTATGTTGAAAAACTGCGTGAAATCTATTGTTTGTATACTGCTTCGGTTACGCTATGTTGAAAAACTGCGTGAAATCTATTGTTTGTATACTGCTTCGGTTACGCTATGTTGAAATCCGCGTGAAATCTATTGTTTGTATACTGCTTCGGTTACGCTATGTTGAAAAACTGCGTGAAATCTATTGTTTGTATACTGCTTCGGTTACGCTATGTTGAAAAACTGCGTGAAATCTATTGTTTGTATACTGCTTCGGTTACGCTATGTTGAAAAACTGCGTGAAATCTATTGTTTGTATACTGCTTCGGTTACGCTATGTTGAAAAACTGCGTGAAATCTATTGTTTGTATACTGCTTCGGTTACGCTATGTTGAAAAACTGCGTGAAATCTATTGTTTGTATACTGCTTCGGTTACGCTATGTTGAAATCAGCGTGAAATCTATTGTTTGTATACTGCTTTGGTTATGCTATGTTGAAAAACTGCGTGAAATCTATTGTTTGTATACTGCTTCGGTTACGCTATGTTGAAATCCGCGTGAAATCTATTGTTTGTATACTGCTTCGGTTACACTATGTTGAAATCCGCGTGAAATCTATTGTTTGTATACTGCTTTGGTTATGCTATGTTGAAAAACTGCGTGAAATCTATTGTTTGTATACTGCTTCGGTTACGCTATGTTGAAATCCGCGTGAAATCTATTGTTTGTATACTGCTTTGGTTATGCTATGTTGAAAAACTGCGTGAAATCTATTGTTTGTATACTGCTTCGGTTACGCTATGTTGAAATCAGCGTGAAATCTATTGTTTGTATACTGCTTCGGTTACGCTATGTTGAAATCAGCGTGAAATCTATTGTTTGTATACTGCTTCGGTTACGCTATGTTGAAATCAGCGTGAAATCTATTGTTTGTATACTGCTTCGGTTACGCTATGTTGAAAAACTGCGTGAAATCTATTGTTTGTATACTGCTTCGGTTACGCTATGTTGAAAAACTGTGTGAAATCTATTGTTTGTATACTGTTTGGTTATGCTATGTTGAAAAACTGCGTGAAATCTATTGTTTGTATACTGCTTCGGTTACGCTATGTTGAAATCCGCGTGAAATCTATTGTTTGTATACTGCTTTGGTTATGCTATGTTGAAAAACTGCGTGAAATCTATTGTTTGTATACTGCTTCGGTTACGCTATGTTGAAATCCGCGTGAAATCTATTGTTTGTATACTGCTTTGGTTACGCTATGTTGAAAAACTGCGTGAAATCTATTGTTTGTATACTGCTTCGGTTACGCTATGTTGAAATCCGCGTGAAATCTATTGTTTGTATACTGCTTTGGTTACGCTATGTTGAAAAACTGCGTGAAATCTATTGTTTGTATACTGCTTCGGTTACGCTATGTTGAAATCCGCGTGAAATCTATTGTTTGTATACTGCTTTGGTTACGCTATGTTGAAAAACTGCGTGAAATCTATTGTTTGTATACTGCTTCGGTTACGCTATGTTGAAATCCGCGTGAAATCTATTGTTTGTATACTGCTTTGGTTACGCTATGTTGAAAAACTGCGTGAAATCTATTGTTTGTATACTGCTTCGGTTACGCTATGTTGAAATCAGCGTGAAATCTATTGTTTGTATACTGCTTCGGTTACGCTATGTTGAAAAACTGCGTGAAATCTATTGTTTGTATACTGTTTGGTTATGCTATGTTGAAAAACTGCGTGAAATCTATTGTTTGTATACTGCTTCGGTTACGCTATGTTGAAATCCGCGTGAAATCTATTGTTTGTATACTGCTTTGGTTATGCTATGTTGAAAAACTGCGTGAAATCTATTGTTTGTATACTGCTTCGGTTACGCTATGTTGAAATCCGCGTGAAATCTATTGTTTGTATACTGCTTCGGTTACGCTATGTTGAAATCCGCGTGAAATCTATTGTTTGTATACTGCTTTGGTTATGCTATGTTGAAAAACTGCGTGAAATCTATTGTTTGTATACTGCTTCGGTTACGCTATGTTGAAATCAGCGTGAAATCTATTGTTTGTATACTGCTTTGGTTATGCTATGTTGAAAAACTGCGTGAAATCTATTGTTTGTATACTGCTTCGGTTACGCTATGTTGAAAAACTGCGTGAAATCTATTGTTTGTATACTGCTTTGGTTATGCTATGTTGAAAAACTGCGTGAAATCTATTGTTTGTATACTGCTTCCGTTACGCTATGTTGAAATCCGCGTGAAATCTATTGTTTGTATACTGCTTTGGTTATGCTATGTTGAAAAACTGCGTGAAATCTATTGTTTGTATACTGCTTCGGTTACGCTATGTTGAAATCCGCGTGAAATCTATTGTTTGTATACTGCTTCGGTTACGCTATGTTGAAATCCGCGTGAAATCTATTGTTTGTATACTGCTTTGGTTATGCTATGTTGAAAAACTGCGTGAAATCTATTGTTTGTATACTGCTTTGGTTACGCTATGTTGAAATCAGCGTGAAATCTATTGTTTGTATACTGCTTCGGTTACGCTATGTTGAAATCAGCGTGAAATCTATTGTTTGTATACTGCTTCGGTTACGCTATGTTGAAATCAGCGTGAAATCTATTGTTTGTATACTGCTTCGGTTACGCTATGTTGAAATCCGCGTGAAATCTATTGTTTGTATACTGCTTTGGTTATGCTATGTTGAAAAACTGCGTGAAATCTATTGTTTGTATACTGCTTCGGTTACGCTA
The DNA here is from genome assembly GCA_038088235.1 of Zacco platypus. Lineage (NCBI taxonomy): Eukaryota > Metazoa > Chordata > Actinopteri > Cypriniformes > Xenocyprididae > Zacco > Zacco platypus. The sequence goes on along the minus strand of CM076084.1, from coordinate 184,368 downwards.
TGTTGAAATCTTGTGAAATCTTCATTGCTTGCACGGGCACTGTTTTGGTTACGCTATGTTGAAATCTTGCGAAATCTGCATTGCTTGTATCTGGGTGATATATTTTAAAAGAGATGATGCGGTCTTGGTAAGTAAATTATGCATTCTTAATCAGACTTTTATGATCTTCGGTAGATATTTTCTGCTCTGATTACTTGATGTGTACACATTTATAATGTTATTGTACATGGTTTCAGTAAATTCACTTCAGTTATTTAAATATTTTACCAATCATACCGTTCTTGAAATAAAATGTGAAAGTTTGCGGTGATGTTTCATTTAATTGTTTTAGATGTGTAACTGCATGTTTCAGCCATCAGAGGGATCTAAAACGTGTTTACGGTGATACAACATTTTATTGTTTTAGGCGTGTAATTGCATGTTTCAGCCAGCAGAGGGTTCTAAAACGTGTTTGCGGTGATGCTTCATTTTATTGTTTTAGGTGCGTAATTGCATGTTTCAGCCAGCAGAGGGCTCCAATACGTTTTGCGGTGATACTTCATTTTATTGTTTTCAGGTGTGTTTCATGTTTCATCCGTTTAATTGTTTTTGAATCATTATTATTATTATTTTTATTTACTATTTATCGTAGCTCTTTGTTTGTTTATCTCTGTTTAATGGGGTGTAATTTTTTATAGGAAATGTCGAGGCCGCTGCTTTTGACTTCATTGATTTGTGTGAGTACATATTGTCCATCAATCTTTTGTACAATCAATTTATATATTTATTTATTCTTCAAATTTTTTTATCTTTTTGCAGTAACCGCTACGACTACTGATGACGAAGGTTAGATTATAAATCATATGAGGATAACATTGATATTACTTTAATAATTACATTAATAAAAACCATTTTTATTTATTTTTCTCCAGAATTGGTTGGATTTGTCACACAGCCTGGATTTATAGATCTCACGCAATCTGATGACCATGCCGATGTTATCGATCTCACGCAATCAGATCGCAACGATCAGGCTCCACCTTTGGTTCAAATCGCATCTACCGATGTGATTGATCTCGCACAATCAGATCGTAACGATCAGATTCCACCCATAAGAAGTATTACAATACCTTCTACATCCCGACCAGTGTTTGAGATCTCGAGTTCCGATATAATAGACCTCGCCGAAGATTGTTTTGATGATGTGACAGAACCAAGCGTGTGTCACCACCCAAGGAAGAGAAAAAACCGATGCAAATCCATTCCTCAGGAGGTAACAATTGATGAAGGTAATATTATTAAATTCGCATATCTATTATCTTTATCATTATTTCTACTTGTGCAAATATCATTTTTAATTTTATCCATTCTGAGCATTTGTTACCAGTACACTCCTTAGGCTGACAAATTATCTTTAATTACACTTTCTTTAGCACCTCAAGACCCCAACGAATTGTCTGGTTCGAACGAGTGTGATATACCCCCTGGGAAAAAGAGAAATACTGAATCCAACACCGAGCAGTCTCATGAGATCCTGATTGATGGTAGGGCTATCTACCATTTATTTGTTATACTAATCAGTGTATTGATTGTACAATCATTGTGTTTAAGTTTTGCTATTTTTATTCCTATACAGAAAGTAGTGACGATTTGTCAGCATGGACTGAGTCTCAGCTGGATGCCTGGGACGGCGCGTCGTGGACAGGTGATCGATACGATGAGGAAACTGTGCGAGGGAGACAAACACCTTATCCTATTCATGACTTGGTTGAAGTAGTAGTTGAAGAAGAAGAAGAAGAAGAAGAAGAAGAAGAAGAGCAGCAGCGAGCGAGATGTGAGTGATTTGCATGAGATTCGGACTCTGATTCAAGGCGGATTTAACAGAATTGGTGCACAGATTTCCGCACTTCACATCCAATTGAACTATCTACGTGAAGAGTGTAAAGATAGAATAGATGAACATTTTGCAATACATCACAACAAGATATGTGAGCGTATGGATGCGCAGTTTACCGCTATTAACAACAGACTCGATGCCTGTCTACGGGAAATAATATCCGGTTTTTATCAGAGACTTGAAACGGTTGAAATGCGTATTCAGTGCTTGCAAACAAGTATTGATGACAATCACACCTATCTCGTTAGGGAGTTAAATGAGCATCAGAGAGAAAGACAATTAATAGTCACACTTCTCAGTGCTCTTACTAACTGTCTACAACGAAAATAATGTAAAGTGCGTATTACGTACACATGTCAACATTTTCTGAAATGTAATTTTTTTAATTTTTTCTTTTTTCTTTTATTTTTTTTCTTTAATTTATTTTTTATTTTTTAATTTATTTAATTTATTTTTTTCTTTTTTTCTTTTCTTTTATTCTTTTTTCATTTATTTCTTTTTTCTTTTTTCTTTTATTTTTTTTTCTTTTTTCTATTTATTTTTTATTTTTTATTTTTTTCTTTTTTCTTTTCTTTTTTCTTTAATTTTTTATTTATTTTTTTCTTTTTTTCTTTTCTTTTTTTTCTTTTTTCTTTTATTTTTTCTTTAATTTATTTTTTATTTTTTAATTTATTTAATTTCTTTTTTTCTTTTCTTTTTTTCTTTTTTCATTTATTTCTTTTTTCTTTTTTCTTTTCTTTTTTTTTCTTTTTTCTTTTCTTTTTTTATTTTTTCTTTTTTCTTTTATTTTTTCTTTTCTTTTTTTTTTTTTTTTTTTTTTACTTTTTACTTTTTTCCATTTCATAATTTTGTGATTGACAAAGATTGAATGTATCGGGCTCAGAAAATTAAAAAATGGAAGCTAAGGATTTTCCCCCAGGTGATGCACACAGTAGCCAGCCAGACCAGACTATCTCAGAACTGTTGCAGAATGTGCTTGAAAAGCAATTTGGAACTGGTTATAACACGTGCGATCGATTACAACAATTAATAAATTTGTGTCCAGATATTGTAGAACAGTCATTTATTAATGGACCGCTGCAAGAATCTTCTAATTTAGAAAATTTAGAAGCGGCTATTGATCAAATTCCCAAAATTAATTTGTGTGAACAATTACAAGAATCCATAAACCTCATACAAGATGGTAGAGCACTAAATAATGGTACTGTGCATCCAACATCTGTTGCAGCTCTCCCAATCGGTACAGGGGTAGCGTCAGCCGTTCATGCAATCCCCCCTGACCCCTCTACTACCACGTCACGATTAAGTAGGCCTGACATCGACACATTGATTCGGTCGGGTGGGGTCGTAAACGGGTATCGTATTTTACCGAGACCTCGTTTCAATAGTATTCAATTGCGAAGACTTATGAATTTGCGAGAAATTAACTCCACAGATTTGGCGACCTATCACATTTTTTTACACAATGCTTTTAGCGAGATAGTATCGTATGCCCGAGATATCGGTGGTGATGCTAGTGTAATCAACATGACCCTATCAGCACCTTCTCTGAGATCGTCAATTAATGCTGTTTTAACAGACAGAAATAATTATGATGTTAATGTATTTACTGATCAAATCGAAAAAGTTTTACAGAGTAATGATCGGATATTGACTGATGATGCAATCGAAATTGAAGCTACGGTTGTTATGAACAGACGTGGAGGGGGGCGACGTCGTAAACTTACAGATATAGCGTGTGATCAGGTCATCAAACGTAAAAAAACATCGTTATTTTGTCCGGTAAATATTTCAAATAAATTATGCTTCTCTATCTGTCTAGCACATTTTCTCAATCCACAATTACCTGAGAACGAGTTGGAAAGACAGGCAGCATCCATCCAAATTGATGCGGGTTATTCAATTCAACATCGAATTGGGCTCGGCGACATAGAGTCCTTTGAAAGGCTTCTAGGGATTAAAATCGTTGTTTTTTTCAGGACAAATACAGGGTCGTTAGAAACATATGCAAATCATGATGATCCGCATCCTAAAACAGTATGTCTCTATTTGCATGACGATCATTATTATATGATTCTGAATTTGACGGCATTCATCGGGGCCGACTATGTATGTAATTTTTGTTACAAAGGTTACTCAAAACGTAGAGATCACAATTGCAAACATGTTTGCAATGTGTGTTTTGATGCCGATTGTTACAAACATCCTAAAAGAAGCATGCATTGCCCCGATTGTCTGCGATTTTGTAAATCGAGGTACTGCTATGATACCCATAAAAAAAAAAAAAAATCCGCCTCTGGACAGGAAAAATCGCCGTGCGACAGTATAAAATATTGCAAAGTATGTAACACCCGATACGATGTTATAGGCGAAGGTACGAGAGCCCAACACAAATGCGCGCCCAATCGATGCAGCAGCTGCGGGGAGGCTCGGCACAGCGAGGGGTTACACCGCTGCTTCATACAACCCATTGCGCCCAAAGACCCTAGCAAGAAATACATTTTCTACGATTTTGAAACGCGTTATGAAAATGGAAAACATGTAGCCAATTTTGTTTGTGCGATCACTTTTGATGGTGAAAAATTTGTGGCAGAAGGTACTGACTGCATAGCACAACTAATTACACGTTTCAGACAACCCCGATACAAAGGATACTGTTTCATAGCACACTGTGCGTCCAGATTTGATTCTTTTCTAATACTGGAGTATTTTTGTAATGCGGGTCTTGCGATAGATGTCATAATGCAAGGTTGTAAATTAATCTTCATGTATGACGAATCATTTGCACAACGATACATTGACAGCTATGCGTTCATTCCGATGGCATTGTCTAAGATGCCCGCTGCGTTAAACTTAAAGACGACAGAGAAAGGTTACTTTCCCCATCTTTTCAACAGAGTGGAAAATGAGACTTATTTCGGTCCATACCCCGACAAAAAGTTCTACAACTACGATAACATATCCAATAAAGATCGCAAAAAGTTTGATGCGTGGTACAGCTCGGTAGAGGGTAATTTGTTTAACTTCAGGAAAGAGTTGTATGAATACGGGGTGAATGACGTAGTATTATTACGTGAAGCATGTATGAAATACAGAGAGGCATTCATAGAGTGTACCAAACTTCATCCATTCAACTTCACGACGCTTGCTAGTTGTTGCATGGGGGTCTTCAAAACCCATTATCTTGATAGGAGTACGCTGGCTCTGACACATAATAATGCATATGTCCAACAAAGCAAAACCTACTCTAACGTTTCGATCGAATGGCTCGAGTATCTAAAAAAGACTCGAAACGTAGATATTCAACATGCCGTGAACCATGGCGAAGTGTCGATCGGTCATTACTTTTTAGACGGTTACTACGAGTTGGACGGGGTAAGGTATGGGTTAGAATTTAACGGTTGCATACATCATGGACACGAATGCCGCTTTGAACCCCATCGGACACATCCCTTGTCAGGTGTGCCCTATGGAGTTCTCAGGAGACGGTTTGACGATAAGGTCGATATTCTGCAGAATGCCTACGGTTTACAAATTGAGGTACTTTGGGAGTGTGAATGGGAAAAAATGAAGCGGACCGACCCCGCTGTGATAGAATTTATGAGTACTTATTCATCACCCGAGAGGTTGAAACCTCGAGATGCGTTATTTGGGGGGCGTACTAATGCTTATAAACTCTATCACAAAACTCGTGATGGTGAGAAAATAAGTTATGTGGATTTTACCAGTTTGTATCCCTTCTGCCAGGCTAGGAAAAGCTATCCAATTGGTCATCCCCAAATAATTTTTAAAGATTTTGAACCGATCGAAAATTATTACGGCCTTATTAGAGCTACCGTTTATCCACCGCGCAATTTACTACATCCGGTACTCCCTTACCGATGTGGTGGTAAACTTATGTTTCCGTTATGTCATACATGTGCTCATGCTCAAAACCAGACATCGAACTGTAGTCATACGGATGATGAGAGGGCTCTCACAGGGTGTTGGGTCAGTATTGAATTTTTGAAAGCCATTGAGAAGGGGTATGTGGTTGCTACGATCTACGAAGTTTGGCATTTCCCGCAACAGTCTGACACATTGTTTCGTGATTACGTGAAGACGTTTTTACGCTTGAAGCAGCAAGCATCCGGTTACCCTACAAATGTTGTTACAGATGCTGAAAAAGACTGTTACATTCGTGAGTATTATGAAAAAGAGGGTATTCGTCTCGACCGTGAAAAGATATGCAACAATCCTGCCCAACGTTCAATTAACAAATTACTTCTTAATTCGCTTTGGGGGCGGTTCTCGATGAGGGAGGGGCTACCTATTACGATTCTTGCAAAAGATCCTGAACATTTCACCAGAATTGTTTTTGGTAAAACCGATGATCTGGTATATTTTACATTTGTCTCTGACGATGTAGCTCTTGTTCAATACCGACCCAAAAAAGACGACGTTTGCGAAACTCGTGACATTAACGTTTTTGTGGGGGCGTTTACAACTGCGCACGCCAGGTTGGAGTTGTACGACCTCATGGACAGGTTGGGCGATAGACTACTGTATAGCGATACGGACAGCGTTATTTTCGTGTCTAGGGATGGGGACTGGGACCCCCCTCTGGGTAATCATTTGGGAGAGCTGACGAATGAAATAGATGATGGTGATTATATTACCGAATTTTGCTCTAGCGGGCCAAAATCTTATGGGTATCGCACCGCTAAAGGTAAAGTGTGCATGAAGGCTAAGGGTATAACTTTGAATGCTAAAAATTCCCAAGCCATATGCCTGGACAGTCTTATCGGTCTGGTTGGTAGCTATGTAACATCGCACGACAGTACACAATACATCCTGGCCCACACAGACAGCATTGTGCGGAATAAAAAGACTCTCACGCTACACAACAAATCAGATGTTAAAAGGTTTAGGGTGGTGTATAATAAGCGTCGACTGTTGTCCGATTTCACCACGCTCCCTTATGGCTACTGATCTGATGATGCACAGAGGGTCTAAGGATGCTTCTGATTTTGATTTCAGACTTCAACACCCATTCTCAGCAGTAATAAGTGGGCCATCAAATTCAGGGAAAAGTTATTTTGTAAAAAGTCTTTTGGAACATGGAATGAATTTGATTTCTAAAAAAATTTAAAATGTGTTTTTTTTTATATGATTGTTGGCAGCCTTTGTATGATGAATTACTTAAATTGTATGACATTAAATTTGTGGAAGGAATACCTCAGAGTCTGAATGATGATAATTTACTACCTGTCAACAAAGCTAATCTCCTCATTATCGATTACATGATGCGTGAAGCTAGTGGAAATTCAGAGATCGAAAGGGTGTTCACGCAGTATGTACATCATCGTAATCTAAGTGCAATTTACATCGTGCAAAATTTATTTGTTCAAGGAAAATCCAGTAGAACCATCAGCTTAAACACAAATTACTTGATTCTGTTTAAAAACCCCCGGGATGCCAATCAAGTAGCTGTGTTAGGTCGTCAAATGTACCCTGGAAATGCAAAATACTTTATGGAGTGTTACCAAGATGCAACCAGTCAACCTTTTGGTTATTTAATGATAGACTATAAAGCAAAAACTCCTGAGCAATACCGTCTCAGAACTGGGTTGCTTTCTGACCGTCAAGTGGTCTATCTCCAGAAAAAAAGAAGAACGTGATCAATCGGCATGTCTACCAGACTTTGTAAGCATTTGCCGTTGTTAAAACTGATACATAAAGTAGCACCTAAACAACGACGCATTATTTTACAATCAGCGTCTGACGAACTCATTTTAACATTGTGCGAAGTGGCTCTTAATATCCTATATGGCACGATACCCATCAATCGACAACAGTACCAGAAACTGAAAAGGAGAAAGAAAGAAATTAAATTTGTCGCCGATAAAAAAATTGGTATATCTGCAAAGAAGAGGGTCTTAAATCAGTCTGGCGGATTTCTTTTACCACTCCTTAGTGTCGCAGTACCCTTTATTTCCAGCTTAATAGCTTCTAGACGCAGTTGAGGATGGAGTATGCAGAGAAGATGTATTTAGTACCGCAGCATCAACTGGAAAAGCTGAAAAATGAAAATGTTCGTGAGAATATTCAACAGACTGTAGAGAACGATCTGGATACCGCCATAAGAAATATCTTGCTCAGGTCTGATTTGAATCAATACGATAAAGCCAAACTTTACACAAACATCCTGAGTAGATTTTTAATGCTCGTTAAACAAGGCGAACAGGAGAGTAAAGTTTTAACGCTTACACTACCACATTCTGAATCCGATCATAAAGATGTACAAACCCCCGCTAACGGTCATGACGATGGTGATGATGTTGTGCGTGAAATTCTGAAGAATGTGCTGTCAAGAAGTATGAAAAACACTAGTTATATATTAGACAAAATGTCTAAAGCTGGAGGACTCGCTGCGTGGACCAAGTCGGGGGAGTTTGTGTTCAGGGGTAAAACCATTCCTGGATCACACATGATCGATTTGATAAAAAATGTTACCGCGCCGCAGAAGGTTCGGGAAGACAGAAGACCTCTAGGATGGACAGAGTTTCTACAGGCAATTGCAGAGTTAAACATACCATTTTCTACCGTACCTAATCACGATGTTAGACGTATGATTAATTCTTTAAAAAGTATACCTACTACACCTGGACATGATCGTCCTTCAAAAAGAGTGAAAAAAGTGAAAAAAAAAGTACGGCAGATGGATGCTTCAGAAGAACCAGTGTTTAAATCACCGACTATCGATCGAAAGCAGTGGTTAGAATTTTAACATGTTTTTTTTTTTTTCTGTTTGTTAATATTTGATTCGCAAAATGATGTATATGTTCTATGTGATTAAATTTGAAATAAAAGACTGTAAAAAAATTTTTTAAAGAGTATTTATTTATTAATAATCAAATACATTGTAAGCTGATTACTCAGTCATAGTTCATATAAGTATCACACGTTTGCACACACTGAATACATGAAAGTTTTTCATTACAATTATACGGTTTTAATCTTTTCACAAAGAGCGATACCATTTTATCATTTTTAATATAATCATTGGTATACAGCCTCATCACATCGTTATAGTCATAACCCCTGGCCAAATGATACAGAAAAAACACACAGTGCTGTCCACAAGTGTCTGACGCTAAATCCTGGACGCGTCTGTTGGAATATATAGTGTCTATCACATTGGTTAGCAGAAAGTTTTTGATGGTGTTTGGAAACCGATCGCTGTCGGGGGGATTACCAAAACTGTCGAAAAAATACCCTATGCCATCACAATGTAAATAAACAGCCAACCAGTGTTCACCAGGTAACTCTGTGGGGTGGGTGTTAATTATCACCATAGATGGTAAGTTCCTTAATGATCTTTCAGGTAGTTGATCGCTCGGGAGAACTCAGAGAAAATGAACGTCGCACGAAATTTTGTCCATGATAGCAGTAAGTTGCACAGTGTTCATTTCAATAGTAATCGACCAGGACCTGTCTGCGATTAGACACTTCGATTATACTGTCAAATACTGCATAAACGATTAAATTAATAGTATGTGCCAAAGGTTGTCTGAATCTGGCTTCAAGTCTGATGTTACCGGACTTGATGAGCGATATGTGTTGACCACAGTCTTCGTCAGGCGTGAGGTTAAAGGCATAAAGGGTGTATCCGTTCAGAAAATCGCTCCTATCGATAGAGAGGGCCTGGTTTTTAAGATGTCTTCCGGACGCCATCGCCAACTGATAAAATTCTCGTACAGCCGATCCTGATTCAAAATCAGGTTGTAGCGGTTTGGCAGGGAATTGTTGGCCGTCAACATAGACGGCTAGGAACTCCAAATCATAATGTTTGAATGCAAATGGATTTTTATCGTAGGACCCTGTGATTGCATCGTTATCGACCATACACAGGACGATAGATTTTGGCAGCGTCCCCAAAAACAAATTTTCATGATTGGAAACACGGGCCCCTACCGGAATGGAGAAATTTTTCAGACAGACCCTGTCTATGGGGTACTTGCCGGTTGTCGAGAGCAGTGCCTGGGCATGACCCAGTCTCACGGGCGGTGATACAGTCACTTTCTTGACAAATAGACTTGCTGATACAATATTTAATTTGTACGCCACATCGTCGCACCTCATCAGGCAGAATTCATCTTTGGCTCTGATCATCAGAATTTTAATGTCCACACCATTCAGCATTAATTTTTCTTGAAAGAAAATATCGCTGTGAATTGGTGCCAACAGTTCAACCACTTTGCTCCCTGTTGTGTAGAGTGATCTTTTTGTCAACCCCGAATTACGGCCGATGGGGTCATTCACGTCCATGTGACCGGCTGTGTCTTTGTAAAACAGTCCTGCTGAGAAAAGCGTTTCCAGTGCATCTTTACTGTAGTTGATCAGACTCTCGATGATACAACGATAAGGATACGTGCTTGAACTCTGAGATATCAATCGATCGCCGAGGCTCACATCGACTTGTGAGAATATAGTGGCGCCAGGGTAATTTATTAGAGCGACCTTTGCAGGATCATCGATGTTGGCACCGTTAGGCTTTGTGATTTTAAGGCGCAGATACAACAATGTGTTATTTAGGTCGACATAATCTTCACCGTTCCCTGCTATAAAAAATTCCAATGGTGCAGAGTCTGATATAGCCGATAACGGGGGTACTTCTAAATATCCGTTTTTCTCAATAACCGTCTGTGTCAGAGGAACCGTAAATAAATCCAACTCAGACTTGATACACTCTCCTGACATGCGGTGGAGTAATGCCATGTTAGAATATGGCTTTTACGGATCTCTTAATTGATACGTTTCGCTTCACAGGCTTCTTACGTCTTCTGCGTACGACTGACCTCTTCTTGGGACCACGCTTTGTTTTCTTCTTCTTTATTGAATGACCACGCCTCCTTACACCCGGTGGTTTAGACATTCTCTTACGTGCCATGACCATTAAACCCGAGCCATCTTGTGTATTCCTATTATCGTTATAAGACCTCGACATTACGTTTGAGACAACGTCAGATACAATGTTTTTAGCGGCCGATTTTAGGTGAGGCTTAGCGATGGTGAATCCTCTTTTTAACAACGGTATAGCCATCCTAAACAATCCTCTGAAAAGTCCTCCTAGACCGGCCCCATACATAACACCTCCTCCTGCATATCCGGGTAACCCCGCTCCGGCCTGATTTTGGTAATAGTTAACATATTCCGTAGCATCCATCCCGTGTCTGTTATAATATGTCATTTTTTAAAAAAAAGTTTGTTTCATCGGTTTAAAGTGTAGTTTTACAACGACTTTCCCGTAAGAAAACGGTATTTCACAGTTCTGGTCGTCCTTCACTTCTATCGTAATGTCAGTGATGAGCTCCTTGTTGATCGATGCGTAATGGGGTTTGTCATATCTAACACTGACGGTCTCGTTGTTTTCACCGGTTATATGTACGCATCTCAAAAGGGGTACATACGAATCCCCCACAGATTGATATTGGATAATGTCAGTGTAAATGTACATAGTATAGAAACCTGCATTGATATCGGACTGATTAGGAGCATATGTGATATTACTCGTTGTAAAATCAGCTTTTTCATGGTAGCCCTCACGTCCGAGAGATTCATCCGGTTTCATTCCTAAAATAGTAGCAAGTTTACCATTGAAGCTTACCGAGATGTTAGGTTTTGCAGACAAATACACCTTGTTTTCTAAATGATCATGATTCAATATAGCAGTAGGTGCGATAACTTCATTTATTGCATGGATCACAGCCCGAATGTTCTTGTAGTACCCCCCTTTTATATGCATCTTTCTCATTACTACAAATCCTGATAACTCTTTAAACACCTTTTCACGGGGTTTATTTTCATGTTTCTGGGATGGCGCTGGGGCTGTCTGTAGGGTGAAATACCCCTCATCATCGTTAATGGTATACCAGCTTCTAGGATATTCAATTTCCACAAGACCGACTTCCCATTTCCCTTTCAAGTTGATTGGTCTCGCTAGCATTGTTCTGTAATTAGAGATACGATTTTCTGGATAAACATTTAAAGAGGCGTTGCATGGTAATGTTACGTAGAAGCCGTGGTCGTCCATGGTAGTCCTTTACACAAATGATGACATCTTGTATGGCTTCACGTTTTAAGGCGTTTGCAAGTCCACCAGAGCTTTTTTGTCTATATAGCTATTAAATTTTGAAGGCCATCCTAACCATTTCACTAAAACACGCGTTGATTTACCCTGTTTTTTCTGTCCTAAAATCTTTTCCACCTTAAAAGACTTGTTTTTGCTCACGAATATTTTTTGTAACTCTTTTTCATAAAAAACCCCATCGATGACCTCCCCGTCATAATCAGACAGTCTGTAGACGGGGGGTTGGCGTGGAATACATGAGGCTATAGTGAAAAATTCTTCGGTATAGTTCTGTTCATATCCTTTGGCGAATGGACCTCTCACTTTTGAAATTCGAACGACATCTCCGACTTTATATTTAAATAGGTGTTTCTCATTCTTCTTTATATCCCCATACAGATTTTGAAACACCAGGGGGGTATTCCAAAAACCAGGTTATGTGACATACCTGGGTAAGTTTAAGGGTAAGTAGGCGGATAACCTCAGCTTTCGGTTCCAAAAACGGAGGTAAGTTTCAAGGTATGTAAGTAGCCATAGCAACTTAAGCTCTGAACATAACCTGCTCCGGGACAGGTTTAGTTTCAGGGTTAGTTTGTTTCAGAGAGGTGACGGAGCATGGCATGCCCTTTTGAAGACGATCCAGTGCATGTGGAAGCACAGATTATACGGAATCTTTTCCGCCGTGACAGGGTGATAAGACCACGTATTGATGTGTTTTCGTATCCAAATGGATATTTGCGGGAGCGTTACCGTTTTTCAAAAGATTCGTTAATTTATTTAACAAATCTTTTGAAACCTTATACATCAAACGTGACACATCGGGGATCAGCACTGAACACAAAGCACATTTTGTGCATTGCCCTTAGTTTTTTTGCGACGGGGAGTTTTTTGTATAACGTTGGCGATGCAGAGCATGTGGGAAATGCAACTGTGTGTAGGGCTGTTCGGACAGTATGCCTTGCACTCAAACAGTTTCTACACACTTTGGTTCAGTTCCCTGGCCATAAAGCACAGAGAGTCATTAAAGAGGACTTCCACAGAGTGGCGGGTTTATCCTTTCTATGATATTCTATGAGAGACCATTTTAGTTATATAGCACTACTTAATCCATATATCAATACTGTATACAGCCACAGTCATTTTAAAATGTTTCTTATATAACTTTCAATTTCAGGGTTTGCAGATGTGCATTGATGGAACTCACATTCCTATTAAAGCTCCTTAAGTCAATGAAGGAGATTATGTTAATGGGAAGTCAATCCATGTGCAGGTAACAATATATATTTTGGGTGCAAAATCTTTAGGTGTTTAAACCATTAAATCGCTGTAATTACACTACACTAAAATCTAATTAGTTAGACTTACTTAAAAAAAGGATGCAGACCGATTGCCTTTAAAAAAAACTAAGTAAAGTGAAATAGGAATAGTATGTTGTACTGACAAAAGCTTAGTAAGTATAGTTGACTTACACATGAGTTCTAGTGACTAAAAAAACAGTGTACTTGATAATTTACTTGAAATAAAATTTGATTGTTACCACTGTTGTGTTTAGCATGCTGAATGTTGAAGCCTGTGACTCAAGTATAGCCAATTAGATAGCATTGTCACGAGTTTAAAACAATTCTAACTACCTATTAAAATTTTCATCAACAGTTTAGGTGTGTCTATACATGCTACTATTGACTTTATAAATAATCATTATCTGACAAAAAGTAAGATGGTCATGATAACCATATGTTAAATTTTATATATGAAAATCAGTCACATACTAATATATGAACTATGATTTCTTTCTGCATAATCACTGTGCAAAGTCCCCAAGCAAAGGAAACACCCTCCACTGTAATGGTTAGTCCAAAATAAAACATTTTAGGAAAACCAATGTCAATTTATGAAGTCAGATTATGTGATGTTCTCTCAAATTTTTCAGTTGAATTGACAATTAAACATTTAAGATGACTTTGGCAAATCAGTGAATGCAAACAGAGTGAAAAGAGGGGAAAGTCTATTAAGAATAGCCCCGCCTCAAATATGTAAATTTATAATCTATGATTTAATAAAGTCATGCGCATTTACTCTTTTTGCCAAACCAACTCTCTCTTTTGCTGATGCTGCTGTATTTTTTTTTTAGTTATAATGGGCTTATATTCTTCATAAGCAAGCTAAAACCTCCAACTCCGTCTCACTGAAGTATGTCGCACGCCTTTTTTCTCCACGCGTTTCCATGGTGACTCCTGAAATCGGCGATCCATTGAAAATGCCTTCATGTCTCGCCGTCCGCGCGCATTAACTCTCGGTTGCCAACAGGAGGTTGATTGAACTACCTCCTCATAGGTGTTTTGGAACCAACATACCCAGAGTAAGCAAGTTCTGGGTTGATCAACCGAGAGTTCAGGGTATATGTGACGGTAAGTTAACCTTCCTTTCTGGAATACCGCCCAGAGCCTCATTTTCTCTGTTGACATCCACAGGTCTCATCTTAATACTTCGGTGATAACTGGTGTTGTACCCCTGCATAATATCTTGTAAAACATCTACGTAACGTTGGGAATTTGTCGCTGTTAAAAACCTCCACATTCGACTTTTTAGCGTTCTATTAAACCGCTCCACAACGCTGGCCTTCAAATCGGTAGCGGTTACGAAATGATTAATGTCGTGCTTTTTCATTACATCTTGAAAATGTTTGTTAAAAAATTCTTTTCCCTGATCCGTCTGCAATTTCTGAGGAACTCGTCCCTCTTCGAGTATAGACTCAAACGCTTTAGTAACCTCAACCCCACTCTTATTCTTTAGCACGCGGGCCCAGGCGTACTTGCTAAATACGTCGATGCATGTTAACAAATATTTATTATTTTCATTTTCCTTAGAATACGCCGACATGTCGACGAGATCCGCTTGGAATTGGGTATCCACCCCGTACACCACTACTCTATTACGCTTGTATTTTATAGGAGCAGTTCTGTGTAATGTGTAGGCGTCCTCCCCGGCCAACCAATCTGAAACCTGTTTATCGCTTAGACGCACTCCTGTATCCTTTAAGATGGCATCTTTTAATCGTTTTTTACCGCCTAAAGACCCGGGATTGGACGGTGTGTAATAAGCTTTTTTCATTAGCTCTGACATGTTTGCGTTTCAAGCTGTACAAAAGAATAAGACATTCGAGTGGAGTGAATCAATCTTTTATTAAAAAACAAATGATACACATTGAAGGCGCACTCTAAATAAAAAGTAGTAAAAGAATAAGATGAATTAGGATAACATACCATGTAATGACATTAGTGATAGTCTAACCAGAAAAGAAAATCTCTGCACCCCTTAATATCACGATCTAGGATATAGTTGACAGCTGTTTCAATAATACCATTGATAGTGTAGCGGGGGACATCGCCTTTTGAACGCAGTGACACACAGACATCCGATACATATGTGCAGATACAGAGGATATCGGCAAGACGAAATTCAGTGGTAGATTCTGACATCACATCCAGAACTTTTCTTATCATTACACTATATGGTTCGGTCCCTTCAACACAAATGTTTGTCAAATCACCCCATGATTCAGCCTGTCCTCTAATAAGACACATGTTCATCTTGAGATTTTTTTCACGCTTGGCATCTTCTGTGCTATCGTCATCATCATCCGAGCTGGACGAGTCTTCGATGATCTTTTTCAACAACGCTGTCATTTGCCTTTTGTAATGACCTTTAAACAAAAATTCTATGATATTCTTTTGACTACATACACCTCCCATGCTTGCAGGGTCTCGGTCACTCTCCATTCATAGTGGGGCTATCTTGCCAGAGATCGACGGCGTCGTAGACGACTTTCTTGCAGGATTTGTCCAGAAGCTTGTCCCTGATTTCTTGTAGCTTTGCAGAGATGAAGGGTTCGTCTTTTAATTCATGCAGAATAGCTCCAGCTGTTCCTTGAATTCGCTGAGGATGTGACTTTAAACCGCACCGGTTTAAGGCATAGGCTATGATGACCCGGAGATCAGGTTTAAGCAGTTTACGGCTTAGTTCGTCAAAGTGTGTGTCGAAGTAGTATGCGGCCGGTTCAAACAGACAAGAATGTTGCAGCTGGCTTGGATGATTTATCGCACAGCCTTCACAGTCCTCCTTCAGCTTACTATCGACGAGGTGTTGCAGCAACACTACAATCGTAGCTTTCACGATTTTGAATCCAACGTTGGTGAAGCAACCGTCTGTGTCATCGAATCCCTTTTCGCTTGATGTGGTAGCAGCGTCACACAGACCTGATAGGAAACTCAGGTTGCGATATCCAAGCTCGGTGCAGAATTTATCTAGCCAGTTTTTACAGTGGTCGGGCATCCCTGGTTCATTGCTCAGCATGTAATCGGTAGCATTGTCATCAGGAGGGTCAAGAAGTTGATCGAAAGAGAGTCCGTTGCTGTAGACATGTGTCTGCTCTAAATCCCCGTCTTGAGACATGGCTTATAAAGATGATCTGAGGGCGGGTCTAACTTACTGCTGCTTATAATGGGTGTAGTGAATGGGCGGGGACGGTAGAGCGTGTGTACTACTGCGCACGCATCTCTCGGGTTGGAACAGTTGTACTTTGATTTTGTTGTATCCATCGTGCATGTCACACCACTTGAACATTTTGTTTATGGTTGAGAATAGGGAATTCAGCTGAACCAGATCACACCACTTGAACAAAAATTGCATTTCGTACATATCATGATGTTCATTATGGTGAATGATCCCTGAGCGATCGTTGAGCTTTGTCTTGTCTTTGCAGCAGAATATGTAAACGCACTCTTCCTGCTTCTTTTTAGAGTGGTCGCCGACCACACGGTATCGGGTATTCGGAGTAGTTCCATCCCACTCTGCGATGTACAAAGGCTCTTCTCTACAGTCATTCAGATCTTTCCAGACACGAGTGTAAAATAAACCCCAGTCTTTATCAGGAAATACCAGGCAGGGGTCTTCTCCCGGTATAAATTCACCGAGGCTGTCAGTAGTGTAGAGTGTCACAACTCGAGATGCTTTATGGAAAATGTAGCCGATTACACGATTACTATTCAGCAAAAATTCACCTCTCACACACTCCTTGTTATCGTGGAGAAACTTTGTCAAACAGACATACCCATAAGGTTTTCTCGGAGCCAAAGTCAAGCTTTCCATCATCTCTTCACCCCATTCGGTCTCCGGGGTTCTAGGCGAATATAAACCGTCCATGCTTCACAAAGACTCTTTCCCTCTCTACAGAAATTCTTCTGCTCAGAAATTCAACGACCTAATAGCGTGAAAACACCAATCATCAATTTACACCCCCAATAAACACCCCCCCCCCACACACCCTAACCCTTCCTGTTTACAAAAACACATGCCGTCATAAAACACAGACTGACCGGAAACGGTACAACATATGGTCACAGCTGTGGGTCATAAAAACACACAGCCCGGATATGGCAAAGGTCAAATGTCACACCTGTCATCTCATCAATCATAAGGGTCATAAATCAAAGTGACACAAGCAACAGGCTAGGACTACTAACATAAACTTTCACAATAGAGCAGGAGAGAGGATTTCTGTATTCTTTATAGCTAATTGTTTGTCCTATACGCCTTACACACTTTCATAGTAAATTGATGTCTTGAATTTACTTTTGTGCAAACATGTATAAAGATTGTTTGATTTTATCTGCGGCCTTTACAAGGGCATGTCACTTTATGGTTCTTAATGTTTGCATTACAACAGTGTGACAGTTCTTCTAACAAATCTGACAAAAGAGCAAAAATGAACAAAGATTTTTAGCACATATAGTAGCTTTCAGAGTCAGAGAAGATGGTAATAACAGTTGAAAACGTACTACAATATTAAGCAGGATGTTGAAAGAAATGATTCTGCAGATGTTAAACACCTTAGGAAAATAGTTTGAAACGCTGGTTTGTCAAAAGAGAAAGTTCAGTCATACATTTAAAAAGTTTCACCACACATGTTTTCCCATTTGAGGAAAAGCACGATCTTACCCCGTTTTGTCTTCACCGACAACAAAACACATCCCAACCAACAAAATGCGAATAGTGTCCTCTGCTCTCTGAACAAGATGACTAAAATTAGTGGCGTAAATAAAAAATATCATTTGCAAAACCACATTTACAAACTTGTAACAATCTTAGAAATTGCTCATGAATGGCTTTTTCTGTATTCTGTATTTATTATAAACGGTGCTTTTCTTGTATGGTGTACCATCTTTTCTCAGTGATTTGGGCTACATGGTGTTTTGTGTACACATCATTTTTGAATTTTATCTTCGGATTTTACCAGAGTGTTGAATGCTGTTTAACAACCTCAAACTTTAATAAATGTGCAGCTTTCAGGTCGTTAGTTGTGATTAACCCTCTTATGTCCTCGGGGTCTATATGACCCCGATTGACGTTTCATTCGTTAAAAAAAAATGGTTCCCTTCATCTTAGAGGAATGCAATTTTGTGACTTTTCCTACATTATCTATCTATACACGCACAGAAAAGCTGGGCTTGATTCGGTTCTTCTAAAGGTATGTAAAAAAAAAAGTCACACTCATGACCTTTGGGGTCAATATGACCCCACATTGAAATGAATGGAAAAATCGAAAAAAATGTGTTTTTTATTGTTCATTTGTCAAAAAAAATCTATAAATCCAGAATAAATCTGAAAATTTCCATACCACAATGAAGTCCTGGTACTAGAGCACAAATGTAATGTGGAACGGACATGATCACTTGCACACACACATGCTCGCGCACACAAACACACACACAGGTGTGACTCCAATTGAAAGCATTTTTTTAGAAATTGACAAATAAAATCAATAATTCCAGCATAAATCTGAAAATTTCCACACAGAAATGAAGGCCTGGTACTAGAGCACAAATGCAATGTAGAAAAGACATGCTCACTCAAACACACACACACACGCACACACACATACACACAAACAGGTATGACTGCCACAGCCAAGTAAAATCAGCCACATTTCTGCTTATTGCTGCTGTTTTTATATATATATATATATATATCATTAAATTAATATCTTTTACATTCTAAAGTTAATAATTTTTTTTCACATTTGGTTCATTAAAATAAATAATATTCAACTACAATCTGATTCTAAGTCTTGTCCTTTAGGTGTTTCTTATGTGGCGATTTCTGTGGTATTTTGTAAAAACAGACATTTCAAAACGCATCAAAAACTACCAAAATTCTACTATTTGAAAGAATATTTATTTTTAATGTCTTGTATAATGTTTATACATGTATAAATTCACAAAATGTATCACAAAAGTTATGATATGAGCAGTTGGCCACATCCAGTAAAATGAATGGATCTCTATTGCCCTCTGCTGGGTATCTATGGACAAAACAATTTATTTCTATTTCTTAAATTGTAATTCCTTCAGGTTTGTCTTTGACCAACAGATGGCAGAATTGTACAGCTAACACCTAGATCAATATCCAGAAACAAATTATATTCAATTTAGATCATCATTTAAGTATTTTTTTCATAATAAAATTAATATTTCACACGCAAGCTAATGGTATAGTTGAGGAATTGTGTGGTAAATAGGTACAAAAGTACTTTGTATATCCAAAAACACGGCATTACTGTATAGATGAGAAGTAAACAAAAAAAAATAATATATTATATGTATTATTAAAAATGTAATTTTTTTTTTACAATCATTCTTTAAATTTTGGGGTCATATAGACCCCAAAATGCACTGAGTGTAAACAGGAAACCGCAGACATATGAGGGTTAAACATAATAGTTTTAAGTGTAAAACAAGATGACTTACTTTTCGTTGTTGATGCATCATGTGATCCCATATCACAGATAGCTGGAAAGTTGCTCTAAAAGAAACATCAATTTAGTGAAACACTCAAGCAGAAGGACTATCGCTTAAATTCTTAATTTTCTTTTATTCCTATACTGAATGTTTAGAGATCTCAAAGAACAGTCTTCACCTAAATAAAAAAACAAACAAAAAACAGTCCAACAAACAACACATGCACAGTGTCATCTGCTATCTGAACTAAAACTAGTGTAGTAATAAAAAAAACATCATTTACAAACTGCTCAAAACTGCTTTTTTTGCGTGTGTTTTTATTATAAACTACACTTTTTCTATTTATACGTTTCTTAGTGATTCTTACTGTATATTGTGTCGCTTTGATAGAACATTCCATTACCTGTTTATTTGGGGTTAAAGAAGATGGTAATAGCTGAAGTACATCCTAAGCTCATTTCTTTAATCTTTTGGTGAATGTTGAAGTGTTAAAAAAAAGTGCTAGTAAAATAAATAAATAAATAAATAAACTACTCACGGTTTGAAAATGACTTCCATAATATTTTCTTTCAGTATGAATCTTGGTCTGGATCACCCAATACAAAGTGTTTTGTGTTCCGACCTCATGAAGATCACACCTAGCTTTCTAGAGAATTGCATATTTGTACTACATGCCTTAAACTTAGTGATCAACATGTTTCCTTTGTGTTTGTCAAACACCTCAGGTAAATCATTTGAAAAGTAGTTTTGTCAAAAGAAAAAAGGTTCATTCATTCATTCATTCATTAAAAAAAGTGAAAATGATGTGTATGCCACATACACATCCAAAGAGTTTTACTCGTGTGAGGAAACTACTCGGCTACATTACTAATAAAAAAATGCTGGCCATCAGACTGTTTTAAAAGAAATTAAAGAATAAAATAAAGTAAAAGTTTTATTTAAAGAAAATGGACAACGCGCCTTGCTTTTGCATACAAATGTAAAATGTTTAATGTTTTTAAAATCGCACGTGTCATATTTTGCTCAGAATTTTGAAGTCAAATGTGTATTTGTTCTTTTGTAAAACACACACACACACACAGTGATTTGGATTAAAACTAAATAATTTCTTAAAATTGAACAAAAGTAAAGACGAATTCAGATCTTATGAAGACTTCAGATGTCTCCACCCTTGTGAAGAGATGACCCCAACCCACTGCGAGTTCTTCAGATGACGCAAACTCTGGTTCAATATGCACCAATGCTAAATTGTTCTATATATCATAATCATTTGTTAACATGTATTCATTACTCCAATGAGCTCATTGTTTCTGTCTTAAATTAATACTTTGTTTAAATTAAATAATTAAATTGGATTTGTGTATACATTTCTGAAATTACATAACTTCCATAGTCACCTCTGATAACAGTTCACTCAAAATTGTGATGTTGACATGCATTTTTCTGTAAAGCTGCTTTGAAACGATGCATATTGTGAAAAGCACTACACAAATAAATGTGAATTGAGTTGAACAAGTTTATGTATACTAAATTAGCATAAGATGTTTTTTTTTGTGTGTGTGAGTCCAGAGAATCACCAGAAAGGTTTTGATGAAGTTTCGTTCTTAAAACATCTAGCCTAAGCAACTGTCGTAAAACCATTAACACACACATTTAGGATGCACTCTTCCCCCACCAGGTTGACTCGCAAACACCTTCACTGTGAGTTAAATAATTGTTGTCCATTCTTTTGTCTTTTTAATAATGAATCTATCGACGTGTTTGGAAACAAAGATACAGATGTTCTAGAAAGAGCATCTCACAAACATCACCTATTCTGAGTTGTGTGGGTAATGAGGACTCTTTGGCTTGTTGAATATTTCTGATTTTTTTGTCTTTGTACTAACATTAACCTATAGTTCAGGGACTACTGATCATACTATGGTGGCAAAACACACACACACACACACATTTGTTCTAAAAAGATCACACAAACATGTTATTTAAAAGGATGTCGCCATGGTGCGAGGGTAATGGTCATCCTGTTTGTCTTGACAAATATTTTGACTCAATTAACACTTACTGAATTGAACAACCACTGTAGTTCCTGCTGAGGTGTCTACATGGTGTGAAAGTAAGTCTGATGTCTTTTAAGATTCAACGATCATTGGAAGCGTGGTCGCAGACATAACGCCTTTTTTGACCCTTCAGACTGGAAGGAGCCACCATGCCAGGAAGGAATTATCAAATTACTATCAAAGTCATTCTTACATCTGTTTGATCTGTTTTGTCTTTTTAACACATCCAGACATCACCAGGGGAAGTCACGTAGATACGTCACAATGTGGCACCACCTGATACCATAAACCCATAAATTAACTAACATCCGGTTGCTCTGACCTGACATCTGACACATGTCAACCTGTCACTCCATCTGGGAGTTATGAACTGGACATAAAACTGTCATAAAAGGCAATAAATCAATCAAAAGTGACACAAGGTGTATGTTAATACTACTCACGCTGTCCTCTTCTAGACATGGTAAATGGGTTTCCTCATGATTCCATGCACCTTGTGTGTTTGGGTGTGGTGAGACGCCCGTTGGATCTTCGGTGTAGTGCAGTAGGCCCCATGTGCACAAGACTTTCAAGCATTCAAGTCGTGGGTATCTCTGAGAGACTGGTAGCACTGAAGGAATTCATTCCAGCAGAGTTTGCCAGAAAGCCCAGGGCTCTCAGTGAGAGACTCCGTTGGAAGGCCACTGAATTCCGACAACTGTTGCTTTACACAGGTCCTGTTGTTTTAAAGGGTGTGTTGCCTTGCCAGGTTTATGTCAATTTCATGCTGTTTTGAGGAGAACAACAATGAGTTTGAGGTGTTGACATGACCTCCAAATTTCCCAGATCTCAATCCAATTGGGCAAGTCCGATCCATGCAGAAACTTACTGGACTTAAAGGATGAGCGTATGACACCAAATGGTCTTTGGACAATGATAATAACATTCACAAATCATTCTAATGCTTTACATTCTAATGTTTTTATGTGTTTAGGGTTAGGGTTAGGGTTAGTGTTAGGTTAGGATTAGTGTTAGGTTAGGATTAGGGTTAGGTTTAGGTTAGGATTAGGGTTAGGGTTAGGATTAGGGTTAGGGTTAGGTTAGGTTGGGTTAGGGTTAGGTTAGGGTTAGGTTAGGTTAGGGTTAGGGTTAGGTTAGGGTTAGGTTAGGGTTAGGTTAGGTTGGGTTAGGGTTAGGTTAGGATTAGGGTCAGGGTCAGGGTTAGGGTTAGGGTTAGGATTAGGGTCAGGGTTAGGGTTAGGGTTAGGTTAGGGTTAGGGTTAGGTTAGGTTGGGTTAGGGTTAGGTTAGGATTAGGGTCAGGGTCAGGGTTAGGGTTAGGGTTAGGTTAGGGTTAGGGTTAGGTTAGGGTTAGGGTTAGGGTTAGGTTAGGTTGGGTTAGGGTTAGGTTAGGATTAGGGTCAGGGTCAGGGTCAGGGTTAGGTTAGGTTAGGTTAGGGTTAGGTTTTTTGTAAGTCCAATCGATGTCCCCCGAAGGGGGCGAAGACGGTTGTGCACTGTCCTTCCGTTCAACTGACCGCTTTGCAGTGACTATGCAAACATCCATCCATCTCACACATGTCTGTGCTGGCGTGTATGTATTTCTCAATGCCATATTTTGACCAGAGTCCAAAGCACCACGGAATGCTAAACTGTGTGTAAATATGTGTATATAAAGGTCTATAATATATCCATGACGTATATATGTGTATATAATTTGTGTGTAATATATCCGTTTGTTTTTACCTGAATATATAATAATAATAATACTACTAATTGTGTGTCTCAACGTAAAAGGGAAAACCTAACCCTCTCTCTCTCTCTCTCTCTGTCTCTCTCTCTCTCTGTCTCTCTCTGTCTCTCTCTCTCTCTGTCTCTCTCTCTGTCTCTCTCTCTCTGTCTCTCTCTCTCTCTCTCTCTCTCTCTCTGTCTCTCTCTCTCTCTCTCTCTCTGTCTCTCTCTCTGTCTCTCTCTCTCTCTCTCTGTCTCTCTCTGTCTCTCTCTCTCTCTCTCTGTCTCTCTCTCTCTGTCTCTCTCTGTCTCTCTCTCTGTCTCTCTCTCTCTCTCTCTCTCTCTCTCTCTGTCTCTCTGTCTCTCTCTCTCTCTCTGTGTCTCTCTCTCTGTCTCTCTCTCTCTCTCTCTCTCTCTGTCTCTCTCTCTGTCTCTCTCTCTCTCTCTCTGTCTCTCTCTCTGTCTCTGTCTCTCTCTCTCTGTCTCTCTCTCTCTGTCTCTCTCTCTCTCTCTCTCTGTCTCTCTCTCTCTCTCTGTCTCTCTCTGTCTCTCTCTCTGTCTCTCTCTCTCTCTCTCTCTCTCTCTCTGTCTCTCTCTCTGTCTCTCTCTCTCTGTGTCTCTCTCTCTGTCTCTCTCTCTCTCTCTCTCTGTCTCTCTGTCTCTCTCTCTGTCTCTCTCTCTCTCTCTCTGTCTCTCTCTCTGTCTCATTAAAAGATAAGACAAGATTTATATTTAGGGCCCAAGCTCTGAAAGGACGAAAAAATTATTTATTTAAAAATTTTTTATTTTGAACATAAATAAGCCGCACATGTCTATAAGCCGCAGGTGTCTACAGGTACATTGAAACAAATTAACTTTACACCGGCTTTAACCACTAAAATCCTCAAACTTCATGGCGGTGGCGATTGTTTTGGCTTTCAGTCGGATCTGCACAGTTGAAACATCTCAACACCGCAATTGTTCATTCACATTCTGTGATGTGCTCATGTTTTCTGTTTAGATTAAATCGAGCGCTCAAACTTCCCATCATTCTGATTACGGTAGTCATTTTGTCTCCCTCATCATGGCAAAGACACGGAGAAACGCATATGATGCATATGATGCATTATTTCCTATGTAGGCGCGCGCAAAAGACGCGATATGTGAACGAGCCCTTCGTTGTGTTTTTGCACCGAGTCAATTCCTCACTTCCAACGTCTTCTCATCGACTCATTAAGCTCTATTTCCTTTTCCAACAGCCAGATCAATCGCCTTCAGCTCGAGAGCAGCATCATATGCGTTTCTCCGTGTCTTTGTCATGATGAGGGAGACAAAATGACTACCGTAATCAGAATGATGGGAAGTTTGAGCGCTCGATTTAATCTAAACAGTAAACATGCCGCCAAAAACAACTGAGCACATCACAATGTTTTTTGAATGAAAAAAATTTGAAAGCGGGAAAAATCCATATATTAGCCGCGTCATTGTTTAAGCCGCAAGGTTCAAAGCGTGGGAAAAAAGTTTCGGCTTATAGTCCGGAAAGTAAAATCGGCAGAGTTAATTAGGCAGTGTTACTCTACATTTACTCTTAATGAGTTAATTTAACAACAAATAGTGAAAGATACCCTCTAGTGTTGGTGAAAGTGATCAGAGTTAACTTTACTCTGTTAAGCCCCGCCCCTCAAGCTGACGTCATGGATTTGAACAGAAGTTTCTCGTCTCAACCGCCATTTTCTTTCAGCTCGCACCAAAGGTAAGCTCTTTTAAGTAACGTATTAAAACATCACTTTTGAATAAATGCACTACTATTACAGCATCGGTTGTAATGTGATGAACTGTGTGTAGTTTGGGAGGGTCAAACTCCGAAGAGAACTGGGAACTTCACAGTATGGTGAAGAATTTTTGTGGTAATGATAAATCTTAAGTTATATCTGTAATGTCTCTTGATAACTCCTAGCAAGCTGGTTAGGCTTAACACTTAGGAAAACAAAAGATATAATAAAGAAGACACAACACGAGTTGTTTACTGTCAATGTCGTTCTTGTTCTGCTTTACTTGTCGTAACCAAGTTACAAGTACATGGCTCCACCTAGTGGTAAGCAACAGCATACAACAGCATACATCACATCTTCCTTTTTTTTTTTTTTCTTTTTTTTAACACAACTATAAACTTGAACTCTTATTTTTTAATTAAAGTCAGTATTGCAACCTTTGTTTTGTTTTTGTTTTCTCTTGAGATCTCTGAACAGATCTTGAGATCTCTGAACCGATCTCAACCTCTACTTTACTTTAGTTAACTACTTGCGTACTTTAGCAAGAATAACGCTTTGGAGGTCTAACCACTCTACCAGAACGTGTCACCTTCACAGTTTCTTCAGCAACACCTTCAGGCATCGAAGACATCATTGCAGGTGATGGTACAGGCAGCAATGTCTGTTTTGTATCAAGCACATCAGGAACACAGTCATTTATGGCTGGATCGAATGAGTCCTGAGTGTGTGAGTTCTGGAAACTCAACTCTTTTGTCTTGAGCAGGTGCTTTCGATTTCTTCTGTAGATTTCTCCACCCTGTGTTTGAACCAGGTATGACCTTGGTTTGTCAAGACCTTTCACCACTACAGCTGGCTGCCAACGATTCTCAGCTCTCAGCCTCACCATTTCTCCTTCACTCAGAGTAGGCAGGTTTCTTGCCCCACGATCATAGTAGAACTTTTGCTTCAGCTGCCTGTCTTTTAAGCTTTGCTGAATACCTTTGTGCAGCTGCGGCTGTAGAAGTTTACTCGCTGTTGGTAGTCTGGTTTTCAATCTACGGCCCATAAGAAGCTGTGCAGGAGATAACTTCACTCCATCTAGCGGCGTATTCCTGTACTCAAGAAGAGCAATGTATGGATCTCCTTGACTTTCTTGCACCTTCTTGAGTAGGTTTTTGATGGTTTGTACAGCTCTTTCGCTTTGACCATTAGACTGAGGATATCTTGGACTAGAAGTCGAGTGTTTGAACTCCCAGTTATCTCTGAAGTTGCTGAATTGAGCACTGACGAACTGTGGTCCGTTATCTGAAACGACTTCATCTGGAATACCGTGTCTTGCAAATATTGACTTCAGTGCTGTTATTACATGCTGACTTGTTGTCTGTGTCAACTTTTGAATTTCAGGAAATTTTGAGAAGTAATCCACACATACTAAGTAATCTGCTTTGTTGAAGTGAAAGAGGTCAACTCCGACTTTTGCCCACGCCCTGTCTGGTAATTCATGACTGACAAGAGGTTCTTTGGTATTGTTCCTTTTGAAAGTGTTGCACACAGCACACTTTGACACCACACCTTCAATTTGTTTTCCCATGCCGTGCCAAAACAATACATCTCTTGCTCTCTCTTTACACTTAACAACTCCCATGAATCCTCTCCAGCATTTCTGCTTGAAGACTTTGTGGAACCACGAGTCTTGTGTTCTTGAACAGCAGTCCTTCTGAGATGGTGAGCTCTTCTCTGAATGTCCAATACTTTTTCACTGCATTTGGCACATGTCTGATTTGTTTAGGCCATCCTGTCTTGACTACTGCCATCACGATCTGCAGTTCTCCATCTGTTTCTGTAGCTTTCTTGACTGCTTCAAGTTTTTCTTCTGAAATCGGTAGACATTCTGACAACTGATGAACTTCCAAGTCACTGTCCAGTAATTGTTCTGCTTCTTCATCCAGGTAGGCTCTGCTAAGCGTATCTGCGATTTTCAACTCTTTTCCTGGTTTGTAGGATACTTGCAGATCATATGGTTGAAGTTTCATCAACATCCTCTGCAGTCGGGTTGGTGCTTTTTCTAGAGGCTTTTTGAACACTGTCTCCAGTGGCTTGTGATCAGACTGCACTCTTACTGGTTTACCATAGAGGTATTGGCTGAATTTTTCACAGCCGTACACAATGGCTAAAAGCTCTTTTTCAATCTGAGCATACCTTTTCTGGCAGGCAGTCAGTGATCTTGAACCATATGCCACAGGATGTCCTTCCTGCAAAATTACAGCACCTAAACCCTCTGAACTTGCATCCACAGAAAGAGTCACGTCCTTGTTGACATCAAAGAATTTGAGAACTGGGGCGATGCTCAGTTGAGACTTCAGCATCTCAAAACTCTTTTGCTGTGAAGTTTCCCAGTGCCATGCCACACCATTTTCCAGGAGTTTCCTAAGTGGCGCACTGATCTCAGACAGGTTTGGTATAAATTTAGCGAGATATTGAACCATACCAAGAAACCTCATCAAGGCAGCTTTGTCTTGTGGCTTAGGCATCTCCACAATTGCTTTGATTTTGTCTTGGTCTGGCTTCAAACCTTCTCCACTGAGTACATGCCCTATGTACTTTATTTCAGACATTCTGATCTTGCATTTTTCCCGATTTAGTTTCAGATTTATACTCCTGATTCTCTCTAAAAGCCGCCTGAGCCTTTCATCGTGTTGTTCCGCATTTTCTCCCCACACGAGTATGTCATCCATGATATTTACGACTCCCTCCAGGTCTTCAAGCCGTTGTGCTATGCACTTCTGGAAGACTTCTGGGGCTGATGATACACCGAAAGGTAGCCTCTTGAAACAGTATCTGCCAAACGGTGTATTAAATGTACAAAGCTTGGAACTTTCTTCATCCAATTGAATTTGCCAAAAGCCATGGTTAGCATCCAACACAGAAAAAACTTTTGCATTTGGCATTTCACTCACCACTTCTTCAACTGTCTTGAGTGGAAAGTGTTCTCTTTTTATAGCTTTGTTCAAATCTTTGGGATCAATGCAGATTCGAAGTTTGTTCGGCTTCACGACTGTCACCATGCTATTGACCCAATCTGTTGGTTCTGTCTGTTTGTCGATCACTCCAAGACTTTCCATTCTACTTAGTTCAGTTTTTATTTTGTCTTTTAGTGCGATCGGCACTTTTCTGGGTGGATGTATCACCGGAGACACTGTCGTATCAATTTTGATATGATGCACTCCTGGTATGCACCCCAACCCATTGAACACATCATCAAATTCTTTCAGAATGTCAGTGTTTTCTTCACAGTCCACCTTGTAGATTCTTTTGACTAGTCCTAACTCGGTGCATGCTGACCTTCCCAGGATAGCAGGTGAGTCTTTCTCTATTATCTGGAACTCAATTTCAGCTTCATTCTCTTTGAACTGGCAGATGAGCTTTACTTTGCCCTTTGGCTCCATCTTGTGGCCTGAGTACGCTACTAACACACAGTTAGACTGGCACATTGACATGGATTTTCCTGCAACTGCTCTGAAGTCTTTAAATGAAATCACGTTGCACTCCGCTCCAGTATCCAGTTTAAAAGAAAGCGCTCTTTTGTTAACTTTAAGTGTTTCTGACCACTTGTCTTTTTCCACAACTGTTACATCAGTTGCTTTGTTAACTTGTGTCTCCGTTTTCTTTCCAGTCTGCTTCTCTTCAAGGGCACCCACAAACAGTTCTGTGTGATCCTCTTGTTCAATCTCATGAACTTTTCTCACTGTGAACCTTGTTTTGTCATTTTTAGTCGAACCCTGTGTTTGCGTTTTGCACATCCTTCCGTAGTGATTTTTTTCGACGACACACTTTACATATTTGTCCATATGCAGGACACTTCCTCGGTTCATGCCTGTAACCGCATCTGGTGCATTCCTCTTCTTTCTTTGACCATGCGTTCGAAGCAGAACTATTCCCAGGTGACTTCTTAGTTAGCTTTAGCTTGCTAATTTTGTTCACAGTCACTTCAGTTTCCTCGTGGAGTGCTTTGATTTGGCTTTTTGTAACTTCACTCGCTCTGCAGATATCCACAGCTTTGTTCAGATCCAGATCCGGTTCCCTTAAGAGTCGAGCTCTAATTTGATCATTGTTAACGCCACACACTATGCGGTCTCTGATCAGTGAATCAGTCAGCTGTGCAAATTCACACTCTTTGGCTTTGTTTTTTAACTCAGTCACATAAGCATCAATCAATTCAGTTGGACCCTGAGCTCGAGTGAAAAACATGTGTCTAAGATATGTTAAGTTTTTCCTTGGTTCACAGTAACACTTGAATTTTTCTTTCAGTGCTTCACAATCATTCACTTCCTCCTCTTCAAAATCCATGGTATTATATACCTTTAACGCTTCATCTCCGGCAACATGAAGAAAAGTAGCACACTTTATCTTGCCTGATTTCTCAGATGTTCCACTTGCAACGAGATACAATTCAAACTTCTGTATCCAGGTTCGCCAGTTTTCTGCTGCATTTCCTTCAAAACTCAGTTCGTTTGGAGGTTTTAACTGATCCATTGTGAACTTCTGACACCATGTAATGTCTCTTGATAACTCCTAGCAAGCTGGTTAGGCTTAACACTTAGGAAAACAAAAGATATAATAAAGAAGACACACCACGAGTTGTTTACTGTCAATGTCGTTCTTGTTCTGCTTTACTTGTCGTAACCAAGTTACAAGTACATGGCTCCACCTAGTGGTAAGCAACAGCATACAACAGCATACATCACAATATCAATGATTGTGTTTTATTTGTATTTATGCTTGTGTTGTAGTTAGCTTAATTATATCCTGTTAATTTGTGTATTGTTATTTATAAACGTCGAATTCTCCACCGCCACAGTGGAGCATTGACAGTTAGCCGCTCAGTGTTTCATTAGACAGGAGAAATTCAATGTTCATATTCAAAGACTCAGTTAAAACTGATGACTTCGCAAACTATTGCAACAATTTCGGTACCTAACCTTTTTCCACTGTCGTGTGTCTAAAACTAGATCACTTAACGTGAGGCCTACAGAACCTGCTGGAGAAGATGAAACAGAAATGTGTTCAAATAGCCGAGCCGAGCCTGAAAAAAATACTTTTTAACTTTTACTATTTTATTTTAGGTTTATAAATCACATTTCCATCACTTGTTTGGTCATTTTATTTGACGATCTATATATATTCAGGGCTCGACATTGCGAGTCTTTCGGTTGCATTATGACTGAAAATAGCTGTGAACTGTGAGATTTATTTTGGAGCTCCTGTACGAATAAAAAATCCCAGACCAGTTTTCTTGAATGTAATATCATTAAATGTCTTCAATACCTCAAATGGAATAACAAACGCCTTAATAGTCGTTTTAAGGCGTCTTATATTTTGGGAATGGAAAGATAAGCCATAAATAGCGATAGTCTAGTGTGAATATTAAACTTCTAAAGGCTGTTTGATTGCATTATATAAGTGTGAGCGCTTAACGTTTAAAAGCCTGTAACTCTGAACATCAGAGCAAATGCAAAATAACAGATTCACATTTTAATATGTAAAGCCTTTTATTATTATTTTGCACATGTTTTGACAGCTTTTTTAAAGTTCGGTGTCCCAACTGTCCCCGAGAATGTGATGGTAGTGGATGAATCAGGGACGGAGGAGGATGATGATGTTTTTGAGCATGTAGTTAAAGATCCATCAGTTGGAGTTCTCACCATAAAACATGGTGCAGGTTTGTATTTATTACATTACTTGCTAGAAACTTTCTTAGTGCTTGTTTTTTAGTATTGTGAAGATTTTCTTCCACCCTTTATGGAAGTAGACCTGGAATCTGCCTCTCCTGTGCAGTTAAATCAGTCCTCGTCTTCATCTATTGACTCTGATTTACAGGACACACTGATATTGAAGAAAGATCCTCAAGTGAAAGAATGAGGTTAGATCATGAAGCTAAAAAGGGGAGCATCAAATTGGTCATTTATTGGGTAAAGACTTAATTTATCAATTTTAGAAAAAGATATATTTAAAAATTAATGTAATGCATTGTTCTTAAAATGCCATATTCATGTTTTCTTTAGTTTATTTATTTTTTAATGAAGTTGGTGGAATCCATTCTTGTCCAGAAACCTGGTGGGGAGCATGTAATAAATGAAAACAACCGAACTAAAACTTTGGGGGATGAAACGAGAAGGAAAATGGTGAAGATCCTGGCAGCGGACATGACAGAAAAGAATGGGTAATCTGCATATCATGAACTGGTGTATATATGATCTGTCACTGTAGTTCTATCATCTTTTGCTTTTTTAACCTGGGCTAAAGATGGGTGGAATTTATTTATTTTGTTAAATTGTACAGTACATCACCACCACGGCAGGTGAAGGAAAATACTCCAGAGGAATTGTGGCTTTGTTCTCTTTCCTCAGTGACCCTTCTCCAAAAATGGCTATGTGAGTATCACACTGTTTTTGAGTTTGATTTCTGTGTTGACATGTCTTAAATGCTGATCACACGCCCATAATACAGGTGCTGAATGAACTGAGATGAATTTTGCTATTGATTTAACACTTTTTTTTCTTCTCTTTCTGTATTTTTGTCTTTCTAAGGAACATTACTATGATGGTGAGAGTGGCACTGGATACTTGGCATGGAGAATCAAAACTATTCAGAGAGGCTTGGCTAAAGAACGACGAGCATCATTCGAAGGTACAGAATGAAATTCAGAAATCGCCTGCTTTATTTTTATTTATTTATTTTTTTCATAGCTCATTGTGGCATATTTCACAGCAGTTGAGTTGCCTTAAAGGGATAGTTCACCCAAAAATGACATTTTGATGTTTATCTTCTTACCCCGAGGGCATCCAAGATGTAGGTGACTTTGTTTCTTCAGTAGAGCTCAAATTATGCTTTTTAACTCCAACCATTGCCGTCTGTCAGTCAAATAATGCATTGAAACGTTAACACAATCTATAAGAGTCAAATAAACACACAGACCAACCCATATTAAACCCTGCGGCTCGTGACGAAACACTGATGTTCTAAGACACGAAACGATTGGTGTGTGCGAGAAACCGAACAGTGTTAATATCAGTTTTTACCTCTAATACACCACTATGTCCAACTGCGTTCATCCGGTCAGTGAGGTCAAATCTGTCGCACTTTGCCTCAATGAGTGCGAGACATGCCTTAGTAGGTTGCGTCATCTGTAGCGTTGAGTGGAAGTGAACACACTCTCGCGACGGGAAAAACTGAAATGGCTGCTGGAGCGGTGATGCGCGTCAACGCGAATTTCACGATTAAGAGAAATTAAATGAGAAATTGAGTTGATTCATCTAACGGGAAAAACTACAATTTTGATTTCTTTGATTCATTGAGAATATTTGTGATCGTTATCAATCTGTTCTTGGTAAGTGAGTTCATATACTACCCTATTTAGTTGTGATTTGAACATTTATCAGTCTTTTATGAGGTTAAATGCTCTTAAATGAAACTGTAATGTATAATTAATGTGAACTATGTTTGAATTAACTGTTCATCTGCTGGTTAATAGTGTTTATATGCATTCGCATACTATATGAGCGTGATGTGTAACGTAGCTCACGTGGAGTTTTGCTAACCATGTGAGCTTATGTGTTACGAGCTACAAGCTAATCGAGTGCGCATGTCACTCTTAAGAGGTTATCCTTCACCAATATAGTTATATTTTTGGATATAAGGAAACGAAATGTGTGTTGGGAAATGTGTATTGATGCATTTTAAAGCGTTTTGCAGTGTTGAAGTAGCTAAATGGAAATTAATTGTTATTAATTTAGATTTTTCTGCCTTGTTTTGCAAGGTTGGGTTTTTTTTCCCTTCCCCCCTTTTCCCCTTCCTCTATCTTGTTAGATTGAACTAGGAGCTTCTTGGAGTTTGGGTGTGCTCAACATTGGCGGAAACTGGCGGGCCAACCTGGTTTTCCTTGAGCTTGGACACAATTCATGTTTCATCGAAGCGGTAGGATCACACGTATCCATCTGTGAACAAGGACTATTTTTTTTTTTTCTCTTTTCCTTTTCCGTTTTTTTCATCTCGGAGCTCCGCATTTGTGTTCTTAAACTAAATAGTGAAACGGGAGTACAAAGGACATTGAACTGAGCTACATTCTTGCCTGTTTACTCGGGTCATTTTGTCAAAGACAATTAATAGAAAGAATTGCGATTCATTATTTTTGTGTCATTGGACTGTTCACATTGAAATTGTCTGAAATTGTTGTTTTATTAATTTTTGTTTGTTTCCATTTGAATGTTGTTCTAAATAGCAAACTGAAGATTATTGATTTATGCAATTGTAAATTGGGTTTTGAGTGTGAATTGGTTACTTCATTTATATGGTGAAGAACTAAGGTTAGTTTAAAAGAAATAGTTACACACTAAACTGATCTAAAAAATTAGAGCCAAGTAAGAATTAATAGAATAGTCAAAGAGCTAAACATAACATAATAAATACTAATATAAATCAATACAATACAAACAATTACAGGACTAATTATCAAAGGAAATCATTATCTGAGTAAAACCGCTTTGTTTTAGGAAGTTTATTTAAAAGGGTTTTTTTGTGAATTGTTTTAAGCTGTTATTTTGGCTTTATTTTCCCTTATTATTGTTTAATTGACTCATACACAAGAAAATACTTACCTTTTCAAACTATAACCCTGTCTTCTGTGGTTATTTCCCTTGTCTTGCTGCAACGCTGGCTCAAGAGTGAACATAGTTCTTCTGATCTGGTCCAAGGTATTAGGAAGTGGGTTATTCATAAATCGTAGGTCACGTGCTACATAATATTTTAAGGAACATAAGGGGGAAATATTTAGTTCCCATTGGGTTTTTTTTCATGTTAGTTTCAGTTTTCATTGACGTTTTCCTAACATCTACTGTCTAAACAGTCTGGGACTCCGACCTCTCTTCTATTCTTCTGCTGTTGCATCTGATCCCACCTTCTGCCCAAGGCCGAAAGAGACCAGGAAAGGTGTCTTCCTCTCAAGCAGAGAAACATCTTGTTGTCTTTAAGAAGGTTTGTTTTTGGGGTTTTTTTCTTTGTAATTTTCTATTGTTTAACATATTGGTGATGGTTTTGTACAATTTTCTTTGTCTTCTCAGAGTGGAACAAACATTGAGGAGCATCTTCAAGACATCACTGCTAGTGCTCAGCCCTATCTCCTGGCTGTGGGACCTCAGAAGAATTCAGTTCACCAGTTCTTCTTCGTTCTCCATTCCATGCAAGTCAACCTCTTCTCTTGGTGCCTTTGACGAACTCTTTAAGGCACACTTTGTGTTTGGCACATCTTACAATACTATGCTTCACAATATGTACACTTTCATTCAGACCACTGTGTACAACATGGATGTTGGGAGAGTGAGAGAGTCCTCGTGTTGCTGAGGTCAGAACAAGGCTGCTTCGCTAGGTCCCTTAAGATCTTCTGTCCTCATCAAGTGTTTTGTTTGTCAGGCCGAGTTAAATGGTTCAACAAAACTTCTGAGGCACTTCAGATTAGTTCATGGTTTAGTTCCTGCAAAGCATCTTCACCTTAAGTGCATAGAGTCAGGTTGTGGTTCTGTGTTTGGTACTTTTTCAGGTTTTCGGAAACATCTGCACACAAAACATGCTGAGCAAAATGTCAGTGAGCAGAATTTTGACACCATTGATAGCCAGGAGACTGTCAAGGCAGATGGACAAAATAATGCTGAAATTCTTCATCTCATTGGCCACAACATCTGAATTGTTAAAGTCAAATAAGAGCACTTTGGATATGTGTGCGTCTGCTGTTGCACAGCTAAAAGTTGCTGGTTTAAGTCGGTCTGCTATAAGTGCTTTTGTTTCATCAATGGAAGAAATGGTTTTTGGGATTCATAGTCAGGCCCAGGGTGCAGCTGTGCTCTGTGTGTCTCCACAGGACACTGCTACTAAAAGAAAGATAGAAAATCCATTTACTATGTTAAATTCTGAAGCCAAACGAAAGAGACTCTTTACCGAAAAACGGGGAATTGTTGAACCGAGCGAAATAGTGCTTGACACAAGATTTGACAGCAGGAGAAATAAAACCACAGGTTTGTTCCATCAAGTTGTTGTAACAGATAAATTTGCTTATTTTCCCATTTTAGAAACACTAAAGGCAATTTTACTGAATCCGCTTCTCACTGATTAGTTTAAACCCAGACATGTTCCAAAGGAAGGCGTTTATATTGAATTAAGTGATGCACCGTATTTTAAAAGTAATCACCTGTTTTATACAGAAATGATGCCTTGCACATTCAGTTATTTTATGACGATTTTGAGACCGCTAATCCTTTTGGATACAAAAAGGTTTACACAAATTAGGTGCAATCTATTTTACATGAAGGAATTTCCCCCCAGTTTTTAACTCCTCATTGGTGAATATTCATTTATGTGCCCTCTTTCATGCACAGGATATGAAGCGCTATGGTTTTAATTCTATACTTGAGCCTCTAGTAAATGATTTGAAAGTGCTTGAGATTGAAAGGTTAAGAATCCGGTGTATTAGGGGTACAATTATTCAAGTCACTGGGGATAATCTTGGCTTGTTTGGGTTTCTTGAGTCATTCGGGGCTCGATGTCGCTGTCGTTTCTGTC
Organism: Zacco platypus; assembly: GCA_038088235.1. NCBI lineage: Eukaryota > Metazoa > Chordata > Actinopteri > Cypriniformes > Xenocyprididae > Zacco > Zacco platypus. Next base: position 148,481 of record CM076084.1, on the reverse strand, counting down.
TTCTTGAGAAACATCACTTTCAGTCGGCGTTGTGAAGACAACCCTGAGGTTGTACTAAGAACAGCTGGGATGCTCTGCTCTGTGAAACTTTAAAAACTGATTCTACACTACCTCATGTTTATGGTGTCAAACGTACACGTTTGTTGAATTCACTCGAGTATTTCAACACGGCCAACAATTTGGCTGTGGATATAATGCATGACATTCTAGAAGGAGTTGCTTCATTCAGCATAATTTTCTGAGCACCGATGATCTTGCTGGTCGGGTTCATGCTTTTGACTATGGTTACAATCAACAGAGGAACCGTCCTCCAATGGTCAGATTGTTTGATGGAAGCAGCGATTTGGGTTGAAATGCCATCCGATCTTGGTGCTTGTTGCGCAACATGCCTCTCTTATTTGGTGATTTAGTGCAAAGAGATGATCAACACTGGCATCTTTTCATTTTACTTTTGCAAATTGTTAATATTGTATTTTCACCAGTCTTAACAGAAGGCATGACCATTTATCTTAAACATTTAATAATTGAACATCACCAGCGATTCAAAACATTATTTCCTGAAAGAAGTCTTTAGCCTAATGATCCATTACCCACAGTGTATAAGAAAAACTGGACCAATTCTGCACATGTGGTGTATGCGTTATGAAGCTAAACATACATTTTTTAAAACACAATTAAAATGTTTCAAAAGCAGCAGTTTTGTGCTGCACTGGGAGTCTTTCAGCCAGTACAGATTGTCTCTTGGCAGGGAAGATGGTAGAACTCAAGAAATTGCCTCCAAACTAGGAGTGGTGATGTCAGATGTTGTCTGTTCTGTAAAGTGGATCAAACACCATGACACAGAGCGTCGCCCTGACTTTATGATCTGGACAGAAGTAGCGTGTGAGATGCCAGTGTTTTGTAAGATCAAGATGAAAATGTGCTGTTGTGTGGAACACTGATGGAAACTGTATGTTCTGATGACGTTACTATGCTTTTACAGTCAGACTGCATCCAGACAGAGTTTTTAAAGTAGTGAATGTGAATGAGCTGTTATTTCAAACCATCTGATCTCCAGATGAAATATGGTACAACAGATTCTGCTGCATGTAGTGCCATATTGCCATTGAATGCAGACGTGATGTTTTTGTGTATTTGAACGTTTCCTGAGCCTGAATTTTGTTTTAATGTTTTAAATGTGACATTGTTGAAGTTGTTTTCTTTGTTTTAAGAGTTCATTTGACATTGTAGAAGAGTAATTGTTTTTCTTTACTGAAATACTGGCACTTATTAACCTGTTGCAACACCAAATGGGTTTTAAGAGTTTTTATTAGAGAGAATTGATCAATATTAAAGTTGTAAATAAACTCTACATTAGTGAAATATCATCACCTAATAAGAGTTGATTTCCCCTTAGTGTTAAACTGAGGGAACACTGTTCAGTGTTGACCGGTGTTACATTTTTACTCAAAATAGAGTTAATTTTACTCTGAAAATGTAACACTATGACAAGAGTAAATTTATCAGCAGTTCTGAGTGGGACCAAATGCACTCGGACCCAGAGTTAAATTCAACTCTTAAAGAGTTCATTTATCACTGCAAATGAACTGCGTCATTAGAGGAAGAGATGCACTTCACATGTTTCAAAACACTAGATGAGAATTAAGTAGAAATGTGTGAAGTGTTGATTATTTGCGGATTTACTGTGAATTGATGTGTATTTTGGAGAGAAGCGACTAATTGTATTTCTGGCCTTGTTTTTACAAGGTTTGGTTTTTTTTCTTATTTTTTTTCCCTTTCCTCTCCCTATCTGTGTTCCCTGATTGTTCCCGAGTTGAATGCACATTTCTGGACGATGGATGATTTTGGAGGAAGACTTTGAACGAGAATCGTCTCCGTGTCGCATTAGGGAAATGGGTGCGAGCGGGACTGGCGAGTCAATGCCCATATAAGGAATCGAGCTTGGGAACCAGCAAAGTCAACGGAGTGGTGGGATTGGACACACGTTGCCTTTCTTTCTTTTCCAGACTGAGCTTTACTGCCCGACATCCAATTGCGTCATTCACCGGTTGGGAGGGAGGGGCTGCACTCGCCCTCATGCCGTTGCACACCGTAAGACTTTTGATCATATTTGTAACACACATGAAGGTATTTTAAACGAAGTCTGACAGCTTTCTGTCCCTCCATTGACAGCTTGATCAAGTCCCAGAGAGGCAGAAATATGTCAGTATCATGTGATCTCTTTTGTTTCAGGAACTGATTTCAAAGCAGCACTTCTTCTGTTGCCAGTCTTGGATCAGAGACGAGTTTGAACACTGCGTGTTTTTGACTAAATTTAAATATATTTACTTGAAATATCTCCTCCAGTGAACTGCCACCTTATCGTGGTGGAGGGGTTTGAGTGCCCGAATGATCCTAGGAGCTATGTTGTCGGGGGCTATATGCCCCTGGTAGGGTTTCCCAAGGCAAACAGGTCCTAGGTGATGGGCCAGACAAAGAGCTGTTCAAAACCCCATATGGATTTAAAAAAAACAAAGGCCGTTACGTCGCCTGGTATGGCGCAACCGGGGCCCCACCCTGGAGCCAGGCCTGGGGTTGGGGCTCGTAGGCGAGCGCCTGGTGGCCGGGTCTTTCCCCACGGGGCCCGGCCGGGCTCAGCCCGAATGAGCGACGTGGGGCCGACCTCCCGTGGGCCCACCACCTGCGGGAGGAACCATATGGGGCCGGTGCATTGTGGATTGGGCAGCGGCCGAAGGCAGGGGCCTCGGCAACCCAATCCCCGGACACGGAATCTGGCTCTAGGAACATGGAACGTCGTCTCTCTGGCAAGGAAGGAGCCTGAGCTTGTGCGGGAGGTCGAGAGATACCGACTAGAGATAGTCGGGCTCACCTCCACGCACAGCTTGGGCTCTGGAACCCAACTCCTTGAGAGAGACTGGACTCTCCGCTACTCTGGAGTTGCCTGCGGTGGAAGACGGTGGGCTGGTGTGGGCTTTCTCATAGCCCCCCAGCTCAGCCGCCATGTGTTGGAGTTTACCCCGGTGAACGAGAGGGTCGCTTCACTGCGCCTTCGGGTCGGGAATAGGGCTCTCACTGTTGTTTGTGCTTATGGGCCGAATGACAGTGCAGAGTACCCGGCCTTCTTGGAGTCTCTGGGAGGGGTGCTGGAAAGTGCCCCGAACGGGGACTCTGTCGTTCTACTGGGGGACTTCAACGCTCACGTGGGCAGCGACAGTGCTACCTGGAGGGGCGTGATTGGGAGGAACGGCCCCCCTGATCCGAACCAGAGCGGTGTTCTGTTATTGGACTTCTGTGCTAGCCACAGTTTGTCCATAACAAACACCATGTTCAAGCATAAGGGTGTCCACCATTACACGTGGCACCAGGACACCCTAGGGCGGAGGTCGATGATCGACTTTGTAGATGTTTCATCTGACCTCCGGCCGTATGTCTTGGACACTCGGGTGAAGAGAGGGGCGGAGCTGTCAACTGATCACCACCTGGTGGTGAGTTGGATCAGATGGCAGGGGAGGAAGCTGGACAGGCTCGGCAGACCCAAACGTACTGTGAGGGTCTGCTGGGAACGTTTGGCCGAGTCCCCTGTCAGAAAGATCTTCAACTCGCACCTCCGGCAGAGCTTCAACCAGATACCGAGGGAGGCTGGAGACATTGAGTCTGAGTGGACCATGTTCTCTACCTCCATTGTCGACGCGGCCGCTCGGAGCTGTGGCCGTAAAGTCTCCGGTGCCTGTCGTGGCGGCAATCGCCGAACCCGGTGGTGAACACCGGATGTAAGGGATGCCGTCAAGCTGAAGAAGGAGGCCTATCGAGCCTGGTTGGCTCGGGGGACTCCTGAGGCAGCTGACGGGTACCGGCAGGCCAAGCGGACTGCAGCCCGGGTAGTTGTGGAAGCAAAAACTCGGGTCTGGGAGGAGTTCGGTGAGACCATGGAGAAGGATTATCGGTCGGCCCCGAAGAAATTCTGGCAAACCGTCCGGCGCCTCAGGAGGGGGAAGCAGTGCCCTGCCAACACTGTTTACAGTGGGGGTGGGAATCTGCTGACTTCAACTGGGGACATCGTTGGGCAGTGGAAGGAATACTTTGGGGATCTCCTCAATCCCACCGACACGTCTTCCACTGAGGAAGCAGAGGCCGTGGACTCAGAGGTGGGCTCACCCATCACCCAAGCTGAGGTCACTGAGGTAGTTGGAAAGCTCCTTGGTGGCAAGGCAGCGGGGGTGGATGAGATACGCCCTGAGTACCTCAAGTCTCTGGATGTTGTGGGGCTGTCTTGGCTGACACGCCTCTGCAGCATCGCGTGGCGGTTGGGGACAGTGCCTCTGGACTGGCAGACCGGGGTGGTGGTCCCTCTTTTTAAGAAGGGGGACCGGAGGGTGTGTTCCAACTACAGAGGGATCACACTCCTCAGCCTCCCCGGGAAAGTCTATGCCAGGGTACTGGAGAGGAGAATAAGGCTGATAGTCGAACCTCAGATTCAGGAGGAACAATGCAGTTTTCGTCCCGGTCGTGGAACACTGGACCAGCTCTATACCCTCTCTAGGGTGCTGGAGGGTTTATGGGAGTTTGCCCAACCAGTCCACATGTGTTTTGTGGATCTGGAGAAGGCATTCGACCGTGTCCCTCGTGGCACCCTGTGGGGGGTGCTCCGGGAGTATGGAGTCTGGGGCCCTTTGCTAAGGGCTGTCCGGTCCCTGTATGACCGGAGCAGGAGCTTGGTTCGCATTGCCGGCAGTAAGTCAGACCTGTTCCCAGTGCATGTTGGACTCCGGCAGGGCTGCCCTTTATCACCGGTCCTGTTCATAATCTTTATGGACAGGATTTCTAGGCGCAGTCAGGGGCCGGAGGGAGTCTGGTTTGGGGACCACAGGATCTCATCCCTGCTTTTTGCGGATGATGTTGTCCTGTTGGCTCCATCGGGCCAGGACCTCCAGTGTGCATTGGGACGGTTTGCAGCTGAGTGTGAGGCGGGTGGGATGAGGATCAGCACCTCCAAGTCTGAGACCATGGTTCTCGGAAAAGGGTGGCTTGTCCTCTTCAGGTTGGTGGAGAGCTCCTGCCTCAAGTGGAGGAGTTCAAGTATCTTGGGGTTTTGTTCACGAGTGAGGGAAGGAAGGAGCGTGAGGTTGACAGACGCAGGATCGGTGCAGCTTCTGCAGTAATGCGGTCGATGTACCGGTCTGTCGTGGTGAAGAAGGAGCTGAGCTGCAAGGCGAAGCTCTCGATTTACCGGTCAATCTACGTTCCTACTCTCACCTATGGTCATGAGCTTTGGGTCATGACCGAAAGAATGTGATCCCGGATACAGGTGGCCGAAATGAGCTTTCTCCGCAGGGTGGCAGGGAGCTCCCTTAGAGATAGGGTGAGGAGCTCGGTCACTCAGGAGGAGCTCAAAGTAGATCCGTTGCTCCTTCATATCGAGAGGAGTCAGCTGAGGTGGCTCGGGCATCTGTTTCGGATGCCTCCTGGAAGCCTCCCTAGGGAGGTGTTCCGGGCATGTCCCACACACACACACACACACACACACTGATCTGACTGTCACACACACACACACACACACACACTGATCTGACTCACACACACACTGATCTGACTGTCACACACACTCACACACACACTGATCTGACTCACACACACACACTGATCTCACTGTCACACACACACACACACACTGATCTCACTGTCACACACACACACACACACACACACACACTGATCTGACTGTCACACACACACACACACACACTGATCTCACTGTCACACACACACACACACACACTGATCTGACTGTCACACACACACACACACACTGATCTGACTGTCACACACACACACACACACACACACACTGATCTCACTGTCACACACACACACACATACATGATATTTCAGTGACAGTATTAATGTAATGAAGAGACTCTATAACACTCACTGTCACTGATTCATCATGAGCTCAAAGCATTATGGGTAGAATCTCTACAGTCTGTTCTGATTCATCAACACAGTTTCACTGATCCAGTATCAACAGTAAACCCAGGATAGAGCGGTTGAGTGAAGGTGGTCTGGACTGTGTGGATGAGGATCATTGTGTCTCCAGAGACGCTGTAGAAGGACAGAGTTCCTGCACTGTGATCCACAAACACTCCTATTCTCCTGCTGATGGACTTTACAGGGAGATCAGTCTGTATGTCATTGTGTCTGAATGAGTAACTGGAGGAATAGCAGCTCAAACTCCAGGACTGATCATTACATCCAAACCAACACTCATCACCGTCTCCCTTCCTGCTGATGCTCTTATATGACACTGATATAGACACATCTTCTCCACTCCTCTCAATCTCCCAGTAACAGCGTCGATCACTCACACTCTCTCTACACAACACCTGAGGATAAGAATCAAATCTGTCTGGATGATCAGGATACGACTGATCCTCTGGGGAAGTGTCAGTAATCACTCTGTTCTCCTCAGACAGACGGAGGCGTTTATTCACTGTGTTCAGATCCAGAGTGATCCGATGGGAATCTGATGGAGATAAAACACATCACAATCAGGAATGATCTTCTCATCTTTTAATTTTCACTGTAAAATGATTTTTGCTGCTTGTTAATGAACTTTAAATGTTCTACACTGTGTGAGAGGCTATTCGCTGAGTTTCAGCTCATTTTTGAGTTTTATAAAGATTCTCGCGGAGACACAGTTGAAGCGTGTCTTGTGTATATTTAACCTGTGCGCTTTATTTATTGAGGTTTGTGTTATGCCTGCATCAATATGCTATAATAACACTTGTGTTATGGTTCGTTTCAGAACAAAGATCGGAAGAACCGGAGAGCTGACGGCATGATTATTACCCTGTTTACTCGCACACTGCAGCAACAGCGCGGGAGTGACCTCTAGTGGACATCAGCTGTATTTATTTATTTATTTTTTATTGCTTGCAAGTATATACAAAATACCAATTAAACAAATGTATTCTCAATACAATTACATCAATTCCAAATAGCAGCATAACAAAAACATATATAAACGAAATAAACAAACACTACAACCATAACAAAAACAAACAAACAACAAACACATAAATAAGAAATACAAGGGGCTTATTCCTCAAAAAATACCTTCAAAAGATGGCATAATTTAAGGGCTTTTTTGTGACGCATGAGTTTTAAGGATTTAAAGAAGATCATTAAATCTTTCTGGAGTACAAAAGTGGGGAATTATTAAAGAATCTGCATTTATGAATGAAGTAATTCACAAAATCACAATATTATTAACCAAGTATTCAACATCACTATTTCGAAGAAAAGACAAATATTTTACAGTTTTAAAATCAAAGTCAGGTATTACATACTTCAAATGTCACCAAACATAGAGATCATCCCAAAACTTTTGAGAGAATTTGCATGAATAAAACAGATGATGGAATGACTCTATGTCTGCTTCACAAAAGCTGCATCATTACAATCCACATTAAATCTGTGTCTGAGGAACTCATGGCAGGGCTAAATATCATTAATGATTTCAAACTGAACTTCTTTTACCTTCGGTAGAAGTGGAAAAGAGAGAAATCTTGTTCTAATTCCAATCACTTTGTCTTCAGGAAAAGCAAAAACAAGAGGTCTCTTCTTTACGGAATGAATCAATAATATATAGAATAAGCTGCACAATGACACCATTTTCTTATTAATGTAAAGCTGCTTTGCCACAATTTGCATTGTAAAAAGCGCTATATAAATAAAGATGACTTGACTTGACTTGATTTTACCTTAGAAGGAAAATCTGTGTCTTTACTAATGTTCTTAAACCTTATTTTTACAGCTCCGCTCTGTGAAATTAACAGCAGAGATGATTAGATTTCCTGATCTTGGTATCACGGGTAAATAACACAACGCACCTTTAATATCTGAACCAAACCAGCAGGAACAGCTCTCACCAAAGACATTTACAATTCCTGAGAACAACTTATATTATATTTTTCACAAAAAACATCATAACTAAGGAAGTTTCCATTTCCATCCATAATTTGTACAATGGACCAGACACCTTTGTCCATCCAGTCCTGAAAAAACACAGATTTCCTCTTAATAAGGATCCATCTATTGATCCTCAAAGAAAAATTGTGTTTGTATATTAATTTCCAATATAATAATACCTGACAATGAAAAGATGATCATTGATGGCTCAAAATCACACTTTAAAAGGAAATCAATGCCTCCAAAAGGCTCAAAAACGTTTGAAGAGAAGCTGAAGCAAAAGAATGTTGATTTGTAAGGAAATCTTGAAGCGAGTTTCATTCATAACATCAAATCAATCATGTTCAAACCTCCCTCACTGCATCTGACTCTTATATAATGCTGCTTGTTTTTACAAATACATTTATAATGAATTTGATTAATGTCCCTCATCCATCTATCAGATATACTCAAAGAAAATGCTGGAAAGTGATTCTGCCAAATATAGATATATCCCTTTGTAACCACATATTTACAATATTTTGGCATTTTTTCATATTATCAAGCAAATTATTTTTTTCTCTAATTTTAGGGTCTTTAGTAATAACAATTCCTCAGTATCTCACCTCATTTTTCAATTGAATATTGAACAATTGAGCTTCTGTATGACCATGAATTGCCATCAACTCACACTTTTTTAAATTTAGTTGCAGACCAGAAGCTTCTGAAAAATGAGACACCAGATTAATGGCCACTGGAATCTGCTCTGCATCACTGAGAAACAGGCTGGGATCGTCTGCTAGTCGACTTACGATCCGTTGATTTCCTGAAACATTCAAAGGCCTGATGTCTTTACTATTTTTCACATAAACTGCTAAGAGTTCAGCTATTAAAATAAATAAATAAGGACTTATTGGATCCCCTTGTCTAATCCCTCTGTTAATGTTAAACCTCTTAGAAGTCCCAAATGGGAATGATACTGAGCTATTTATGTCTCGGTACAACATCTCTATTCATTTAATACATTTTTGACCAAAACCAAAAAACTGCAACGCATTTAAAATGAATCCGTATCAAACGCCTTATAGAAATCAAGAAGCAAAATAAATCCATCATCCTTAATTAAATGTCCATCATCAATTAAGTCTAAGACGAGTCGAATATTGTTGTGTATTAACCTTCCTTTAATAAAACCAGATTGGGTTTCACTTATAACTTGACTCAATCTAAGTTTGAATCTATTAGCAAAAGCAGATGTAAGGATTTTATAATGAACATTAAGTAGGGTAATCGCTCTCAGATTCTCAACTATTCTTTTGTCTTTGTTTGACTTTGGAATGAGAACAATTAACCCGTTTCACAGCAGGAAGTAAAGAGATTCACAGCACTCCTTTAAAGCCTTAAATAACAAATCTTTTATATCCTCCCAGAAGAATTTGTAAAAATTAGTAGTCAAGCCGTCCTGACCAGGAGATTTTATTAATAACAGAATCAAGATCCTCTAACCTCAGGTCTCCATCACAGAGTTCTTTACATTCAATATCAATCTGTGGGAAACAATCTTTTATCTTCTCAAGAAATTCCTCACCATTATTTTCAGAGTAAATATTACTATAAAATAAATATATTTCCTCAGATATTAGTTTAGGATCTGTAATTACCTCGTCATTAATGAATAAACTATGAACTGCATTTCTTTCCTGTCTCCTCTTTTCTAATGGACACAAATAAGCTGTATTCTTCTCTCCTTCTTCCATCCATTTTGCACGAGACCTCACAAATGCTCCTTGTGCTTTCATTAAATACAAATGGTCTAATTGAGCTTGAAGAGAAAGAAACTTTTCCACATCTTGAGGCATTTCTTGTGTATTACAACAGGCATTGATTTCTTGAATTAACCTGAACTCTCTTTGCTGCAGTTCTCTGCTCTTTCCTTTACCAAACCCAAGTGAAATTTCCCTTGTTTTAAATCTAAAATACTCCCATCTAATCCCATTAGAAGTTAAAGTAACATCATCTTTAATCTCACTGATCAAATTTCTTATTTGACTACAATAATCCTTATCCTTTAAATATTCTGCATTCAACTTCCAATAGTCTTTCCTAACTGTAAGTTTTAATGCTGGAGTCAAAGTGAATGAAATGAGGCAATGGTCTGCCAATGGAGCAGCAGAAACTGAAGCATTAGTCACAAGCTCAGAATTTTCCTCAGTGACGAGCCAAAAGTCGATGCGTGACTTACAGGATCCATTAGGTTTAACCAGGAAAACTGACTAGCGTTAGGATTCTTAACTCTCCATATATCTGTAAGGGAATCTGATTGGCAAAAACTCCTGAATAGTGTTATTGAAATGGTGGCTTGTATAACTAGAAGGAGATCTGTCCAGCCAAATTAAAATCACCTCCAATCAATAACAGATTTGAATGAAACTTTGATTTGAACTGCGTCACAACATCTGTAATAGAAGAAAACAAAGTCTTGTTCTGCCCACTACTATTATAACCATAAATATTAACTAGAGTCAGAAAAACACCTTCACAATTGACCACAGCAGCAAGACAATGTCCATGAGCATCCGACTGAAAACACACAACCTTCCCAGGGCAATTGTTCAGGCATATGACGACACCTGCTGATCGACTGGAGCCATGACTAAACAAAACTGTCTCTCCACTGCATTCTTCCTCCGTAGAAAAACACAATGTGACTTCTGTCCCTGACAAAACAAAAATATACCTTCACGTTTTACTTTGTCCTTTAGTCCTCTTGCATTTAATGAACAAAAAGATAAAGGAGATTTTAGTGCGAACATACGCCCACTGGAACGAACAGACCAAACAGAAAAAGTCACTCAAGTGTCAGTTCAGGAACCTCCGAATAAAACCGCAACATAAAAGAGTCTCTCAGAAATCATCATTTCCCTTTTTCCAAATTTTCATCATCATGGAAACATTTGCTTTCCCTCGATGAAAGCAAAAGGGCCACGAAAGTACGGCACTTTCCCTTCTGATCGCGCTTGTTTAATGCGCGGCCAAAGCACTTCTGTCGCCTCTCCATCCTCTTTGTTGAAGTCTTCTCCTTGCTCACGGTTGATCCCTTGGACAATGCCCAGATTTGGTCTCTGTAGATTCGCTTCGAAAACTGCATGATCACCGTTTCCTTCCTTTCTGACTGTGTCAACCGCTTCTTCAGTTTCCCAATCTTGGAAAGCAAGGTCATCACATCCGCTTTAATATTTTCGTTCAGTTTCTCTGGCAAACCTCTGATGCGTAAATTCCAGCTCTTTTGTAGCGATCTAATTCTCCCACCCTGATTCTCAGCGCTTTATTTTCTTTTTTAAGGTCAGAAAATTCCAGTTCCAGTTCAGCTGCCTTTTGTTTGTGAACTTTCAAGTCTTCCTTGACCTCAGAAATGACGCTACAGTTCTCTTCCATTTTTCTCGTCCGCTCCTCCAACTTTTTTTCTTGCTTGTCAAATCTTTGACCGAGGGAGTAAATGGCTTCGAGGATATCCGCATGAGAGATATCATCTTCATGATCAGCACGTACTTTCTTCATAACATGCACTTTACTGGGAGTAATGGGTGATTCTCAGCACATTCCTCCAATAGACGTTTATTAGCTTCAACAGAAACTTCCATCGCGTCGACGTATTCATGATCAGTTACGTTACTCACAGACTTTTCTTCACATTTTCTTCCTCTACCCGCCATCTTTAGATGATGATAAACTGACAAGTTAACCAAAAGTTTGGGAAAAGTCTAAAAATACCAAAATAACCTTTGAGACTCTGCTAGCTGTTAGATATGCTGCTATCTAGTACGCCATCTTGGCCGACCCCCACATCAGGTATATTAACAGCAACTCAAATACATTACAGTTTGTGTGCTTATCTCTCCAACATCTTCCTCCAGCCCTTCACTTTCCGCTGTATTGCTCTCTAACGCCCCCTAACGGCTGGATGTGGTAATACATCATCATAACATGTAATACCCTGACAAAGCATGCCGTTTATGTTCTTTATTTTACAAAAACACAAGGTTTTGATGTTACTGTAAGCCGCTCATTCCCAAATAATGGGTGTGGTGACGTCAGCGGCATGTTGTCCCGGGGCAGAGAAACTACGGTGGCTGAGAGAGCTCAACGCGCTGCAAATAAGAAAACACATGCAAATAAAAAAAGCACATGCAAATAAAAAAAAACACATGCAAATAAAAAAAAGCACATGCAAATAAAAAAACGCATGCAAATAAAAAAACACATGCAAATAAAAAAAACATGCAAATAAAAAAAACACATGCAAATAAAAAAAACATGCAAATAAAAAAAAACACTTGCAAATAAAAAAAAACACATGCAAATAAAAAAAACTCGTGATCATCAGTTTGACAACACATGTGCTGCAAATCCTCACAACACAAGCAAACACAAAAACGTGCTGCAAAAAGCGCAAAACACAACAGAAATGTTTCAAGGGGACCCCAGAATGTGACGGACCCTACTAGACAACAGCACAAACTAAAAAATATTAAATATATTATGTAGGCATTAACTCCATGTAATGTGTTTCACTAACAGAAAAGTGTTTTAATATGTGGCATTGTTGTTCACTCATTCAACTTTAAGAGATGATCATTTAGTGGATGATTTAAAAATATATATATATTTTTTTTATTCAAGAATCATACAAATATACAAACACCTTCAGGAGAACATTAGAGTTAAGAGATAAATAGACATTTGTATGTAAAGACAAGTAATTAAAGCAAATGTTAAGAATCATTTACAGACACAGACATTTACATGAAGAGGACACATAAAAAGAGAAGAAAAGAAAAGGAAAAAAGGGGTCAATACATGAGAAAGCAGATTAAACTTGACCATCAGAGCCATTACAAAAGAATTGTTCATATAACATTAGAAATCGAGCACATTTTGCATTACTAGTTAACCTAAAAGATTTAAGCAGCGAGTCTACCTCAATCAAAAGATGTGAGAGAGTAGGAAGTGAGCGCATACATTTCTGTTTATGAATGAAAAATTTGGCAAACAAAATAAAGAAATTGAAAATATATTCTTTAGATTTGTTGGAATCCGTGTAATAACAAATAATATCTTCCAAAGTAAAAGATTTCGTTTTAATGGGGTATTATTTAAATGGGAGTATAAGTTAGACCAGGGGTCTTCAACGTTTTTCAGGGCAAGGACCCCTTAGTTGAGCGAGACACGGAGCAGGGACCCCCCACACAAAATGTGTCAAACAGCCTCTGATGTCAATAGAAATCAATCATATTACGATAGTAATATTATGTTGAGACAATATAGATTAGAACTATGTTGTTGTACATTGTCTGTAGGCTATATTTTCATTGTTAAAGAGATTTATGCATCATAACAAACATGTAGCAATTAAAATCATAATTTATTAAGTTCACAGTTGTCTTAATCACAATTATTTTAATAGATTTGCAGTTTCATACATTTAAATTTTATTGTCAGGTGGACAATTATACATTTCTCTGAACTTCAACTTAAAGCCCGACAAACACCAAGCCGATGGTCGGCCGACTGAGTTTTCTCAGTGTGTTCTGCACCGTCGGCTGGTCCTCATCGGCTATTTTTCGGCCGATTCGACATGTTGAATCGACGTCGGGCAGTCGGTGAGTGAGAGAGAACTCTGATTGGCTGTTCAGTAGAGCAAACGAGTCAGTTCACGAGAATATAAAGCAAAAGTTATGAAAGCAAGCAAATAAGTCATGACGGCACCGACAGAAGCTTGTTCTAATTTCACGTCATCTTACCTGAGCAGTTGAATGCATGAATATTTTCATAATAACATGAGCGGAGTGGAATAAAGAACGTGATCAGCATGACTGATATTAAACGGTAAGCAAGCGCTGCTTTGTTTATGGTTTATATACTTGCAGTCTTGGTTTCGCTTTCCCTTTTTGAATGACGAATATAGACAAATATATCTCCTTAAATAGACAGTTATCTCATTTATATGCAGGCGCAGAGCACGCGCTAGTTGACAGTCGGCTTAAATTCTTTCGCTGTGTTCAAGCTCCTATTTTTCCGCCGACATGAGCAACAACACCGTCGGCTTCTGTTGCCGCTAGTTCTTTGACGTCGGGTTGGTGTGTCCCGGCCTTTAAGTTTAAACAGAACTTCACATTTTAATTTTACTGTCAGGTGGACGATTATACATTTACCTGAACTTTAAGCTGTGTTACAAATGATCCATTCTGGCGAGCTAAATTGTATCTAAATTATTAGCCAGTAGCGTTTTCAAATTATAGCGCTCATAGTCTGCGTTGACGGTATCATGAGATCACGTGACTGCACGTGGACGGAAGGGTTTTATTAAAGCTGTTAATGTAATACTATTTGTAAAATCAAATATATTTTATTTAAATTTGACTTTGTGATGTTTTTAAACGTTTTATTTTTTAAAAATTATTTGTGATCAAACATTAATTGACGGACCCCCTGCAATACTGCCGCGGACCCCCGGTTGAAGACCCATGAGTTAGACCAAAACTCTTGAACCAGTTCACAAGAATAGAATAAATGTAACAATGTTTCCTCTTCAACACCACAAAATGAACAAGTACTAGGAATATCAACATATATATAACATATATATCTTCTGCAGGATTTTAAAGTGGACTTCTTTAGTCTTATCAGGAATAAAATATTTATAGGCTGATAACCATGCTTTTCTCCAGTCGATATGATCAATCAGGGCAGCCCAATGAGATCTGCCTCTGGAGCAAATCTGCTCTCTTTTCTGAAAAACTTGTCGGATGTGTTTATTATCACATTTCTTGTCGTAAATGCTAATGCCGTCCAATAACAAAGTCGATTCCTTTGTATCTTTCTGGTTGTACAATATATGACTCTAGACCTGTGGGAATAGCTTTAATCACCATATTATATTCTTTAAAAGGAATCGGGAAGTCATGAACAGCCATAAAACCTTCACAGGACAAGATATGACCAGAATTGTCAAATAAAGAAAGGATAGAGTTAAACCTCTATTAAACCAATTGGGGAAAAAGAGAGATTTGTTTCTAACAGTGATATTCATATTATTCCACAGAAGAGTTTTGTGTGGGGAAAAATTGTGGATGTAGCACAATTTCCATGAAAGAAGAGCTTGCTGATGGAAATTAGATAGTTTAACCGGGAGTTTATTATACATTAATTACACTTTAAGATAAAAGGAAGGCCTCCAATTTTATTATATATATAGTTAGGATTAAAAAACCATAAAGAATTTGGATTTATTGGACATCTTTTAAGCCAGTTTATTTTAAATACATTAATAATGTTATGGAAATTTAACACTTCTAGTCCACCATCACTTCTACAGTTGGAAATTACTGCTTTTTTAAGTTTACGAGACTTGTTTTTCCATATAAAGTCAAGGAAAATTGTATTGACACCTTTAGCAGTGAAATGAGTCACGTATAAAGAGAGTGAAGGACACACGAAGAGAAAAAGACCTTCTGCTTTAGAGAGAAGAACCCTACCATAGAGAGATAGATCTCTTTGCAACCAGAGATTAAAGATATTTTGGGTTTTCTTAATCCGACCAGAAAAATTAAGTTGTTGTCTGGCAACTAAATTTTTAGTTAAATAAATACCCAAATACTTTACTGTGTCTTTGACTGGAATACCATCAATCAACGGATCGTCGCAATTATGCAGAGACATGATCTCACATTTGGACATATTTAACTTCAACCCAGAAGCGTACGAGAACTTTTTAACTATCTTAATGGCACTAGAAATTTGACCTTTATCCTTTAAAAAAAGAGTGGTGTCATCAGCCAGCTGAGAAATTTAGATTTCCCTGTCGAAGATTGAGACACCTTTTAAATTCTGATTGTGTATAATACTCAATGACAAGAGCTCAGGAACCACAATAAATAGAAAGGGTGACACCACGCTTTATAGCAAATCTTTGAGAGGTTTGCAGATTGACTATGACCGAACTACTAATTCCTTTATAAAACATTTCAATTATATTAACAAAAGATTCCCCAAAACCAAACAGTTTGAGAGATTGCAGGAGAAATCCATGTTCAATGGTGTCGAAGGCCTTATAAACATCTAAGAAAAGAAGAATGGCTTTAGAGTGCACAAAATCAGCATAATCTAGTGAATCTAAAACAAGTCTTCTATTATTGCTAATATGTCTACCTTTGACAAAACCTGACTGCGTTTCCGCAATAATTTGATTAAGCTTAAGTTTCAATCTATTAGCATATACCAAGGCCAAGATCTTATAGTCGACTGTTAAAAGTGTAATTGGTCACCAATTATCAATTAAGAGAGAATCTTTTTCAGAGAAATTATACCCTGTTTCATTGATGTAGTCATTTCCTTCTGTGCAACACATTCTTCATACATGCAAAGCAGAGGGTATTTGATTACGTCCCAAAAATGGACAGAAAATTCGACAGAAAATCCATCAACTCCGGGGGATTTCCCTTTTTTCATAGAGAAGAGAGCAGATTTAATCTCCTCAATTGTTAAAGTAGACTCACAAAGGTCTTTAAAGTCATTATCAATGGTAGGAATATAGTTTTTAATTGTTTCGACAAAAGTCTCACAATTGTCCATATTAAACTTAGAAGTGTAAAGTTTGTCATAAACGCTTGTGATAAAACTAGAAATGAGGTTAGGATCAGTGCACTTGACACCATTCATATTTAAAGCGGTCAGTGAATTTCTCCTGCAGTTCCTCTTCTGTAACGCTGGAGTTAGTCTCTCCTTCCTCTTTTGACCTAATAAAGACCCTCTAGCCACATCCAAGTAAGCTTGATTCATTAAACTTAATTCTCTCAAAAGCAGTTCCTCCTCCTGAGTTAATGTTTTTTGCAGTAAAACATTGATTTTATTGAGAAGTTCATATATTTTTTTATTTTTAGAGGCTTTTAAATCTTTACTTCTTCTAATGGCGATCTGCCTAGCCTTATACTTCAAGAATTCCCATTTCGCTTTATAACCATCACTAAAATTCTTTGAAAATATATCCAAAGACAAGTTCCTAATATTCCATCATTGAAGGAAGAATCTTTTAGGAGAGAATTATTAAATTTCCAATAACCACGTAGCTTTAATGTCCATCTCCAACTGTAGCGCTTACATTCATCCTCTTCCTTCAGAGTTTTAGTGGCCTTTTGTAGCATCTGAATCTCGGTCGCCACAACTCTCAGAGACTCCTTGTGCGAAGTTGAGGAACAGTTGACGACAAAGTCTCAATCTTTTTAGCTGTAGACCCAGGCGTTGCATCAATTGCAGAAATTTTCTGAAACATCTTGTCGTATTTGCCAGAAAGCTCGCGAATGGCCTCCAGAATTTGCGTAGAAGAGTCGTTACTTCCCAGATGCTCCCGTTTTGTTTTCTTTGATAGGGGTTTTAAGGGAGTTTCAGGCAGTGGAGATCACTCCAATCTGGGCGTGAATCAAACCAATTATGTTCCTCAATATTTTCCGAAGTCAATTCCACGGCGGGAACTGTGATATCGTTTCCCTCGTTGACATAGTCTGTGCTGTCACGTTGTGAGTTTGCCTGTTTTTCCTTCTACTCATAGATAAATTGGTACAAGGAGGATAATGTGAAGAGCTCAATCACTTACACGTTCATAAATAGCAATGTCTATATTATAATGCCTATATAATCGTCCTATTTCAAAATTTCCTGACGAGACGTTAAGAACGCGTCCACCTATCACAGCGCCATCTTGGCTTCGACCTAAAAATACTGGTTAATCATCTGTAGCGTACTAATGTGACGTCATCATAACGGCCGCCTGAGGTGCTCGACGAACACGTCATCTGTGAGCGTGAGCTTCAACTGAAAAACACTTTATTAAAAATAATAAATACATCAAATAATGTACACTTGTTAATGTGTGTTTATTTTTGTTTGCAGTTTTTATAGTATTTAATGATTGTGAACACATTGTGCACTCAAATGCCGTACACTATATAGGGATCAGTGAATGAGTGAAGGGTGAGTTGAACTGGTTTTGGACGCAGATAATTAGCACGTCCTAGTAGGGTCCGTCACTTTTTGGGGTCCCTTGAAACACTTCTGATGTGGTTTGTGCTCTTTGCAGCGCGTTTTTGTGTTTTCATGTGTTGTGAGGATTTGCAGCACATGTGTTGTCAAACTGATGATCATGTGTTTTCTTATTTGCAGCGTGTTGAGCTCTCTCAGCCACCGTAAGAAACACCTGCTGCATCAGCAATCTGGAGTAAAGCGAATAAAGGTTTGATGTGTTTGTTGTTCAGGAGGGGCTTTTGTTGAGGCTGCTGTGCCGGGACGAGGGCTGGAGATGATCGCGGGAGGGAGAGTTTGTTGTGTCGGGGTTTTCCCGTTGATTTTCCCGAACGCTGTCAGGAAGCAGAAGCACTTTTATTCTCACGGATGTATGAAGTGGGATTTCTGCTGTATTGCTCTGATCTTATTGTGTGAGTGAGTGCGGGTGTGAGGGCAGCTCATCGTCATTTCCCATTTCTCTCCGGCTTATATTAACGACGGTCAGTGTTTCGCTCGAGTGCTCACGTGGGAATGAACCCGTGTGTTCCCTTCATCTGTCGGGTTGTTCCATCATTATGAGTGCACACAAATAAAAGACCTTTATAGTTGTCTTTCACTGATCTTTATGCCCAAAAATGATGGATTTGGTTCCGCGTCATTAAGGAAAATCCATCAGATTGAACGGGGTTAAAGAAAACCGCCTGTTTAGATTCATCTTTATGTTTGAATATTATAATATTTATTCATATTTCATCAGTTAATAATGAAAATGAACAGCACGAGTAAGACACACGTCATAATAAGTGTCGCGAGACATGCAGCGGGTCACACGTGATTCTGACCACTTCATCAAGTTTTGTTTTGTAGAAAGTCTTTCTTTAAAGTGAATCTCGTTTTGTATAAATCGTATCTTCATTTTAATCCATGTTTCATCCACCAGTTGCCTGGATTTAATAGAGAAGAAAACCATAAATCGTTGTGTGCGGATTGAAGAGCGTAACAAACGAACGAAACAATGTGTTTGTGTTTTAATAAAGTTCTTGAACACATGTCTCAATTACAGCAGGTCTACAGATAGTTGAGATATGTGTGGCTTTAAAGCAATAATCTATATTATAAAGAGACTGTAGATAAACGTGACTGGAGAGAGCTGGTCAAACATCTCCACATCACTGTGATCAGACCAGACGCTTCTTCATATTTGTTGTGTGTTTTTGTGACATTATTGATCATCTAAACGGCGCTCGCGGCAGCATGGACGCGTCACGATGTTCATTATGACGCTGAAGGTTTTTCAAACTTCTTTTTACCCCAAAACAAAGTACGAACGAGAAGTTGGTTGTGATTACATCACAAAATGAATACTTGCTCGCTCAGTTTCTCCACACCTGCTTTCAGTTAGTCTAGGGCTGTTCAGGGGATTCTGGGTGGATCTTCAGAAAGACGCTCACCGCTCTAGAGGAACATGAGCCGCTCCGCTCACATGATCTGCTCTGGATCTTTTCCAGAAACTTCTGTCTTCAGTCTGGAGTTCAGATCTGAGGATTGATTTTCCTCACATCTGAACCTGATTCAGGATTCTTCTCCTGTCTCACAGAATCTCATGTATATATATAGTCATTTGTTCAGTAATTTATTTACAGTAGTCTAACACACACACACACACACACACACACACACTGTTTGGGGAAACAAACTGTTTTTTAGGCCTACAGTGAAATGAAAGAAAATGAAAAACTCTTCAGTAAATGTGCCTGAATCATTTTTGGACAGGATTTCCCTCCTGTTGAACCAGTTTAGACTATATTATCAAATGCAGTACAATACTACACATACGCAGTTTACACTCTTAAAAATAAAGATCCAGGAGGTTGTTTTTACAGTGATGCCATAAAAGAACCACTTTTGTTTCCATAAAGAAGCTTTCAGTGAACAGTTCTGAATGGAGAATGAAGAACACTGTAAAACAATGTAACGGAACGTATTTTTTCCCCAGTGAAGAACCGTTTGTGTTCTGGAAGGTTCTGTGGATTTTAAAGGTTCTTCATGAACCACAGATGCCAATAAAGAACATTAATGTTGTGAACACAAATCACCTACTATACAGTAAAAGTGAAAGAGACAAACTACTAAACATGAACACTCAATTACTGTATACAATTGTAAACTTATTTTTCAATAAATATAACAATATTTATCATAATATCATAATATCAATCATAATAGATCAATCATAATAGTCAGCTGCAGAAAATTTGTATTTTCCTAATTTTTTCATTCATTCAGAAGCTGAGACACACTGTGATTCGTGACAGTAGTTATTGTCAATTCATCTCTATCCACTCAATGAAAAAGAGTCTAGTATTTTGGAGGGATGTTCTGGTAACGGAGGCCCTGGACCACGACCTGCTCTGACTGTGGGTCGCTCCAGCCCGCGCTGGAGGATCAAAACTGGTGTGATTTCAGCGGAAATCCCGCCCTAAACCAGTTTCATTGGCTGAGGTTACAGTGACGGTAGATTCAGGGATCAGTGTTGGGTGTAGTAATCGTCACTGTCATTGACACGACCAATGAAATGATTAGAATCGACTCCAGGGCGGGATTTCTGCTGGTTTGGGGAAAATAAAATCCCGCCTTTGTAATGAAGTGCTGCAGAAAGAGAAGTTTTGATGATCTTGATAGAAAAGGAAAGTCTATCACTGTATTTCATGAGTCTGTCATTATTTATCAGTGTTTTGTGTCAAAGTGCAGCACATCATTTGTGTTCAGAAAGTCTTTCCAGCATCAAACATCGTTTACCATTAATAAATGTGACATCTTTCCCTAAAAATGACAATCAAAACTGGGAAAAATCCCTTAGACTTCCATTGAACAGTTTCGGCTGATCTGAACATTCCGTCAAACTCCACCTGACAAAATTCAATCTAAACACTGAAACTGAAAGTTTGTCTGGACGATCTTTTTTATCGGTGTCAGGCTAGTGTAGTTCATCTGGAACAAACCTATTGATTCATGATCACGGAGTTAAAAAGAGTAGTTCAAATGTGTTTGAAATGAGTTCATGTAGTTTGTGTTTTCAGAGGACATGTAAACGTCCCACTTTTGAGGTGAACGGCTCCCCATAGATTCCCCCGACATTTCACACCGTCCTCAAACTCCCGCTGTAATGACGTGTAGTTGTTCTCACGGTCAGTGACCAGAGCTGGGTAGATTACTTTAAACTGTGTTTCACTACAGATTACAAAACACATGCTTTAAAAAGTCATTTGTAGTGTATTTCGTTAGATTATGAGTTTTGTAACTTAATCTGAATACTTTAGAATACTTTGGAACACTAATAAGAACATTTTCATTTATTCATGTGGCAGACGCTTTTATCCAAAGCGACTTACAAGCGATTGTTCATGAAGAGGCAAACAGACACAGGAAGTGCTCACAACACAGTGTTCAGACAGTGTTCAGAGTAAGAACAGATTAGAAGAAAGGACAGGGTTTTTTATAGGATGGGGCTGAGTGTTCACGGAAGAGATGAGTTTTCAGCCGTCATGTGACACTACAGTAATGGAGACTTTCTTCTCAGAATTGCGAGTTATGAAGTCAAAATTCTGAGATATAAACACAATATTGAGAAGTCAGAATTGCAAGCAAAGAAACTGATATAAATTCACAACTGCAGGAAAAAAGACAGTATTGCAAGTTCACAAAGAACGATCAGAAAACCGAGTCGGAGAATCACCAACTGCTGTTCACATGAATTGCGCGTCACAGTTTACATTAATGTTTAAATGACATTAAAATTCAAAGTAATCACTTTGATAATCTAATTTACTTTTCAGATGTAACTGTAATCTGATTACCACCCATTTAAAATGCAACTAATGGAATAAAGTTACTCAAATTTTGCATTTTAAATTTAGTTTTTTTGTTCTGTTGGTGTAAAGGAATAATGATGACACTCTTAGTGCATGTTTAATCATATTTTATTTGATGTTTTGTCAGTGCATCATTGTGTCTCGACTTTCCCTTGAGGTTCCCATCATGACTAACTCATTATTAACTCACACACACACAGGGCTCCAGACTGACACTAACTGCTTGCATTTTGACACCATTTTTCCTGCCGGTGAGATCAACATGTGTCAGCAGTCGTGACCACTGTAACGACACACAACATCAAATGCTCCTCATTGTGCTTCACGGACGTTCATCGGTTTGGACCAGAGCAGCCAGAGCGAGCCGCTCACGAGCCGATCTCGATCACGTGTCACTGTTTCTACACAGCGCTGGAGATCCAGTAAGAAAGCATTTGAATTCACCACAGAATTAATAACATCTCTGCTAATGAGAAGATCCAATCACTGCAGTTAAATCTGTGTCTGTATTACGTTCAAACTCTAATATTCTTATTAATAGATTAATAGATGTTTCTCCAAGAGTAAATAATGGGTTTGGAAATTTTAGTGAAATTCTTAATTAATGCATTACAATTTAACTAAACTCATTAGATTTTAGTCAATCTACTGTAGATTTAATCAACTAAAATCTTACTTTATTTAGTTTACTAAAATTACAATAATTCAGATGACTAAAATATGACAAACTAAATGGCATTTTAGTCAAAAGATCAAGACTAAAACTAAATCAAAATTTGCTGTAAAATGAACACAGGCTTCAAATAAAGATTGTATTACATTATTATTCCAGTAGGTGGAGACCAGTGACGGTTCATTTATTTATTAGAGATTCGTTCAAAAACTGTGGATGAAACAAGTCTTCATTCATTCATTTCAAATGATTTTTTACATAATGAATTCTCTTAAAATAATGAATATTTTTAATAGACTCGTCACATTTTAGACATTTATAAATCGACTCATTTATAACTTTAAATAGATGATTTTTCAGAACAGTCTAATCTGTCCTGCCACAGTTTGAACTCAATGAACCAAAAATATTGATACACTTCTCATAATCACAGAAAATGTCTTTGGCAAAGCATCTGTCAAACGAACTAACACCGAAAGCACAATATGTCTTAGTGTCCTTGTCAACTGGTGAAAGACTGATTTAGTTTAATGTGCGTTTGGGAACAAAACAGGCATCAGTTACGCTCTATTTTCACATTTTCATTATGTCCAACATTTCTCTGGACAGATGATTCTCCAGATTTGTAATGAGACGCGTTTGTAAACCTGTTTTCACTGAAACTGTTTCCTGAAGGGTTGAACTCTTGAGAGTGAAGAAATGAAGACAAGAGGATTGTAATGTCCTATTGTAAAATAATAAACTACTGTCACAACAGCTGTTTGAATGACTCAGGATATGTTTGCTCAGTATCAGTATGGATGTGAAACTGTGTGAATCATTAAAATACTCTAAAATGATTCCAGAAATAATAGTTACTGTTGTATGAACAGACAAGAACTTGACAGAGATGAGTGAGTGTGTTGAGCGTATTTACAGCTGATGAAAATATTAAATATGCTGAAAATGACAACTTTACAGGTATCAGTTTGGGGAAGAGCTAAAACATCTTTATTTAAGATGTCCTTTAAGGATGCATAGACAGTGAGTCATTAGTTTCACCTCTCTGCACATCTATATACTTAAATAAATGCTGTTTTCAAATGTAATTCATTCATTAATGAGCTTTTTACAATTGTAAGTGGTCTATTTTTTAGTTTTTTGAAAATGCTTGCTTGGGGTGGCCGATATAGCCTCAAAATTATATCACAATATTTCAAGAATATTTGTGATAACGATATTTATGACTGTATGGCTGGAGTCAGACCGTCTGGACTGAAGGACAACTTTTTTATACATGTTTGGTATCATTTGAAATGTCTCAGTGCGGCTGGTAAAATGGTCTCATTCTCCCAGACATAGTACGAACTTCCAAGAAGTTCTAGAAAGTAAGTAATATTGTGTGCCACTAAAGATGTACACACCCCCAGAACCTTCATTCAAACCACCTCCTGTATGTGAATAAGTGCCTCTTCTACAGGTACCAATGACCCATTCAATCTGATTGCCCATCTGTGACCCCCTGAACAGGAGACCAAACCTAATCACAACTGCAGACAACACCATTCGGTCTTATTGAATTATCTGGGTATTTAGGGACGAGCTGACAAAAGGTTCTGGGAGTCTGTAGGCAGATCTCCCTCACAATCACTGTGTGTAGTTTATTTCACTGCCAGGTAAATGCTTCTATGTTCTTTTATTATTGATTTGATGTATGTTTTATTCTTTGAATTGGAGTTGAATTATTGTTCTATTACCTGGTTAATAAATTGTTATGTTTGAATTTATTCTGATTGACTCTGAAATGATTAACTCTAGTAGGTGACGTTAACTCCACAAATCTACGCTCAGGTTAGTAACGGACCAGAACTCGGAGCTCCGACTAACACATTGGCATTAGTCACGTGTTCTTAGACTGTAGAGGCTAATATGGGTTTTTCCATTCATAACAACAAAAGGTTGTCAGACCAATCTGAACTCGGGTCAGCCTCAACCTCTGATTATTGTAATATTATTCTAACTAAGTGTACGTGGGAAACTACGGCATGATTATGTAAAGTTGTCATCAGAGGGAGTTAGATTGGTCAACTTGATAAAGGTCATGACCTCTGGATAGATATAGTGTTATTCTAATTAAGTGTTTACAGATCTATGGGGACTGAATCACATATTTTTAGAAATAATCAAGCATGGTGCGGCGTCTAAAAGTATCAGTCAATCGCCTCTGTCTAGATGACCAAGACTGACGAGTTTGTGATTAGAGATCGTATTCCCGATCGGTGCGAGACTCAAAGGGTTATAGGAATCCGAACGAACGAGTATAAAGGGTTAAAAGGAATAATCAAATCAAATATGATTTAAACCTTTTTCATAATTGGAGTCAGATGAAAATATAGAGGTAATGTATATGAAGAAATGTATTTAATTCAGTTGATGTTGCGTTGTATAAAGGAAGACAGCAACACGCAGATCCCTTCACCCGCTCTATTGGAAACTGTCATTGGACCAGTGGACAGGCCTTACAAAATCAACTGAAGATAAAAGACATTCAATCTCTGAAGATTTGATTAATCAACTCCACAAACAGCATTACCAGATTCCCTCATTACTGACCAGACTGACTTTATTTTCACATGTAAACAGAAGCTCTTATAAAGAATTAAAAATGTTGATGTTGATTATTGTTTTCATTTCATGCTCTGTGTATAGTAAAATATTGTACCATATATGTTTCTCTGCCAACTGTGTGTATTGTTAATACTGTATATGTGCACCCTGACACTCTATTTGCACAAATTCATACTGTACTGCTCTTCAAAGGTATATATATATATATACTGTGATATATACTGTGATTGTCTTTATTGTTGTTTTCATTCCATGATTCTTTCTATGATTGTCATCCATGCTGTGGAGTTTGCACAAAAGAATTTCATCACGTGTACACTTGCATTCATGGTATTATGACAATAAAGTGATTTGAATTGAATTGGTCTCGTCTTTTGTCCATCATTTGTATTGTACAGTGTAATATATTCTGTATTAAGGATGTTGTTTTTGATTTTGTAAAAACACATAATTAACATGATTGTTTTAAATGAGACATGAACATTTAGCCATATTAAATGACATTTGGGACAATACTTTGCTACAGTGTTACCATTGCATATGCTTCATGACATAGACGCTGTGTCAAATACAGTAAATATGCCAAATTTCATCTTGCCTCTCAAATGTCATAGAGGTTTGCACAAAGAACACAATTAGATAACCCTTTGTTCACTAAAGATAGTATTTTTTTCCATTTTATTATTAAACATTTTAAACTACATTACCTACATTACATTATATACGTTAACCTTCTGTAAATCTCACAAGCATGCTTTTAATAAAATAATATTTCATACAAAAAATTACTGAAATCAGACATGCCAATAACAGCATTTGACAAAATAATGCCTTGTTTTGATGATGTAGCCATGTGGGGGCAGTAGCAATGAACTGCATCACAGCATCTATTTTTAGCCCAGACTCTACCAGCAAATACAGTTGCAAGTATGGCTCAGAGTCTACATTAAAATTTGCATGTCGTACAGTCCCAGGGCTGATTTACGTCATCGTGCCTTCAAGCCTGCAAACTTGAACGAGCTACATGAGCTGTGGTCCTTTAGACCAGTGGTTCCCATCAGTCCCATCAGATTCAACTCATCAGTAAAGACTCCAAAACATGCAGTGACGCTTTGGGAACCACTGCTTTAGAACAACGGTGACCACTTCGTAAGGATGCGAGACAGTACCACCGACTCGGCCTGCCAGTCATCCCAGCACAGGTACGTAGAGACTTCTCGTAAAGCTCAAGCGACGTTTTGTAGGGGATTTTACAGTTAAACAGCCAAAAGACCCGATATGATAAATGAAGACCCGGAGTCAGAGTTTAAAAAAATAATTTGAAGAAAATTTTACTGAAGAATATTTTGCAGCTTCGAGTCTCACAAGGAGTTCGTTGGCCGTTCTGCGTACATTCACATTTCCACAACAATTATAGTCTAACTAACTACGTCATTACTAAGGATGCAAAGGTTCTGATTGGTTAAGAAAACTAGACAAAACTGGTCATTGTCCACACATGGACTGATAGTCAGAGGCATATCTTCTTCCATCACGATTCTGACGATCGGACCCTAAACTTAGGCACAGAATGTCCCAGTAGAGTGCCAGTTGTCCACCAGTACACATACAGGACCTGTACAGAACACTTAGCGCACATACAAAGACACACATGATTCACAGCTTCTTCAAGGCTGAAGTCGATCTGAGCTCTGCTCTGAACAGGAAACTTCCCCAAAATATACCGATAAGTTGTGCCTTTCTCTCAGTCAGAGGTACAGACAACATACTTCATTCTTTTCTAGTGTTTGGAAACGAAAATAAGTCCTTTAACATAAGTCGAAGTCAGTCATTCTAAATAATTCAATATTTAGAAAGAAACATGTTGATAATAACTTGATTACAAATCATTCAAAATGGAAGCAGCAGTGGATTCTAGAATCCAGGCCTTCAGTTTCTTCTACTGTTAGCCACAACAATTTGCAGTCCCTTAAAAGGGAAAGCACACCGTTCCTGGAAACACTGCAATACCAGGTCGATGCGTGGAGTGGACAGAGCAAGCCCCGGTTTCCGGCTCCGTGAGCCAAAAATCCATTTAATATGTAGTCCCCGGATAGGGACGTATCAGAATTTTGAATTTAGTATGAGTTTATATCTCATAATTCTAACTTTTCTCACTATTGTGAGTTTGTATCTCATAATTGTGACTTTTCTCAATATTTTCAGTTTATATCTCATTTTTTTGGCTTTTCTTAATATTGTGAGTTTATATCTCATAATTCTGACTTTTCTCAATATTGCGAGTTTATATCTCATTTTTTTGGCTTTTCTTAATATTGTGAGTTTATATCTCATAATTGTGACTTTTCTCAATATTGTGAGTTTGTATCTCATAATTGTGACTTTTCTCAATATTTTCAGTTTATATCTCATAATTCTGACTTTTCTCAATATTGTGAGTTTATATCTCATAATTCTGACTTTTCTCAATATTGTTAGTTTATATCTCATAATTGTGACTTTTCTCAATATTTTCAGTTTATATCTCATAATTGTGACTTTTCTCAATATTGTCAGTTTATATCTCATAATTGTGACTTTTCTCAATATTGTTAGTTTATATCTCATAATTGTGACTTTTCTCAATATTGCGAGTTTATATCTCATAATTGTGACTTTTCTCAATATTGTCAGTTTATATCTCATAATTGTGACTTTTCTCAATATTGTGAGTTTATATCTCATAATTGTGACTTTTCTCAATATTGTTAGTTTATATCTCATAATTCTGACTTTTCTCAATATTGTGAGTTTATATCTCATAATTCTGACTTTTCTCAATATTGTGAGTTTATATCTCATAATTCTGACTTTTCTCAATATTGCGAGTTTATATCTCATTTTTTTGGCTTTTCTTAATATTGTGAGTTTGTATCTCATAATTGTGACTTTTCTCAATATTGTGAGTTTATATCTCATAATTCTGACTTTTCTCAATATTGTGAGTTTATATCTCATAATTCTGACTTTTCTCAATATTTTCAGTTTATATCTCATAATTGTGACTTTTCTCAATATTGTGAGTTTATATCTCATAATTCTGACTTTTCTCAATATTGCGAGTTTATATCTCATTTTTTTGGCTTTTCTTAATATTGTGAGTTTGTATCTCATAATTGTGACTTTTCTCAATATTGTGAGTTTATATCTCATAATTCTGACTTTTCTCAATATTGTGAGTTTATATCTCATAATTCTGACTTTTCTCAATATTGTCAGTTTATATCTCATAATTCTGACTTTTCTCAATATTGTTAGTTTATATCTCATAATTCTGACTTTTCTCAATATTTTCAGTTTATATCTCATAATTGTGACTTTTCTCAATATTGTGAGTTTGTATCTCATAATTGTGACTTTTCTCAATATTGTCAGTTTATATCTCATAATTCTGACTTTTCTCAATATTGCAAGTTTATATCTCATAATTGTGACTTTTCTCAATATTGTGAGTTTGTATCTCATAATTGTGACTTTTCTCAATATTGTGAGTTTGTATCTCATAATTGTGACTTTTCTCAATATTTTCAGTTTATATCTCATAATTCTGACTTTTCTCAATATTGTGAGTTTATATCTCATAATTCTGACTTTTCTCAATATTTTCAGTTTATATCTCATAATTCTGACTTTTCTCAATATTGTGAGTTTATATCTCATAATTCTGACTTTTCTCAATATTGTGAGTTTGTATCTCATAATTGTGACTTTTCTCAATATTTTCAGTTTATATCTCATAATTCTGACTTTTCTCAATATTGTGAGTTTATATCTCATAATTCTGACTTTTCTCAATATTGTGAGTTTATATCTCATAATTGTGACTTTTCTCAATATTTTCAGTTTATATCTCATAATTGTGACTTTTCTCAATATTGTCAGTTTATATCTCATAATTCTGACTTTTCTCAATATTGTGACTTTATATCTCATAATTCTGACTTTTCTCAATATTGTTAGTTTATATCTCATAATTCTGACTTTCCTCAATATTGTGAGTTTATATCTCATAATTCTGACTTTTCTCAATATTGTGAGTTTATATCTCATAATTCTGACTTTTCTCAATATTGTGAGTTTATATCTCATAATTCTGACTCGCGCTGCGTCGAGATTTTGACGCATTGGGAATGCTCCACGTGAGTGCGTCATGAAGCACATGTGAAATCAGTCCAATGGTGTAGCGGGACGTCAGAGTCGGGGTGAGGTCACGACCAGTAAACCATAAAGCATGCTCAAACCAGTGCAATGTTAGCTTCTGTGTCTTCAGTAGCGCTTTGTGTGATCTGTCTGTCTTATTTGGTGTTGTTTTGTCTCTGAGTGATATCGATGGCGAGCAAGCAGCAGTTTAAACTGTGCGTTCCTCCCTGCCCTCGTTATATTACAAGTGGGAATACGCACAGTTTATGTGTTGTTTGTTTGTGAGCGGAGTATGCACGGTCGAGGGCGCTGGCTGTGAGCAGTGCGAGCTGCTTCCCTTGCGGATGCTCCACTGCCGCCTGGCAGTCTTTGAGCAGACCGCTCAGGCTCGCGTTCCTTGTGGTTCGGGTCCCGCTGCTGCCGAGCCACAGTGGCGAACTAGATCATGGGGATCGCAGATGGATCTGACAGAGGGGTTAGAGACGGGACCAGCCTTATCTCTGCCCTCACCTGGCAGATCCAGTGCTTTCTCTCAGGGTTTGGAAGCATGCGCTGCGGTTTCTTCCGCCCTGATTGAAGCGCCGACACTCCAGATGTCCAGTTCTGAGGAACTGGATGTCGAGAGTGTTGATTGTGATGACTCGGCATTAGTAAACACAAGCACTAATGAGGAGCTGGTGGAGGTTTTGTCTCGCACTGTGGCCAGATTAAGTTTAGACTGGCCCACAGAAAGGCAGGACGTTCATCCCAAAAGTAAATTAGACGAACGCTTCCTGCCGTCGCGAGTTAAACCTCCGCATCGGGGCCTTCCATATTTTCCCGATCTCCACACTGAGGTGTAGAGATCGTGGAAGAAACCGGCCTCATATTACGGTGGCCGGGAAGTGCAAAACAACATTAAAAAATGTGAAACACTTTTACGAAGCTCGAGACAAATTTACATTTTGGAAAACATTTTTACCTATCATAAAACACAATTACATGGGGAAAACACTTTTACAAGGACAAAACAAATTTACAAAGACAGATTCTTCACGGAAAGGGAATGCACCACACAGCGGAAGTGACGCGGTGAAAGGTGTTGTTGGTGGTGAGCGTTGTTGGTAAATTCTTGTTAAATGGCGTAAGTAAAGTTTATGGTGACCGAACACGGACTGCGGCCGAGGGATGTTTTGCCCGTTTTGTGGAAAACACATGAGCAGCTTAACGCGGTTTTAAACAAAAGTACAATTTTCGAGTGAAGAGAGATGATGTGATGAATTTGCTCCGGGAGCTTAATCCTCGAGGGTGTGAGAGCAGAACACGGAGAAGGTTTACAAGAAGAACCTACCACTCAATGGGACCTAACTATATGTGGCACGCAGATGGTTATGATAAACTTAAGCCATTCGGTTTGGCCATATCGGGATGCATAGATGGATTTTCACGTAAAGTACTGTGGCTTGAATGTGGACCAACAATTAATAACCCAACAGTGATTGCTCACCATTTCATGTCATGTGTGTGAAACCTCGGTGTCATCCCCATGAGACTGAGGACTGATTGCGGCACTGAGAACGGCATAATGGCTACAATTCAATGTAGGCTTCGCCACCATCACAGTGACTACTACTCTGGCGCGTCAAGCCACATGTACGGCTCATCTATAAATAACCAGCGTATTGAGTCCTGGTGGTCTATATTTAGGAAGGGAAGGTGAGTGGTCTTCATAAAGGGTCATTGCATCTTTTGGTCATTCGATTTTCTTCTCAGGAACGAGTAATGAGAACCAAAAAACGAGCACAATAAAGATCAATACAAAATGGAAAACAAATACAGCACGCCAGGAAAAGTAGTTGTTCCTGAAAAGAAAGTCGAATGATCAAAAGATGCAGACCTTAAATTTAATTACGACTAACCTTTGATTTTATTATTCAAACATATGTGTATATGCTTAAAAGTATAACTACAATTTGTATCAATTTCTATAGGTCTCAGTTCTGGATGGAGTTATTTGCAGACCTTAGAGAAGCCGGATACTTCAACGGGAGTCATGAGCATCAGTGCCTATTGAGATATTGCTTTATTGATGTTATTCAGAAGGACTTGGATGAGTGTGTGAGACTGTGGAACAGTCACAGGATTCGCCCTTCCAGAACAGCAGCATGTCCAGGAGGAGTGCCCAATGAACTCTACTACTTACCACACAGGTGATACATTGGTAATAAACAGATACAAGTATTATTCTAACGTTTTAGCTTAAATGAAAAGAAATGCTCATGTTTTTTATTTAACATAGGTTTGGCTCCAGAGACTGTGGATTTCAAATTGAACAGGCTAAACTGGATGTCCTTCCTGAGGCTAGCCTGTCAATGACTCCTTGTGGGGACCCAAACATGCAGGAGTACTTGGACTTTGCCATGGAACACAATCAGTTACAGAAGCCAGATAACTGGGAGTCTGCATCAGAACTGTACATGAAACTAAAAGAAATGGCTCAGTTATGAAATTATTATAAAGGGTGGGGTTTTTGTAGTGGTGGAATACCTCTGTCTGTCTGAACACAATGTTTATGAATCTGTCACCCTCAGCTTAATTGTTTTTAAGTGTGAAGTAACTAAATCAAAAATAGTAATAAGTATTTATTAAAATTTTGTAGTATAGAAATGACTTCTTGAACTACTTGTTTCTTTATCTAAAACAGTGATTCACAAAGGGATCCCAGTTTGAGAGTCACGAATCTAAAACATTTTAAAAATATTAACAGTGAGAAAAAAAAAACATGCTCACGTACTGTTACATTATAAAAACAATTTTGGCAACTGCACTTTAAAGTAAACCTTTAACAACAACAACAATGTTATCAGAGTCTTAACTCTAGGGGTCATCCACCATTTAGCTTAAAAACAGCCAAATCCTGGACTATTTTGAATTCCAAAGTCCATTTGTGATTTAAACAAAGTGTATGAGTCTAGGAGTGGCAATTTCAAGGAGTTTGTACATGTATTTGCCATTGGGAACACAGAGTCATCCAGGAACTCTATTTGTGGCAGTGGTTCCAAGCCAGATGGGGGAAGTGAAGACAGCCCAGTAGCAAACATCAAAACATCTTCCACAGACACAGCAGCCTGGCCTTCTGCAAAGAAAAAAAAATCAGATACATAAATTAGGGGTTCAAGCTCAAAGAGCTGAAACCCTATTGTAATTGTATTGATTTTTATTAGGGGTTTTTTTATTATAGGTTTTACGGCTCTGTAATCACGTGATGCATATCATTTGATAGATACCCTCATACTGAACAACTTTGCTTCAAGAACTACTGCTGTCAATCAAATAGTTCATCAAAAATTCGCTATCATCTTAAAAACCTACTTGCGCGAACTAGTCCTAGATTTTTCGCCCAATCGCAACCAAACCAATGCAGTACAATTCTCTGGACTCTCTGGATCAATAATTATCTGAAAAAAGTTGAACTTTACCATTTGGGTAGCCATAACAGGGTCATTTAGAAAATGGGTGTGGCAAAATACTCAAAAGCCTATAAAACCTAAATGAAAACTCAGAACTTCACAAAAATTGGTGAGCATATGAGACATAACATTCTGAAGAAGCATGCAAAATTTCATGGAGATCGGACCATAGGTGGCACTATAACTTTCAAAAAGCTTTGAAAACTATATAATTCATATGGTAAATTGCCTGTAATGGACTTTTCCTTCTGTGATTTAGGTGGTTACATTATTGCTAAATAAAACTTAATGTCTTTTGATGCTTATGTGCTTAAAAACCGGAAATGCTTGAACCCCGATAAATGCTGCTTGCAGCTTTAATTGCCATGTGTTTTCTTAACTAGATATAAAAAACAAACCTTCACAATCAAGGAGATAGTCTGCCCAGTAGCCCATGGTTTGACTTTCTTTAAGTCTTTGATTACTCCCCGAAGGACTGAGGTCAGGTTTGAAGAGTATCTCAAGGTCAAAAGCAGTGAGTTGCTTTTCAGAGTGGCACAGGGCAGGGGCCAGCAAAGTAGGGTGTTGCTGAAGTGCAGTCAAAAACTCCAGGGTTGAAAGACCCTCCTTGAATCTACAGAGTGAACACAAACATTGTTTCACTGCTGTGTAGTGGCAACTGAATTTAAATTAAAGGAAACTATTAAATATTCTTTTCTCTACAATTACTATCCACCTTAACAGACATACATTTTGGGGGGAAAATGGTTGTTGAATATTGATTTAAAGAACCCTATTTTCACATTGCACATTAAAAGTTAATTGTTACAAACTATGTATTACACACAGAAACAGAAGACTGGAATGACACAGACGGCTGGGTGGCTTGAGCACTTACAAAGTCTACATGCCCGATGCATTTTTTTCAAAACTTTGTTGTGTAATAGATTCAATTTAAAATAGTAATATTAATCTTTTTCCTCATCAGTATACGCACAATACGTCAATGACAAAGCAAAAACAGTTTTTTAGAAAATGTAGCAAATTTAATAAAAAAAAGAAAAATCACATTCACATAAGTTAATGAACCCTTATCTCAGTATGCTGTTGAACCACCTTTGGAATAATTCCAGCCTGGATTCCTCGTGTATGAAGCTTCAGGCTTTACACACCCATCAACATCAGCACACTCTTATATCTGATTTTATATTATATCTGCTTTTATATTATATAATAACCTATATAACCCTTTAATTCAATTCAATTTTATTTATGGTATCAAATCATAAGAGTCATCTCAAGACACTTTACAGAAACAGTAGGTCTAGACCCCACACTATAATATACAAAGACCCAACAACTCTAGTAATTCCCACCACACCAATCAGGGAAGGAATAGATTCAGATGTAAATGACACTGGCACAGTATGGAGCAGGTGGTTGGATAAACAGCAGCAAGTCATCAAGGGTTTGATGGATCAAGTGAGCCTCAAACCATCACTCTGCTGCCAGATCTGCAGTAGAGGTGGATGGATCACTTTTAAGGGGTAACGACTGATTTTCCTCTTGAACTCTATGGAGGAGTTAGTCAGGAGGAAAAACCTGAGATCTAATTTCTGTTTTTGCTTTGTCATTATGATGTATTGTGTGTAGATTGATGAGGAAAAACACTCATATCTATTTTAAATTGAATCTATAAAGGTGTGTAGACTTAATGAAGGCACTGTAGTTTGACAAGGCACAGAATGAAGCGACATCACATATTAGTTGAAATACACCAAGTTACAAATTCTCTCACAGTGACAAATTGGTAACGGATATACATGCTTGCATAAACCAAAGATGAGGACCCTGAGGTATTTCAAACTAAATACATAAAAAAGAAGAAAATCTCATCACTACAAATATCATCTTACCTGCCAATTACAGATGAGTTGCGGTCAATAATATACCATTGGAGGTAGTCTGAAACAATTTCTCTCTTTTCTTCCACAGTAGCCACATGTCTCAGACAACCTGCTGTCTGTAACATTGTGCTGTGTCTCATCATACATTCGTGCAGAGCATCCAATGAAGCAGCATTCTCAATCTGAAACACATGAAAAGGGGCATAAACACCCGTCAATAACTGTAAGCACTGTATATCTTACACCATCACAAACTAATAAATTAATGAAACAAATTCTGCACTAGATATTGGAAGTAAACACTGTCTCAAAACACTGCAGGAACTATGTAAAACTCTGCCCTACCATACCGTAGCCTTATGCTATTCTCACCTCTTGCAAAGCTTTCCCTATTTCTTCATCAGATATTACATTAATTGGTGCTTTGAATGAAGGCTGGCCTGCAAGATAATGCACAAGATCTTTCAACAGGAAATGGGGTCCTGGACCTCCATGCACAACTGACACAGCAATCATCTTTCCTGCCAGGTAGTATTCATCCTCCCTAACAGCTGTGAATGAATTCATATTGCAAAATTAAAACAAACAATGCATTATATACTGTAATATACAAGCATTTGTCATGTGATATATATATGGTCAATGATCATTAACCAACCATTAGTAGCCTATAGTACAAATCTAACCCATATGCATACCATTTGCATTGTAGACCAAGAATCGATGTCCTTCTGGTCCATCAAAAACGGGCCGGTCTTTTAGGTGTTTCATTAGTAGAGTTAAAAACTCTCGTCTTGGACCACCAGTGTCAATTCCCTCTTCCAGAACACCAGTATCATCAGTAAATTTGACCAGCATGTCACAGGTTTCAGAATATGTCGTACGCTTGAAACCTCTGACTGCCCCATCCCAAACATTAGCCCTTGAGATGTTGAACCGGCTGACTCTTTTATGATCAATAGGAAGTGACAGGTTTGCTATGATGTCAGGTAATGTAATGTCCGTCTCCTCCCTGTAATGACAAAAAGTGACTTAATTTGTGGATATTCCAGATATACCATAACTATTGTACAGTGAAAAAACAGGAGAGCTATAGTCAAAAGCTGTCATATTACATTGCTGTGTGTTGGAAATTCTTCACATTGACAGCAACCGGATCTTCGTCCTCTTGCTCAACATTTGGTGAATACACGTCTGTGTATTTACTGTTGGGAAATTATCATTTCCATGTTAAAACATCTTACAAACAAAAATGTCCTCCCCATGCAATCAGTTAAATAAATTTAAATTATGTCAGTCATTATGATTTTTTTTTTTATTTACCTGTAGCAAGAAGTTTTTTCTGGATTTTTTTCAGGTGAATCCAGATCCTCAGCATCAGATATTACTATCTGAAAAAAAAGCTTAAAATGTTTGAAACAACAACACTGAAAGCAAGAAATGTCATAGTGCCAGTCTGCCTTATTACCTGTCCTGGCTGAATTGTTGATGAATGTCCTGGTGCATCTCTGAAACATGATAAAACATAAAATTATTAGCTCCATAATAAAGGCTATAATGTAGTTTTGAATAAAATTTAGTAGCAGAGGGACCAGAAAGATTTATAAAAAAAGATTATTTTGTTATAAATCACATTACACATATGGTATTTTCTGTTTCAAGTTCATCAGAGCGAATTCTCTGATCACATCAACAACTTAAAGATAGATTATTTAAAAGTACTCTCATGCAATTTGGCATCTAGCCTTCGTCAGCGAGGCAAATGGATGAAATGAGAGACAATGGGTCTTTTCAAGTGGCCAAGGTGTTCTGGGCTAGAGTGGGTGTTTTAGACATCTTAAAACCAGCAGGTGTCCTTCAGGCCTACAGTCAAATCATGTAAACATGATGTATTCACCATGATACAGCCAAGATTCCTATTGGTTGATTACCACTAGAAAAAAAACATTGTCTCTCATTTCATCCCCCCACTTCATTCTCACATGTTTTTTTAATGGTTTGGTTAATTTCAATTCAATTCAATTCAATTCAAATTTATTTGTATAGCGCTTTTCACGATACATATCGTTTCAAAGCAGCTTTACAGAGAACGGATGTCAACATTACAATTTAAAGAATACAGTTAGCAAATAACATAATTTAGTTAATTAATTTACAATCAGAGTTAGCAGTTTAACTGAAGTTGGAAGCAAAGAGCTCCCGGAAAATAAATTACATTAACAATAATTAGGACATAAAATTGGGCAATGTGCATGTTGATCCAGATGATTGCGTCTTCTGAAGTCCTCGCAGGAACTGGCGCCGTCTCTTCACAGGTGATGATCATCTGAGGTCTTCTGAAGAGGCTGGATCCAGACTGAATCCGGTGTCCCGAGGTCAAACAGAAAAGCAAAAGGAGAATAATTAGCGTAGCTGCTGTTCATAACTTTAAGCAAAGACAGTCATAATGAGCAATTGATCTGATATGAGATGCATTTATGTGAATGCTTGGCTAAAGAGATGTGTCTTTAATCTAGATTTAAACTGGGTGAGTGAGTCTGAACCCCTAACATTATCAGGAAGGCTATTCCAGAGTTTCGGAGCCAAATGTGAAAACGCTCTCCCTCCTTTAGTGGACTTAGCTATCCTAGGTACAACCAGAAGTCCAGAGTTTTGTGATCTTAAAGAGCGTGACGGATTGTAGGGGAATAGAAGATCGGTTAAGTACACGGGAGCTAAACCATTTAGAGCCTTATAGGTCATTAGCAATACTTTATAATCGATACGGAACTTAATGGGTAACCAGTGTAGAGATGATAAAATTGGTGTTATATGATCATATTTTCTTGACCTGGTAAGAACTCTAGCAGCTGCATTTTGTACTAATTGTAGTTTGTTTATAGAGGAAGCAGGACAACCAGCTAATAATGCATTACAGTAATCTAGTCGAGACGTCATGAAAGCATGAATTAACTTTTCTGCATCAGAAATAGATAACAGATTCCGTATCTTGGCAATGTTTCTGAGGTGAAAGAAGGCTGTTTTTGTAACATATGAAATATGATTTTCAAAGGACAAGTTGCTGTCTAATATAACGCCCAGATCTTTAACTGTCGAGGATGGAGTAACAGTACATCCTTCTAAATGCAGACTGTAGGTTGAGAGATTCTGTGTACAGGTCTTTGGTCCAATAAGTTATACCTCAGTCTTATCAGAATTTAATAGAAGAAAGTTACTGGTCATCCAATGTTTTACTTCTTTAACACACTCTGTCAGTCGGGATAATTTAGAGATTTCATCAGGTCGTGATGAAATATATAACTGAGTATCATCGGCATAGCAGTGGAAACTAATTCCATGTTTTCTTATAATATTGCCGAGTGGCAGCATGTATATTGAAAATAGTAGAGGGCCTAACACAGATCCTTGCGGCACTCCATAGTTTACTATTGGTGTCCGATCGGATAACTTTTCCTAGCTTGACAGAAGGGATATAGACTGGTAAAATCTACATAGCTTATTTTCTCGCCATCCGTTTTGTGATAGAGTTTATAAGCATTAGTACACCCCCCAAACAGGGCCTCTCTCGGTTTCAGTCTCTCTGGGGCTGAATAAGTACTCATAAACTCCTTCACAGAGGGGTCGGTCCGCTTCATCTCTTCCCATTCACATTCCCAAAGAACCTCAATTTGCAAACCGTATGCATTCTGCAGAATTTCAACCTTATCGTCAAACTGCCTCCTAATAACCCCATAGGGGTCTTTATTTATATAGCGCTTTTTACAATGCAAATTGTGGAAAAGCAGCTTTACATTAATAAGAAAATGGTGTCATTGTGCAGCTTATTCTATATATTATTGATTCATTCCGTTGCAAATATCAGTAGTTATTAGTCTAGTTAATTTAGGTATAGCAGCACTGCAGAAAACAGTGACG
Source organism: Zacco platypus (assembly GCA_038088235.1). Taxonomy (NCBI): domain Eukaryota; kingdom Metazoa; phylum Chordata; class Actinopteri; order Cypriniformes; family Xenocyprididae; genus Zacco; species Zacco platypus. Next base: position 109,897 of record CM076084.1, on the reverse strand, counting down.
TAATCGTCCGGCTCAGATCAGTTCACATACAACGGCGCCAAATGCAGGCATATCAAAAACACTGCTGAATATCAAGCAAGTGTCCCCAACTTAAGCAAGCCAAAGGCAACAGCGGCAAGGAACCAAAACTCCAACAAATGGAGAAAAAAACCTTGGGAGAAACCAGGCTTAGTCGGGGGGGCCAGTTCTCCTCTGGCCAACAGTGAACATTTCTCCGATACTCAGGCAGAGTTACAGGTCATTAAACCCATTTGGAATCGCAACAGTCAAAATATTTAATCTAGTTTCATCTAGTTTAAGATCTTTTTGATCACGCCGGTATGGGACGGTTTGTTGGGATATGTGCCACTGGCTGATGAGTCGGTAAGGTCTTCACAAAGGATGAGCTAGTTAACACAGTCTCCGCCGACACCCCAGGGCCACATTGCTGCCGCACACAGGCACAGGTTCCCCGTCCGACCTGGACACAGCCCGGATCCAGCCAATCACGTTAATTGGTAAACCTCGGGATAAGCAGAGAGACAAAAAATTAGCGTAGACGCCATTCTTCTTCAGATGTAACGAGTACATCTGGTGTTATAGGAAGTGTTCCCGGTTCCAGCTGACCTGATCTATGCAGACTAACAATCCTTTAACGGATATGAAGACAAAAGTTTATAGTGCGTCATGTGTATGCCAGGTTAAATAGATGCGTTTTTAGTCTAGATTTAAACTGACAGAGTATGTCTGCTTCCCGAACAATGCTAGGAAGATTGTTCCAGAGTTTAGGTTCCAAATTGGAAAAGGATCTACCGTCTGCGGTTGATTTTGATATTCTAGGTATTAACAAATGGCCAGAATTCTGAGATCATAATAGACATGAAGGACTATAATGCTTTAAGAGCTCACTCAGATACTGGGGAGCTAAGCCATTTAGTGCTTTGTAAGTAATTAGCAAGATTTTAAAATCTATACGATGTTTAATAGGGAGCCAGTGCAGTTTTGACAGAACCGGGCTAATATGTTCATACTTCCTGGTTCTAGTAAGGACTCTAGCAGCTGCGTTTTGGACCAGCTGTAATTTGTTTATCACGCGAGCAGGGCAACCACCCAGTAGAGCATTACAGTAATCTAGTCTCGAGGTCATAAACGCATGAACTAACTGCTCCGCATTTATCATTGAGAGCATATGTCGCAATTTAGATATATTTTTAAGATGGAAGAATGCAGTTTTACATATGCTAGAAATGTGGCTTTCAAATGAAAGATTGGTATCAAGAGCACACCCAGGTTCCTAACTGACGAAGACGACTTCACAGAGCAGCCATCAAGTGTTAGACAGTATTCTAGGTTATTATGTGCAGAAGAATAATTAAAATCTCTGTTTTTTCTGAATTTAGTAGTAGGAAATAACTAGTCATCCAATTTTTTATATCAGCTACGCATTCTGTTAATTTTGAGAATTGGTAGGTTTCGTCAGGGCGCGAGGAAATATAGAGCTGAGTATCATCAGCGTAACAGTGAAAGCTAATGCCATGCTTCCTAATGACATCTCAAGGGTAGCATGTACAGAGTGAAGAGCAACGGTCCTAGAACTGAGCCTTGTGGTACCCCATATTTAACTTGTGATCGAAATGACATCTCTTCGTTTACTACTACAAACTGATAACGGTCAGATAAGTATGATTTGAACCATGCCAATGCAATTCCACTAATTCCAGCATAATTTTCTAGTCTATTCAAAAGAATATTGTGGTCGATAGTGTCAAAAGCAGCACTGAGGTCTAGTAACACTAATAGAGAGATACAACCACGATCTGATGATAAAAGCAAATCATTTGTAACTCTAATGAGAGCAGTCTCAGTACTATGGTACGGTCTAAATCCTGACTGGAAATCCTCACAGATACCATTTCTTTCCAAGTAGGAACTAAGTTGAGATGATACTGCCTTTTCTAGTATTTTTGACAGAAAAGGTAGATTGGAAATCGGTCTGTAATTGACTAATTCACCAGGATCAAGTTGTGGTTTTTTAATAAGAGGTTTGATAATAGCCTGCTTAAAATTTTTCGGTACGTAACCTAGTGATAAAGATGAATTAATGATCTTAAGAAGAGGATCTATGACCTCTGGAAGCATCTCTTTCAATAGCTTAGTCGGTATAGGGTCTAACATACATGTTGTTGATTTTGATGATTTAATAAGTTTAGACAATTCTTCCTTTCCTATAGCAGCGAATGAATGGAATTTTTCCTCAGGGATACTACAATCCACTGTCTGATGTGATACTGTAGTAGACAGTTGCATGGCTATAATTTTCTCTCTAATGTTGTCAATCTTGCAAGTAAAGAAGTTCATAAAGTCATTACTGCTGTGCTGTTTGGAAACATCAGAAGTTGAGGCTGTTTTTCTCGTTAATTTAGCCACTGTATTAAATAAATACTTAGGGTTGTGTTTATTATCTTCTAAAAGATTTGAAAAATAAGCAGATCTAGCGGTTTTTACGGCCTTTCTGTTCTCCATCATTTTCTCTCTCCATGAAATACGTAAAACTTCTAGTTTTGATTTCTTCCAGCTGCGCTCCATTCTTCCAGCTGCTCTCTTAAGGGCCCGAGTGTGCTCGTTATACCATGGCATTGGACTAATATCCTTAAGCGCAAAGGAGCGACAGAGTCTAGAGTGTTCGAAAAGAGAGCGTCAATAGTTTCTGTTGCAACATTGAGTTCTTCTAAGCTGTCTGGTTTGCTAAGTTGATGAAACTGATCAGGAAGATTATTTATAAATGGCCTGTATACAGTAGCCAACACAAATTTCAAATGAGATTTGTCACTTACATTATATAACGTTACATAGAGCACCATCACTTCAAAAGAGATATATTTGAAAGACTTTTGAGTAATACTGAAGATATTACTATAGATTACAGCAACACCTCCCCCTTTACCTTTCTGACAAGGTTCGTGTCGATAATAGTAACCTTGAGGGCTAGACTCATTTAAAGCAATGTAATCATCTGGTTTTAGCCAGGTTTCTGTCAAACACAGCACATCTAGATTATTTTCTGTGATAATATCATTTACAATAAGTGATTTTGAAGAAAGGGATCGAATATTCAGCAACCCAAGCTTTATCATTTGTTTATCTTTATTATCTCTGTTTTCTACTTGTTGAACATCAATTAAATTATCACCCATAAATGGAAGTTTTCTGTATTTATTGGTTTGGGGTACAGACACAGTCTCTATGTGATGATATCTAGGTGAAAGAGTCTCTATGTGTTGGGATTTATCTGAATTCTGTGACGTGAGACAGCTAGCAGACGGTCGGTTTAGCCAGTCTGTCTGCTTCCTGACCTGGGCCCCAGTTAGTCAAGGTTGAGCTCTAAGACTATGTGCCATATTACTAGAGAGAAGAGCGGCACCACCCCAGGAGGGATGAATACCATCTCTTTTCAACAGGTCAGGTCTGCCCCAAAAACTTTTCCAATTGTCTATGAAACCTATATTATTCTGTGGACACCACTTAGACAGCCAGCCATTGAGTGATGATAGTCTGCTAATTATCTCATCACTCCTACGAGCAGGAAGGGGTCCAGAACAAATTACAGTGTCTGACATCGTACGTGCGATTTCACACACCTCTTTAATGTTAATTTTGGTGATCTCCGACTGGCGATGGTGAACATCGTTAGCGCCGACATGAATAACAATCTTAGAGTATTTATGATTAGCATTAGCCAGCACTTTTAAATTTGCTTTGATGTCAGGCACTCTGGCTCCCGGCAAACATGTGACTATGGTGGCTGGTGTCTCTATTTTCACGTTCCTTGTGATAGAATCGCCAATAACTAGGGCACTTTCAACAGGATTCTCAGTGGGTGCGTCACTGAGTGGGGAGAACCTGTTTGATGTTCTAATCGGAACGGAAGAGTGGTGTTTTTTCCCACGACTAGGCCGCCTCACAGTCACAAAGTTGCCCTGCTGCACGGACTCTACAGCCGGAACCGAACAATGTACGGAGTTCGCTAAGCTAGTCGCATCCAAAACAGTATCTGAAGCCCTTGCATTCTTACTATCCTCAATTAAAGTTTTGCAAGGACCACCCGTCAGCCCAATGGCGGAATCTGACGATCTGGCGAAGGTATAAAGCGTGTATGTCTTTTCAGCGCCCGCGTTAAGTTCACATTAGTTTTTATGATTTTAATTTAAGTTTCACTTTAGCTGCTCGCTCAATCTGACTCCAATTATAAACGACCTCTAATGATAATGTTTCTGATGTTACATTAATAGCTGATCGCGCGGTTCGAATTAAGTACGAATTAATTTAGATCTTTGATTCTTTAATTTCTCTTAATTTCAATTGTCCTTTCATTCGGGCGTCGGGTCGCAAAAAGACTTATGGTCAGCTGAACCACGCCTTACGATCACATTCCGTTTAGTTTAGAATCAAAACAGAGGATACAGCGTTTACTAAAAAACACAAGTTATGGAATCGCCGCATGCTTATTCTCATAAAAGTGCCATTCGATTTAGTCACAATACTATAACATGTTAAGTCATAATAGTCAGAAATCTAAAACCTTAATGTCGTGCTCATGCTCCGTACACTACGATTTCAGTATGATCTATCCTAACACCCAGAAATGCGGAAACCTCGAAAACCACATAAATCTACCGGTAACAAATGATTTCAGACGAATTCAAAATAAATCAAGATGTAACAATTTATTTATCAGGTAAAAATGTTTCAATGCCAATTACATAATTACACAATCCAAATATAACAAATACATAACATCAGTTACTCAAAAGATTTCTCTGAGAGTACTTAACATTATGCATACACACAGAGATGGTGGATGAAAGTTTTAAAGACATTCACCATCTCTATATGGGGGTTCTGGCTACAGAATGTCCCGCCTCGCTGCTGTGTCTTTTCCCCTAAATACCCATACCAGAACAAAAGAGTTGTAAATATTTATTGCCCCCACTCCTGGCTTTGGGGGAGAGGAGGTGGTTTGCTTGAAGAGAAAAGATAGCAGAATTCTCCTAAGTTTTCAAACTTTCTCATAATACTAGTGACTGCTGTGAAGCTGAGACCATTTTACCAATCGCACTGAGACATTTAAAATGATACCAAACATGAAATTGGAAAATAATAGATTCACAAGATACATAATACATAGTATATATGCATTCTCAGAGAATTTCGGTGATTTGAATCAGGGGGGAGAAGGGAGAGGGGAGAGAGGGGGGGCTGGTCACATAGCTGAATGAGGACAATTTGGACAGGGCGTTGTCCTATTCCTTTGAAGTCTTCTCTCCAGATGAGTTTTATTGCTTTATTGCAGGATGCCTGATCTGAGCTTTATCTTAGCAGGAAAATCAAATCTTACAGTTTGGATGCGTGTCTCTAATTCTAAGATTTTCTCTGTCAGCCTGACTATTTCCCTACATTTATGACATGTGAATCCCTCATCGCTGACAGAGAAAGCTATACTATGTATGTGATAGGCAGTGCAAGTAACAATGAAAGGAGAAGATGACATAGCTTACCATGTTTGTAGACCGATCCGGCTTACCAGTTGTTTGATGAACTTTCAGAAAAAGGAGAGCGCGACAGAAATGACGGTGGGCAGGGATGACACAAACTAGTGTAATGCTAACGCGTTGTGATGGTGATTTAGATTAAAAGATTAAAAACTAGCGATGTCAGATTAATGTGATAGGCAATATAAGACAATATCAGACATATAGTGAAGATAAAGTAGACAGCAAACAATGACAATAAATAGATTCAAAACAAAGCTATACGGAGCAACAGACTCAAACAATTCAGCAGACAGGAGCAGACGAGTAGTAACCGTCTAAAAAGTAACGACCGATTGACACTTCGCCATGGTTTACAGTGTGGTGAACGTCCACGTCTCGAGTCTTTTTTACAAACTCGAGCCATTCGATTGAAGCGTTCGAGTAGGTCTTACTCTGCTGGACGTACGCGTTATTATGCGTCAGAGCTAACGTATCTCTCTCGAGATATTGCGTTTTGAAGACTCCTATACAACATCCTGCGAGAGTCGTAAAAGAGAACGGATCAAGGCTGGTACATTCTATGAACGCCTCACCGTATTTCATGCAAGCTTCACGTAGTAAGACCACGTCGTTCACGCCGTATTCATACAACTCTTTCCTGAAGTAGAAACATTTTCCGGACACGGTGCTGTACCACACGTCGAACTTTGTCTGATCTTCATCGGACATGTTTTCATAGTTGTAGTACTTTTTATCGGGGTAAACCCCCGCGTAATTCTCATTTTCAAGCCTATTGAAAAGATGGGGAAAATAACCTTTTTCCATCGTGGTCAAATTCAGCGCAGCGGGCATCTTAGACAGGGCCATTGGTATGAATGCATAGCTGTCGATGTATCGCTGTACAAAAGCTTCGTCGTACATGAAGATTAATTTACAACTTTGCAATATGACGTCGAGCGTAAGGCCTGCTTTGCAGAAATATTCCAGAATTAGAAACGAGTCAAATCTGGATGCGTAATGAGCTATGAAGCAGTATCCTTCGTATCGGGGTTGTCTAAATCGTGAGATTAGTCGTGCTATGCAGTCGGTGCCCTCCGCCACAAATTTCTCCCCTTTAAAAGTGATTGCGCAAACAAAATTGGCAACGTGCTTCCCATTTTCATAATGAGTTTCAAAATCGTAGAAAATGTATTTATTGGATGGTTCCGTGGGCGCAATGGGTTGTATGAAGCAGCTGTGTGCCCCCTGACCATGCAAATCTTCACCACAATGTTCACATCGTGAGGCTGGGCATTTATGCTGCTGATTTTTACCACAGCCTGTAACTTCGTATCGCCTGTTGCATAGTTTACAATATTTTATAACGTTGCACACCGGATTTTCCGCACCAGGGGGTGATTTTTTTTAATGTGTTTCATAGCAGTAACTCGACTTACAAAACCGCAAACAATTGGGGCAGTGTACTGATCTTTTAGGATGTTTGTGACGATTCGCGTCGAAACATACGTCACAGACGTGTTCACAATGGTGATTTATACGGTTTGAGTAACCTTTGTAACAAAAGTTGCATACGTAGTTGGTGCCGATGAACGCTGTCAAATTCAGAATCATGTAGTAATGATTATTATGCAAATAGAGACATACAGTTTTAGGGTGCGGCACATCATGATTTTTGTATGTTTCTAACACTCCGGCATTCGTTCTGTAAAAAACGACGATTTTAATGCCTAGAAGAGATTCAAATGATCCTATGTCGCCAAGGCCGATTTGCTCATGAATTGAGAAACCGGCGTTGCTGTGGATGGATGCGGCTAGTCTCTCTAACTCATTCTCGGGTATTTGCAGGTTGAGAAAATGGGCTAGACAGATAGAGAAGCATAACTTATTTGAGATATTTATCGGACAAAATAACAACATTTTTTTCGCTTGATGATCTGATCCAGAGCTAAATCCGTCAGTTTACGGCGAACACCTCCTCGTCTATTCATGGCTACATTAGCCTCGATTTCAACGCCGTCGTCCGACATTAAGCTATCGCAACTCTGTAAAACCTTTTCAATTTGATCAGTAAATATATTGACGTCGTAATTATTTCCATCTGTTAAAACGGCACAAATGGGTGATTTTAGTGTAGGTGCTGTCAGGGAGAGATTGATTACGCTAGCATCACCACCAATATCTCTGGCAAGCGATACCATTTCGCTAAAAGCGTTGTGTAAAAAAATGTGGTACGCAGCCAAATCTGTAGAGTTCATTTCTCTCAGATTCATGAGCCTTCGCAATTGTACACTATTGAAACGGGGTCTAGGTAAAACACGAAAGTCGTTTACGACCCCACCCTCCCGAATCAACGAATCGAGGTCTGGTTGAGTTAGTACTGATGTGCCTATAGGTTGATCAGACGACGCTGCATTGGAGGATGACTGTACCCCAGTACCTGTAGGGAAAACTGTGTTGCTAGACGACGGATACTCGCTGTTAACATCGCCTGTGTTGTTAAATGTCGATTCGTTAACATTATTTAATCCAGTGCCATCTTGCACTACGCGTATGTTGTATGAGTTTAATAATTCCTGTAATCGTTCTGCCAAATCAATATTTGGAAGTTGATCAATAGTGGATTCTAAACCATCCAAATTAGAAGTCTGGTGTGTTGGTACTTCGTTAAAAGAGGTTTCTACAAAATCTGAATGCATATTTATCAGTTGTTGTAATCTATCACACATGTGATGAGTACTCATAGTTTGCAATTCAAGCACCCTCTTTAGCAGGTCTGAGAGAGTATGGTCTGGATGATGGCTGTCTGCTTCGGCTGTGGAAATATATTTCTCGGCATCCATTTTCATTTTTCATTTTTTTAGATCAAACGCGACAATGGCAGCCAAATTATGAAATAAGTACAAATTATGATAAAAAAGAAAAAACAAATCGATCAAAGATACAATGCATAAATCAAGACAGTTAGGAAAAAGGTTCTACAATCACAGGCATAATCGCTTGAAATTTATGCTATAGAAATCATCATACACATCATCTATCTTGGATGTAGATAGATAGTCATGGCCCTGAGCAGACTCACCTGTAATTGCCTTTCTCTCAGATGTTCGTTTAATGTTCTATCGATTGCACCCAATCTGTTATAAATGTCCGCAAACACCGTTGCTGTTCTAGCACGATCCTCTTGGATGTAAGCGAACAATGATTCCAATTGGTTATGAAGAGATGATACCTCAGCTGCTGAACTGATATGTTCTGCTCCGCGCACTTCTTCTTCTTCTTGCTCCGATGTTTCGTGAAAAGAGTATGGTGTTTGTCTACCTCTTACCGATGGCTCATCATCTCAATCACCGGTCCAAGATGAACGATCCCATGCATTGACCTGCGATTCGGTCCATATTGCAACATCACTCCCGACGTGCCTATCTGTATAGAATTATAAATACCAAAACTCAAATTAAAGGCCAAACATTGAATCAAAGGAATAACATGTAATTGTACACGACAAATTCTATGTGGTTTTAAACAAAATAATAATACAAAAATTTAAAACTTACCACAATTTATTTCTTCCTGCGGCTCGGGGAATGTATTCCTTGATGAATCGGATTTGGATCCAACCTCACGACGCCTCTTCTTCGGAGGTACTCCGGAGCTCGGCCCTGGTTGATCTTCCAAGGGTAGATCTATTGGGTCGCTACTGGAGATTAGTTGTTCCTGAGGAGGCCTCGTTCCACAAAAAATAACGGTAGCGTCGCTTCTCCTCTTCCTTGATGGCTGCTCCCTTATGGTAGGCCCCTGTTCTTCACATTTGTCCTGGGTGAGGTCGATAAAACTGGGGAGTGTTACCAGGTTAACTAATTCTATAAAAAAAGTTTCATTTTGTTATAAACATCACAAATATTCCATCACAAGAAGGTAGTTCTATTGTTACCATTGTCTGAGTCGACTTCAGCATTAAGCGTGGTTGACACTGTAAAATAAAACAGGAAACAAATTTGTAAATTTCGTTTACATTTATAAAGGCCTATAATTATCAGAAAATATGTACGTACAGAGATTAATGGCTTCGAATGCTTTCTGTTCGATATTTGAGCCTCTAACAAATAAAACATTTGGTGAATGTTTTATATTGAGTAATAGAATGATCAGTAGATGAATAACGTAATAATAAGTAATCCTAAACCATCACCTCACAAAACGTTCTAGTGATCGGTTCTAGATGGTGGGCCGTTTACTATCTTTGCTAAAGCTGTAACACACCCACTAGTAGTGATGGGAGGAGCACGGTTTTCAAAATCATATCAGCAGTCACGACCATATTATAAATATGTCTACAATGTTTACAGCAATTCAGCACATCCGTCTTAAAGCATGCATGTAGCAATAACAAATAACATAGAACCCCACAAATTAATATATGATAGAAAATCTAAACTTATTCCATGAGTGACTTTAAAATTCTATTCATATATCCTCAATAAAGATGATGTCTAAAATCATTCAAAAATGGCACAATCAGAATGTTTCACATAGCTGTTCAAAACTATATAGATTATCAAAACATTGCAAACAAAGCATTAAAAGCTTTCGCAAACCCATTGCATACACATTTAATTAATCATCTAATATTAAATAGGAAGCATCTGTGTTTTTCACCAACAACATAAAAAACATAGCTAATTTGTAACAATAAGAATGTAATATTTACGATTTTATTAATACTAGCCTAATACTATACTAATAATGAGCAACACAGCATTAAAAAAAAAGATCATCAACAACCGCTCTAACAACAACAACAACAAAAAAAACAATGAAAACGTAACGGCATTTTTTTTTGAAAAAAATCAAAGATTTTAAGTAACGGTATATTCATTTTAACATTGTCAAAGCATAAGGGTTTTTTCTGGTCATGTACAGACATCAAATTTTCCTTGTTTTATGTAAAACCTCCATAAGACATGATACTGAATTCCCTCAACTCACACATCACAGTAATCTTTATGTATTTCTATATTCTCAAAACAGAGTAAACACAGCGATCAAAAATGTCATTTTACACCACCGGAAATAGTATCACTAAAACCCACATGGTCGCTCAGGCTTGTGTCATCAGAGGTAAACAATCATGGTCCCACACACACACACACACACACACACGCACAAGCAACAGCACAAGCAACAGCACAAGCATGCTGAAAGAAATCACAACCGCACACAAAGGTTAAATTATATAAAGAGAATTTTTACTCACAGTTTCTTTCCATCGTCTTTGTCCGGTAGAAGAAATCCAGAGAGAAGCTTTGTGATCTTTCAGGGATGTTCTGTGTTTTCAGGACATCTGTCCCCAGCATATATACCCAGTACTAACTATTGGGAATGTGCTGGTTTTGGGAGACTCATACCCCCAGGGGTATATCGATTTGTACAAAAGTTATTATTCATATACGTTATCAATACATAGTATACAGTGTTTAATTGTTTAACAACATAATAAACTTGTGAAGAGTACGCTCGTAAACTTGTGGACCTCGTGAAACCTCGTGAAGAAATATGTGAGGGTTAGGAATACGACACTTGTTTGAAGACAGTCATGTTGTGTTTTGCTGAAAGTGTACATTGAATTAACCAATGTTCACGGTTAAAACCTCAGATATCTCTAGTGAGAGAATCATTTAATTAAAAAACTTCTTGAACTGAGTGACCAGATAGATGTATTATGCTCGAGGCTACTTTGACTGTCCAGTTATGAATAGACTTCTTGTTCCAAGACGTTGACGCTGTGATGCACTGAAAGTGCTGCATGAATGTTCCATTGAGATTTCAAAGCATGTCCATGGGTGACAGATACAGAAGAACAGATCTCTGACAATGGAAGGATTTTTAAATATATATTTTAATTTATATATTAAGCTATATATTTAGCTATAACTAAAACTTTGTTTAAATAAGTTTTTAGAAACATATTTGTTGTAACATATTTCATTTAAATTGGAGATAAGTTCCTTTTATAGAACCAGCCTGAGGCATCTCATGTTCTGAATGTATTCAATGTTTCTCACTCTCTGAAAATGTTTGGGGATTTTCTTAAGGAATGATTGAAAATGTTACACATTGTGTGAGATGTCTTGAGAGACCTCCACATTTTTTACATACGCTGATACATGAAAATTATACTTTAGGTTTAAGTCAGATCACTTCTACCATGAGGACAGTAGTCTTCTAGGAAGATCAATAGAAGATTTGTTTTATTAAGACTTTAAAAATATAATTTAAACAAAAATTTAAAGATTAAATTTTTCATTTTAAAAGATGTCATTTAAAAACTTTCACATTTATGCTTTGAAATAAAGTTAGCATGAACAAAACAAATGTTTCATCCTCCCTCCACTCTCCCCCTCTGTCCTGCATTTCACAGCGAGGTTGGAAGGAGCTCTTTGGAGAGTCCGTCAGAGAGATTTTAGATTTCAGCATAAACTAATAGCGCTTGTAAACCATTTCAGAACATCAACAAGTAAGAGCTCTTTCAAAAATGTGAGCTATTTAACTAAAACGGTGGTAAATGTTTTATTTATTCATGTTTGTTATTGTATTGATCCTTACATAAGGTTATATATTTTTATTTATCGTCTTTTGAAGAAGGCAATGTTTTCAATCAACTTTTTGAAATGATTAGAAACTTATTTTTGCCACTTGCACAGAGAAGGATGAGATGAGAGACCCGTGAGCCGGAATGCGGATGCTGTCGTCCATGTGACCCGGACATGTGATCCGCGCATGTGACCCACCTCTGTGACCCACCTCTGTGACCCGACCCCTGTAAATCAATTATCCCTAATTCAATTATCATTTATCAATTATCCCTAATTCAATTGTCAATTATCCATACCCCACAGGTCATGGGGTGAAACAACGGTCAACCCTCGGAGGGGAGGGGTCAATGAGGTCAAAGTCATTAATCATTTGACAGGGGTCAAAGGTCAAAGCCATTAATCATTTTTTGACAGTTCATGTAGCATATTTACTACTGAGGTATGAGAGGATCAGGTATGAAAGCTTATAGTTATGATGAAGGCCGTTGTCACAGCGAGAATAATCCTAGAGAAAACGTGTTCAGATACCAAACATAACCTCGGTTCCCTGAGACGCTTGGGGTTATCCCCTCCTCCTTCGAATCTACTGAAGAATCTAGATGAACTCTGAGCTTCAAACTCTTGGACCCCTTCACTGCCATTATAAGACTTGGAAGCACCTGATGTTTATTAAAATTACTCTGTGTTCGTCGTAAGAGAAAGTCGTACACTGAGGTTGGCTTGAGGGTCAGAAAATCATGGGATAATTTTCATTTTTGGGTGAACGATCCCTTAAATTCACTAAACATTAATATAAACTACCAGGGAAAGTTTGGAATGAAATCGTTAAGATCTTCTAATAGTTGTGAAACGCAGTGTTTCTCCAGCATGACCCAACATGAAGACACCTGACCTTGACCACAGAATCAGCCGTTGTGTAGCAGCTGTGTCTCATAGCGTCTGTAGATTACACTTACAGTCATCCTCCCCAATGCCCTGCAAAACACACACACACACAGAACTTCATTAACTTTTCACAGAAGAACACTTATTTTACCGTATTCACTGAATTATAAACAATAAAACCCCTTTACTGTAAAAACGGTCAAATGATTTTTTAGCTGCCAAACAAAAACTGTAAAGCTAATGTAAATGATCCTAATTCAAAAAACTTTAACGGGTATTTCCTGAATTATTACGAACAAAACACATTCATTTAAGCAGAAATGGCACACATGTGACTGTATGTCACTGCATCAGCAACTACAGTTACTGTCTCTGAAATAACAGCTCATCAGCGATGATTTCTGGCTCGTCCTGGACTGAAGCTCAAAACACACGATACTGAAACCCTTTAAATCCCCACAGAACATTAAACACTAACAGATCGCTCTAGATCTTCACTTATTACTGTCCAGACTTGATTTATAATGCTAAAGTTCTTACTGAGAATTAACAGAGGTTTAGATGTTGATATTGAAAATAATAAAGTTTGAAGTCAATCTGTATTTTGTTTATTGTAGATAGCCATTTGTAAATGCCCAGCAAAAAAAAGGATAAAAATTGTGTCAACAGGAAACGCGAGAGCAGCCCAGCAGACAAAAGAAACTGAGTGTACTTTGTTATCTGAAACTAACCCTGACGTTTCATCTTCTTTACAGAGTATGCAGACTTTTGCCCTAGGGGTAGAGAAAAACGTGTGGAAAAGGTTGTGGATGAGCTGTGATGGCAAGCCTTGTTTACCTCGACACTTCTTTGCTCATCATATGCCGTGACGCCAAACTCCCTCAAAGAGGAAGAACACCATCATGTTTACAATTGTGACAATGAGCGCTTACCAGATCAACTAAACACTAAATTTTCAAAAGTATGTGTAAAGTTTGCAGCTCCATTGATGCAGTAAACTTGCACAACTTTCTTGGATGAATAATTTATTAGATGCACGCCAGTCTGTCGTTGTAGGGACATCGACTTTACAATTTCACGCCCCTAAACATGACGCGGAACAAAACAAACTGTGACTGTTTGCGTTACATGTCAGTCAAACGTCCTCTTGGGGGTCCTTGGCCAATGAAAGCTGTGCTAGAGTCCAGACCTTCTGACTAACTTAATGAAGCAATGGTGGAGAGTTTCATTCAAGCTATTTTAAGGCATGAAGACATTTTTTTCACAGGAGAAAAACTTAAATATGTCCCCAGGAACAGAGTTGAAGACCCTGTGTCAAACTGCACAACATATCACTCACATCAAATGATTCATACCTAGGTAACCTCCAAATGCTTTCTCTTCCTTGGGATATGGAAGATTGGGGCAAGATATCCACAGCTCATCTGTAAACCTTCATGTGTGAAATGAGCAAACCTTCGTCCATGCCTAAAAACAAACAAACAAATAAAAGTCTCACAGCAGGCGCTGAGCGAACACACAGAGTAACGTTATAAAATCATTTTCAATACACTCAAATCTAATCTGATCTGATAAAACAGTGCTGCATTACCCTCGTAGACTGTTGATGCATGGATGATGCACCTCCACTCTCTTCCAGTGTAGAAAAGTAAAGCCGTCAATGTCCCAATATGGCGCTGACTTCTTGTGCTGATTTGAGACCCGAGTCTGCGCAGTAGTGAGTATGAAGTGGAGCCGCGTGCAGTCAAGGCCCCGTCCACACTCCCGCAGAACCCTTTAGTACAGTTTACTGCAAGTCCTTATGTCGGTGTGAAATAAACAGTTGTTGAAACGTACAAAATGAAGTTAAAGCTCCAATCTCCTCCCAAAAAAAAGTCTATTGGTGCACCAGTGACTCAATCACAGCTGTCAATCATGACGTCACATCCCCATTTATAGCATCAAATAATGAACTAAAACCAAACTTATTTTAAAAAATGAAATGACAGAAACTTTGGAAAAAAATATTGACCTATACTGGAACCAACCACTTGGGGGCGATCGAGACACATTAGCTTCACTTGAGGCGTTTCTCAATACCAATACCAGCATTCAAACTTCGGACTTGCGTCCTCGGTAGTTTGGACTTGATAAGTTGGACTCAGGAGAACGGACTACCGATGATGGGAGGATGGGAGTCTAATAATTCTGCAAATGGTACAGCAGCGTACTTCATACCGTCATTGAGCAGCTCTAGTTACTCCGCTTATCTCTGTGTTTATTTTAGGCAACAATAAAATGAAATATGCTATAAAACACCACTCTGCCTCTTTTCATTTACATTTAAAAAATATTAAACATGTAGTTCAGGCAAAATGTGCATATAGTCTGCAAACATAAAACACAACTCTGTCTCTTTTTGTTAAATGCCAGTTTTAATGATCTGCAAAAGTCATCATAAAAGTATAAGCAAAAAGTATAAGAAGCTACAATAATAATAATAAAAAAGCGAACGATTCAGTCAATCATACAAAGTCAGCATTATAGTAGACTACAACAGTAAAGTTAAATAGCTTAAATATATAAAGTTATGAAACTTCACTTTGATAGATTCATTTATAGATGAATGAGACCAAAGATCGCCCGTTAGATATACAAAATACTAATTATATCTCGTGTTTAACCAGTACAGAGACGTCAGAGCCAGCAGCAAACGTCAGAAGGATTAGCCGAGGTACAGCTGTTCTCGGCGGGTACATGAGCACTGAGCGCCCGCTGATCGCCTGGATCTCACAACGTCTGATCAAAATTTCAAATAGGCGCTATCTTTATCGATAGACCACACATCTGAGCGTTAAACCAGAACATTCATGCCTAAAACCTCTTAAAACTACATTCATCATATCATGATAACAGTAGTATATTTAAATTACACAGGTTTTCTCCTCTGCTATTGACGTTTGCTGGTTAGTGCGAGATGCATTCTGGGATACCTGGCTGTCTCAACGAGTCCGCACGAGTCACCTCTCGATGCATCCTCGATCAAAAACACATCCAGGGATTTGAACTGTACTTGGAAGCGTTAGATGTGAACTTTGAATTGGGACAGGACTTGAGCAGCAACTCCACGAGAACACAAATACAGAGAAGAACGTACATTGAGAAACGGCTCATGTCTTGCCGCTCGGCATGGCTGTTAAGAAACTGAATAAATGAATGAATGAGGCATTTATACAGCACTTCTTTTATGTACTACTGTACACAATGCTTCACAATCACATCAGGAGTCGCTCCTCATCCACAAGCTGGATAATTACTTCAATGAGCTCATTATTTCTACCTTAAATTAATACATTGTTAGCTGACTGAATTGTTATGTTAACATGCATTTTCTATAAAGCTGTTTTTAAACGATATGTATTGTGAAAATCATTATACAAAAAAAAGTAGAAGAGAGAAATAGTGAATAAATGTCAATTGAATTGAAATAGTTCAACAGCAGCCACAGAGCAACAGCGCCAACTATAGGTGGAGAGGAGAGGTTTGGCTGTGACTGACTTACACAGAAGAGACTTTGTTTCTCAGCACATAAAGATGAACTGCTTACAGTGATTTCAGACTGTGGTGATGTGGTTTCTCCACTGTGTGGATCTTCTTGTGTCGCTTCAGGGCATTTTTGAAAGGAAAACTAGTTCCTCACTGATCACACATGTGCGGCTTCCTTCTGCTGTGAATCCTCTCATGTGTGTTCAGATTTGATGACAGACTGAATCTCTTGTCACAGTGTGAACACTTGTGAGGTTTTTCTCCAGTGTGGATCAGCTCATGTGTTTTCAGAGATGATGACAGACGGAATCTCCAGTCACAGTGTGAACACTTGTGAGGTTTTTCTCCAGTGTGGATCAGCTCATGTGTTTTCAGAGATGATGACAGATTGAATCTCCAGTCACAGTGTGAACACTTGTGAGGTTTTTCTCCAGTGTGAATCCTCTCATGTCTTTTCAGAGATGATGACAGATTGAATCTCCAGTCACAGTGTGAACACTTGTAAGGTTTTTCTCCAGTGTGGATCAGCTCATGTGTTTTCAGAGATGATGACAGATTGAATCTCCAGTCACAGTGTGAACACTTGTAAGGTTTTTCTCCAGGTTTGACATGATGTTTCTCCTTCACTTCACTCAGTTCTTCACTTTCCTCACTCTCTTCCATCAGCTCTGAAACGAGAGAAAAAAAGTGTAAAAAAGCCCACACATAGGCTACATTTCCTTTAGTTTTTGGATACGCTGTTGACTCAAACGCAGCACGCATCCAGCTAGCCAATCAGCGCTCCAGGCAGGACGTGCAGGTCAGTAATCCCGCCCACTGAACTGAGTCAGAACGATCGGGAAAGTGCATGGGATGCTAGCTGTGCTGCAGCGATTTATTTACGTTAAAGTTGTGTGCCTGCATATTGTAAGGTTTGATTTTCCTGCTAAGATAAAAGCTCAGATCAAGCATCCTGCAATAAAGCAATAAAACTCATCTGGAGAGAAGATTTCAAAGGAACAGGACAAAGTCTTGCCCAAACTGTCCTCACTCATCTATGCAACCAGCCCCCCTCCCTCCACTCCCTTCCTCCCCCCTGATTCAAGTCACTGAAGTTCTCCAAGAATGCATATGTACTGTGTATGATGTATCTTGTGAATCTATCATTTTTCCAATTTCATGTTTAGTATCATTTTAAATGTCTCAGTGCGATTGATAAAATGGTCTCAGTTTCACAGCAGTCACTAGTATTCTGAGAAAGTTTGAAAACTTAGGAGAATTCTGTTCTCTTTTCTGGGATGTGTCTCTTCAAGAAAACCTTCTCCTCTCCCCCGAAACCAGGTGCGGGGGCAATAAATGTTTACAATCCTTTTGTTCTGGTCTGGGTATTTAAGGGAAAAAACACAGCAGCAAGAGGACATTTTGTAGCCAGAGACCCCCACGTAGAGGTGATGAGTGTTTTTCACCCAGATCTCTGTGTGTATGCATAACTTTAAATACTCTTAGAGAAATCTTTTGAGTAATTGATGTTATGTATTTGTTATATTTGAATTGTGTAATTATGTAATTGGCATTGATACATTTTTACCTGATAAATAAATTGTTACATCTTGATTTATTTTGAATTCGTCTGAAATCGTTAACACCGGTAGATCAAGTGGCTTTCGACATTTCCGCAATTCTAGGGTTGGGATAGATCACACTGAAATCTTAATAAACGAAGCATGTGGCACATTATTAAGATTTTGGATTTCTGACTATTATGACTTAACATGTTATAGTATCGTGACTAAAATGAACGGCACTTTTGTGTGAATAAGCATGAGGCGATTCCATAATTTGTGTTTTTTAGTAAACGCTATATTCCTCTGTTTTGATTCTAAACTAACGAGGTTGTGACGTAAGACATAGCTGGATATAAGTCTTTGAGCGATGCAACGCCCTGATGAAAGGATAATTGAAATTAAGAGAAATGAAAGAATCAAAGATCTAAATTAATTCATATTTAATCGCGCGATCAGCTATTAACGTTACATCAGAAACATTACCAATTAGAGATCGTTTACAAGTGGAGTCAGATTAAACGAACAGCTAAAGGAAAACTTAAACTAAATCTTAAAATTTATGTGAACTTCACGCGGGCGCTGAAAAGACATACACGCACAATCCCTTCACCCGGGCCGTCAGATTCCGCCATTGGGCTGACGGGCGGTGCTTACACGTGATGTGATAGTTTAATCAGAGAGCGCCTCTAGAGGTCACTCTCGTACCGCACTCTCCTCAGCCGCTCCAGTAACGGACGCGACCCAGAAAATGAAATCAAGCGCGGTTGTGCATTTGTTTGTACATGCTTGCACACAGTCTGGGGATGAGGGATGGGGGATGGAGGATGGGGGATGGTTAATACAGAGATTCAGAAGATTTAACAACATTTTAAACAAAAACTAAAATCTAAACGTGACAAAAAGTAGTCTAATTGATAACTAAATATACATGCCAATAGAGTATGGGGAAAACATTGATTATAATACAAATTACTTTAAATCTGTTCGGAATTGTATCTAAACTTGTTAAAAATAACCATATAGTGCCATCTTTTGGTTATTATTAAATTTCTTTTTTATTTCTAGTCCTTAAACAGATCGTTATTGTGATTATTTTTAAGTTAAACATACTACATTTATTAAAAAAAACGCTTTCTTATTCAATGTTAGTGTTATTGTATATAGAAATAAACAGTGTATAATTCAGAGGAGAATATTGTTTAGTATCATGAATTATCATTGGGTGTCATCTCAAAATACAACATATTAAAGAAAACAAATATATTGATTTGAAAATTGTATTTTCATTTTAAATTCATCCAGGTTCATTACCAAACATACACTCTTTTTTAAAGTATTGTTAAAACAATGTCTATTAACAATGTCTCTAAAACAATGTTTTGTCTTTTCAACCCAGGTTAAAAATAGGTATTTGCTGCCCTCTAGTGCTCATTCTGTGATCATATACTATAATCGTTTGCAATTTCTCATTTTCAGTATATTGTCAACATATTCAGAAAGTTTGGTGTCAATAGCATGAATACCCTGAGAGGAATAGCTAAAACTTCAGAGCTTGATTATTCAAAAGATCCACATTCAAACCAAAATATCTGACTTCCTGTTGGTCGGAGATAATGACTATGAATTAGAAAGTTGTCCGGCTTAATGAGCACAATATGTGTACCGAGTTTAGTGACTGTAGGTTAAACTGACCCCCCAACTTTTGTCAAAAGATGGCGCTATAGAGCCCCTCCTCCACGCCCGTTCTTATGGCTTTGCCCATGTCTACTGGTCAACAATATTCATATGTGTGTCGAGTTTCATGCAATTGGAAGCATGTTAAGAGCCTCAAAAACACCCAAGAATATTATTAAAGTTTGACGTCTTGCCATGGCAACAATATTCAAGATATCACAAAGACATTCGCATGTCTACATCTGAAATGTTTGGACATTATAATGAAGAACTTTGAAGCAAATCGGGTAAAAATAAGAGGGTGATCTCAAAGCATTTTGATAGTGACACATTTCCTGCTGCCAGCTGGTGGCGCTATATCTTTGACACACAATAGTCATATCCATGTGCTCGGCCTCCTACAAGGAACACACAGCTGAAGTTTCAAAATAATCAATGAATGTATGCAGACGTTATAACACACTTCCTGTTTCTGTTTTCTCGCCATAAATTTGTTGCCTCGCCACGGGCAAACCGTTTGAGATATCAAAAATCCCCTGGCAATTTTGCGTCATCAATGTCTTGACTTCATGCTGACTGAGTTTGGTGGTGATCGGATTAAGCGCCTAGGAGGAGTATATCAAATTCCAGAGCATGCGTTTTTCAAACAACCCATAATAGCTCACTTCCTGTTGAGGCGGCGTACAACTTAGAGCACGAAAGTTGTCAGGCCCGATGAGATCTTCATGTGTACCGAGTTTCATACCAATATGTGCAAGCGTGTTTGATATATGGACCAAGATTTCGGACCCCATTCAAGGGGGCGCTGTCGAGCCCCCCTGCCACGCCCGGGTCCCAGCCTCTGTCACGTCCTAATGGCCGCAGGTTCCAATGTGTGTGCAAAGTTTCAAGAGTTTTTGAGCATCTTAAGGGCCCCAAAAAGCCCCGAACGGTTGAAAAAAAATAAAAATAATAATAATAATAATAATCCTTAGAAAAACAATAGGGTCCTGCGCCCTTTCAGGGCTTGGGCCCTAATAATAAATATAGCTGCAAGCAGCGATGACGGGCCCAAGCCCGGTGGCACCGCCAACCCGGTGGCTTCAAGGCATCTGTGCACGGCGGGCAAAATGAATTTAAACGGTGTCTCGAGTTGGAGACTGACCAGTTAGTTGAGTCAGATTATTCAATAACATTTTAAACAAAAAGAATGAAGTCTATACTGTGACAGAAATTAATCTTTGACGTTGTCTTAATATATATATTCAAATATAAAACTAAATAGTCAGTGAAATACAAATGAACTGGTTCTTTGCCTTTATTTCTTTATACAAATTCATAGAATAGAAGGGCTAAGAGATTTCCTATCCTATAATGCAGTCAAAAGGAGACAGCAATGAAAGGGTTAAATCTGCAAGACTAAAACACAGAGAGAGAGAACACACACACACACACACACACATAGAGTAAGAAAGAGCAGTGGTGTATAAAGTACTTGTAAGCAATACTTGAGTATCTTACCAGAAAATGACTTTGGTAGAAGTTAAAGTTATTGTTTAGAATATTACTTGAGTAAAAGTTTTAAAGTATGTGATATTTTTTGTACTTAAGTACGAAAAGTATTTTTTTTTATATTAAACATACTTAAGTATTGAATGTAAAAGTACAAGCAAATGCAAAATACAAAAGTAGCAGAAAATATTATTAAAAATGGTTCTATACACAGTTTGAGCAGCAAGATTGTTTTAACTATATTTCTTACATTTTGTTTGCTTTGAATTAAAAAAAAATGGCAAAAAAATGATGTGTGTAAAATGTATATTATTTGTTTTAAATGAAGGAATAAATTAAAAAAAAAAATACATTTTTGTACATTCAAAGTGCTACACATCAGAGGTTTACTGTTGAAATTAGACATACATAAATACTGTTAACTGTTACTGTTAACATACATACTGTTAAAGAGTACAACCAAACATTTAATTTTACGGGTTGCCTTAAAGGCCTTTTTTTCTGTGTGTGTATGGTATGATGATAGTTTCTCTCAAATCAAACAGTAAAATGTTCACTAAGGGCCCTATGATTTCCGCGATGTAGAAAACGTGGACGGAATTGCGGAATTCATTCATAATAAAAGGAATTTATTGTTTAAGGGGGAACTTTTTTAAAAATTTTCGATGAATACATCAAAAGCAAGTTGGTACACTTCAATTAAATCGCGATATGGAGTAGTATATGTTAACATTAAATGCATAACATTCTGCATCGTGGAAATCAAATGTCCCGGCACTTTCTACAAAAAGTACGTTCAACACGGACACGCAGACATCCACTAATACAGCATTTAGTCAACAAACTACTTACTTTAGTGAAATGAAAACATATACTGTAGTGTACTGTAAACAGAAACTAAAATCTAAACGTGACAAAAAGTAGTCATTGATAACTAAATATACATGCCAATAGAGTATGGGGAAAACATTGATTATAATACAAATTACTTTAAATCTGTTCGGAATTGTATCTAAACTTGTTAAAAATAACCATATAGTGCCATCTTTTGGTTATTATTAAATTTATTTTTTATTTCTTGTCCTTAAACAGAAAGTTATTGTGATTATTTTTAAGTTAAACATACTACATTGATTGAGTGTCATCTCAAAATACAACATATTAAAGAAAAGAAATATATTGATTCGAAAATTGTATTTTCATTTTAAATTCATCCAGGTTCATTACCAAACATACATTCTTTTTTAAAGTATTGTTAAAACAATGTCTATTAACAATGTCTCTAAAACAATGTTTTGTCTTCTCAACCCAGGTTAAAAATAGGTATTTGCTGCCCTCTAGTGCTCATTCTGTGATCATATACTATAATCGTTTGCAATTTGTCATTTTCAGTATATTGTCATCATATTCAGAAAGTTTGGTGTCAATAGCATGAATACCCTAAGAGGAATAGCTAAAACTTCAGAGCTTGATTATTCAAAATATCCACATTCAAACCAAAACATCTGACTTCCTGTTGGTTGGAGATAATGACTATGATTTAGAAAGTTGTCCGGCTTAATGAGCACAATATGTGTCCTGAGTTTGGTGACTGTAGGTTAAACTAACCCCCCAACTTTTGTCAAAAGATGGTGCTATAGAGCCCCTCCTCCACGCCCGTTTTTATGGCTTTGCCCATGTCTACTGGTCGACAATATTGATGTGCGTGTCGAGTTTCATGCAATTTGAAGCATGTTAAGAGCCTCAAAAACACCCAAGAATATTATTAAAGTTTGACGTCTTGCCATGGCAACAATATTTAAGATATCACAAAGACATTCACATGTCTACATCTGAAACGTTTTGACATTATAATGAAGAAGTTTGAAGCAAATCGGGCCAAAATAAGAGGGTGATCTCAAACCATTTTGAAAGTGACACATTTCCTGCTGCCAGTTGGTGGCGCTATATCTTTGACTCACAATAGTCATATCCATGTGCTCGGCCTCCTACAGCGAACACACAGGTGAAGTTTCATAACAATCAGTGAATGTATGCAGACGTTATAACACACTTCCTGTTTCTGTTTTCTCGCCATAAATTTGTTGCCTCGCCACGGGCAAACCGTTTGAGATATCAAAAATCCCCTGGCAATTTTGCATCATCAATGTCTTGACTTCATGCTGACCGAGTTTGGTGGTGATCGGATTAAGCGCCTAGGAGGAGTATATCAAATTCCAGAGCATGCACTTTTCAAACAACCCATAATAGCTCACTTCCTGTTGAGGTGGCGAACAACTTAGAGCACGAAAGTTGTCAGGCCCGATGAGGTGTATATGTTTACCGAGTTTCGTACCAATATGTGCAAGCGTGTTTGATATATGGACCAAGTTTTCGGACCCCATTCAAGGGGGCGCTGTCGAGCCCCCCTGCCACGCCCGGGTCCCAGCCTCTGTGACGCCCTAATGGCCGCAGGTTCCAATGCGTGTGCAAAGTTTCAAGAGTTTTCGTGCATGTTAAGGGCCCCCAAAGTGCCAAAAACCTTGAAAAAAAAAATAATAGAGAAGAAGAAGATTAAGAAATATAGCTGCGAGCAGCGATGAGCGGGCCCAAGCCGGTGGCACCGCCACCTCAGTGTTTTAAGGACAACTGGGCACGGCGGGCAAAATGAATTTAAACGGTGTCTCCAGTTGGAGACTGACCAGTTAGTTGAGTCAGATTATTCAATATAATACTAACTAAAAGCGATCATATCATAGCAAAGTTATCATTAGCAGTTCAAAGTGTTATATATTCAGCTGAATTTATCTTATTATATTGTTAAACTAATTATATAAAACTAAATAGTCAGTGAAATACAAATGAACTGGTTCTTTGCCTTTATTTCTTTATACAAATTTGTGGATGAGAAAGGGCTAAGAGATTTCCTATATTATAATGCAGACAAAAGTAGACAGCAATGAAAGGGTTAAACATGCAAGACCCTGAGAGAGAGAGAGAGAGAGATTCAGAAGAAATATTTTGAAGAAAACATGTATATATATTGATTTGAAATTTGTATTTTCATTTTAAATTCATCCAGGTTCATTACCAAACATACAATCTTAATTTAATTTAAGTCAAACAAATGACTTTACAAGATATGAGAAACATTCTTTTTTTTAAAGTACTGTTAAAACAATGTCTATTAACAATGTCTCTAAAACAATGTTTCAGCTTCTCAACCCAGGTTAAAAATAGGCATTTGCTGCCCTCTAGTGCTCATTCTGTGATCAATCAAATATGACAATTTTTTTTTTCTTAATTTAAACCTTCGCCATGGCAACACCATTCGAGATATACTATATTCGTTTGCAATTTAGCATTTTCAGTATATTGTCATCATATTCAGAAAGTTTGGTGTCAATAGCATGAATACCCTAAGAGGAATAGATAAAACTTCAGAGCTTGATTATTCAAAATATCCGCATTCAAACCAAAATATCTGACTTCCTGTTGGTTGGAGATAATGACTATGAATTAGAAAGTTGTCCAGCTTAATGAGCACAATATGTGTTCCGAGTTTGGTGACTGTAGGTTAAACTAACCCCCCAACTTTTGTCAAAAGATGGCGCTATAGAGCCCCTCCTCCACGCCCGTTTTTTTGGCTTTGCCCATGTCTACTGGTCGACAATATTGATGTATGTGTCGAATTTCATGCAATTTGAAACATGGTAAGAGCCTCAAAAACACCCAAGAATATTATTAAAGTTTGACGTCTTGCCATGGCAACAATATTTAAGAAATCACAAAGACATTCACATGCCTACATCTGAAGTGTTTTGACATTGTAATGAAGAAGTTTGAAGCAAATCGGGTAAAAATAAGAGGGTGATCTCAAACCATTTTGAAAGTGACACACTTCCTGCTGCCAGTTGGTGGCGCTATATATTTGACTCATAATAGTCACATCCATGTGCTCGGCCTCCTACAACGAACACACAGCTGAAGTTTCATAACAATCAATAAATTTATGTAGACGTTATAACACACTTCCTGTTTCTCTTTTCTCGCCATAAATTTGTTGCCTTGCCACGAGCAAACCGTTTGAGATATCAAAAATCCCCTGGCAATTTTGTGTCATCAATGTCTTGACTTCATGCTGACCGAGTTTGGTGGTGATCGGATTAAGCGCCTAGGAGGAGTATATCAAATTCCAGAGCATGCGCTTTTCAAACAACCCATAATAGCTCACTTCCTGTTGAGGCGGCGTACAACTTAGAGCACGAAAGTTGTCAGGCCCGATGAGTTCTATATTTGTTCTGAGTTTCATACCAATATGTGCAAGTGTGTTTGATATATGGACCAAGATTTCGGACCCCATTCAAGGGGGCGCTGTCGAGCCCCCCTGCCACGCCCGGGTCCCAGCCTCTGTCACGTCCTAATGGCCGCAGGTTCCAATGCGTGTGCAAAGTTTCAAGAGTTTTTGAGCATGTTAAGGGCCCCAAAAAGCCCCGAAAGGTTGAAAAAAAATAAAAATAAATATAGCTGCGAGCAGCGATGAGCGGGCCCAAGCCGGTGGCACCGCCACCTCAGTGTTTTAAGGACAACTGGGCACGGCGGGCAAAATGAATTTAAACGGTGTCTCCAGTTGGAGACTGACCAGTTAGTTGAGTCAGATTATTCAATATAATACTAACTAAAAGCGATCATATCATAGCAAAGTTATCATTAGCAGTTCAAAGTGTTATATATTCAGCTGAATTTATCTTATTATATTGTTAAACTAATTATATAAAACTAAATAGTCAGTGAAATACAAATGAACTGGTTCTTTGCCTTTATTTCTTTATACAAATTTGTGGATGAGAAAGGGCCAAGAGATATCCTATCCTATAATGCAGACAAAAGTAGACAGCAATGAAAGGGTTAAACCTGCAAGACCCTGAGAGAGAGAGAGAGAGAGAGAGAGAGATTCAGAAGAAATATTTTGAAGAAAACAAGTATATTGATCTGAAATATAGTACATTCATTTTAAATTCATCCAGGTTCCATTGAATTTATCTTAAGGTATTTTACATTATTTTTAACCATATTATTAAACTAATTATATAGAACCATATAGTCAGTGCACTAAAACTGAACTGGTTCTATGCCTTCCTTTTTTATGAGATTTCCTATCCTATAATGCAGACAAAAGGAGACAGCAATGAAAGGGTTAAACCTGGAAGACCCAGAGAGAGAGAGAGAGAGAGAGAGAGAGAGAGAGATATTCAGAAAAAAATATTTTAAAGAAAACAAATATATTGATCTGAAATATAGTACATTCATTTTAAATTCATCCAGGTTCCATTGAATTTATCTTAAGGTATTTAACGCTATTTTTAATCATATTATTAAACTAATTATATAGAACCATATAGTCAGTGCACTAAAACTGAACTGGTTCTATGCCTTTCTTTTTTATGAGATTTCCTATCCTATAATGCAGACAAAAGGAGACAGCAATGAAAGGGTTAAACCTGGAAGACCCAGAGAGAGAGAGAGAGAGAGAGAGAGAGATATTCAGAAAAAAATATTTTAAAGAAAACAAATATATTGATCTGAAATATAGTACATTCATTTTAAATTCATCCAGGTTCCATTGAATTTATCTTAAGGTATTTAACGCTATTTTTAATCATATTATTAAACTAATTATATAGAACCATATAGTCAGTGCACTACAACTGAACTGGTTCTATGCCTTCCTATCCTTCCTATTTCCTATCCTATATTGCAGACAAGGGGACACAGCAATGAAAGGGTTAAACCTGCCAGACTAAAACACAGAGAACTGTTAGAGCTTGTGAACTGTCTGAATGTGTGTGCGTGCAATGTATGAGGAGAGCACGTATGTAATATAAACGATAACGATCCAAATACGATTTATTTGCAGAAGTTTATATTTTAGTTTTATTTTTTAAAATCCCTGCATGTGATGTAGTTATTTGTATAACTGGGCGCGATCATTATTAGAAGACGCTGCGCGTTTCTTTGTGTGACAGAAAATCTTCCAAGCTATAATTGAAGCTCTTTAAAACATTCTTGTGATTAAATCTTGTGTAATCGCTGGAATGAACAAGGTTAAAAAACACGTAAATGATTTCGTGATCACTCTCACAGAAATCATCAAACTGTCAAAAAACACGGCTCGCGATCTCTACAGGAAAGTCTTTCATGTGTTTATTTGCTTGTATATTGTAGAATCGCTGTAATGGAATGGAATCGCTATTAAATATAGAAATTAGGTGTGTATATTTCAATTATTAATGAATAATTGACAACTTCCAAATTCCCTTTTTGTTCTTAATTTAAACCTTCGCATTGGCAACACCATTTGAGATGTACTATAATCGTTCGCAATTTTAGCATCTTCAGTATGTAGTCATCATGTGCAGAAGTTTATTTTTAGTTATTTGCAGAAGTTTATATTTTAATTGTATTTTTTAAAATCCCTGCATAAATCTTCCAAACTGTAATTGAAGATTTTTAATATGTTCTTGTGATCGAATCTTGTCTAATCGCTTGAATACTTTAATGAATAAGGTTTAAAAACATGAGCTTTCATGATTTCGTGATCACTCCCTTTCAGAGAAATGACGCGTGGCTCTTTGTTTAATCCGTTAGGAAATGAAGTTTGCACAGATGCCACACAGCGTCAACACATTAAAAGTCATACACATAAAAATTCAAACAAAGGAATGAAAAGAACATGAAAAAAATCACATGTAAATGAGTTCGTGATCATTCACAGACATCATGAAACTGCAAACACGGCTCGCGATCTCTACTTGATGTGCTCTTGATGCGCTCTCTACGCGATCTCTCTCTTTCATGTGTTTATATTGTAGAATCGCTGGAATGTCTTCAGCATCTTCAGTATGTTGTCATCATGTGCAGAAGTTTATTATTAGTTATTTGCAGAAGTTTATATTTTAATTTTATTTTTTAAAATCACTGCATGTGTAAAGTTATTTGTATAACTGGGCGCGATCATTAGACGCTGCGCGTCTCTTTGTGTGACATTAAAAAGCTTCTTTTACAGTTTGGAAGATTTTCTATGTTCTTGTGATCGAATCTTGTCTATTCGCTCGAATGTTTTAAAGAATAAAGTTTAAAAACACTTAAAATCAAGTGGCTTTCACGCGGTCACGATCTCTCGCTTTCAGAGAAATGACGCCCGGCTCTTTGTTTAATCCATTAGGAAACGAAGTTTGCACAGATGACACACAGAGTCAACACACATATTTCAGCAGTGTTTTTGATATGCCTGGATTGGCGCCGTTGTATGAGAACTGAGCTGAGCCGGACAATTACGTCACTGTTTTCTGCAGTGCTGCTATACCTAAATTAACTAGACTAATAACTACTGATATTTGTAACGGAATGAATCAATAATATATAGAATAAGCTGCACAATGACACCATTTTCTTATTAATGTAAAGCTGCTTTGCCACAATTTGCATTGTAAAAAGCGCTATATAAAGATGACTTGACTTGACTTGACATTAGAGTGGCTGTTTCTGTCAGTACTCGGGATCAGTAAATTAATTTTTTTCAGGTGTTTCTTTGCTTGTATATTATACAATCGCTTGAAAGTTTTAATGAATGAAATGAAATGTAAACGAAGACTGTCGTGAGTTGTAAAACGAAAGCGGTTGTTCTAAACTCGGGGCTCGTGTGCTTCTATGAGTGAACAGTTCTGTCCACTAGAGGGAGCCACGAGACCGTTTTTTAAAAATTCAGAGCTTGATTATTCAAAATAGCCATATTCAAACCAAAATATCTGACTTCCTGTTGGTCGGAGCTAATGACTGTAAATTAGAAAGTTGTCTGGCTAAATTAGAACAATATGTGTGCCGAGTTTGGTGACTGTAGGTTAAACTAACCCCCCAACTTTTGTCAAAAGATGGCGCTACAGAGCCCCTCCACCACGCCCATTTTTGAGGCTTTGCCCATGTCTACTAGATGACAATATTCATGTGTGTGTCGAGTTTCATGCAATTTGAAGCATGTTAAGAGCCTAAAAAACCCCCAAGAATATTATTAAAGTTTGACGTCTTGCCATGGCAACAATATTTAAGATATCACAAAGACATTCACATGTCTACATCTGAAATGTTTGGACATTATAATGAAGAAGTTTGAAGCAAATCGGGTAAAAATAAGAGGGTGATCTCAAAGCATTTTGAAAGTGACACATTTCCTGCTGCCAATTGGTGGCGCTATATCTTTGACTCATAATAGTCATATCCATGTGCTCGGCCTCCTACAACGAACACACAGGTGAAGTTTCATAAAAATCAATAAATTTATGCAGACGTTATAACACACTTCCTGTTTATGTTTTCTCGCCATAAATCCGTTGCCTCACCACGGGCAAACCGTTTGAGATATCAAAAATCCCCTGGCAATTTTGCGTCATCAATGTCTTGACTTCATGCTGACCGAGTTTGGTGGTGATCGGATTAAGCGCCTAGGAGGAGTATATCAAATTCCAGAGCAT
Source organism: Zacco platypus (assembly GCA_038088235.1). Lineage (NCBI taxonomy): Eukaryota > Metazoa > Chordata > Actinopteri > Cypriniformes > Xenocyprididae > Zacco > Zacco platypus. The sequence continues at coordinate 80,168 of CM076084.1, read as the reverse complement.
GCGCTTTTCAAACAACCCATAATAGCTCACTTCCTGTTGAGGCAGCGAACAACTTAGAGCACGAAAGTTGTCAGGCCCGAGGAGGTGTATATGTTTACCGAGTTTCATACCAATATGTGCAAGCGTGTTTGATATATGGACCAAGTTTTCAGACCCCATTCAAGGGGGCGCTGTCGAGCCCCCCTGCCACACCCGGGTCCCAGCCTCTGTGACGCCCTAATGGCCGCAGGTTCCAATGCGTGTGCAAAGTTTCAAGAGTTTTCGTGCATGTTAAGGGCCCCAAAAGTGCCAAAAACCTTGAAAAAAAATAATAATGAAGAAGAAGAAGAAGAAGAAGATTAAGAATAATCCTAAGGAAAACAATAGGGCCTTCGCCCTTACAGGGCTTGGGCCCTAAATATAGCTGCTAGCAGCGATGTGCGGGCCCAAGCCGGTGGCACCGCCACCTCGGTGGTTTAAGGACAACTGGGCATGGCGGGCAAAATGAATTTAAACGGTGTCTCCAGTTGGAGACTGACCAGTTAGTTGAGTCAGATTATTCAATATAATACTAACTAAAAGCGATCATATCATAGCAAAGTTATCATTAGCAGTTCAAAGTGTTAAATATTCAGCTGAATTTATCTTATTATATTGTTAAACTAATTATATAAAACTAAATAGTCAGTGAAATACAAATGAACTGGTTCTTTGCCTTTATTTCTTTATACAAATTTATAGAAGAGAAAGGGCTAAGAGATTTCCTATCCTATAATGCAGACAAAAGGAGACAGCAATGAAAGGGTTAAACCTGCAAGACCCTGAGAGAGAGAGAGAGAGAGAGAGAGAGAGAGAGAGAGATATTCAGAAGAAATATTTTGAAAAAAACAAGTATATTGATCTGAAATATAGTACATTCATTTTAAATTCATCCAGGTTCCATTGAATTTATCTTAAGGTATTTTACGTTATTTTTAACCATATTATTAAACTAATTATATAGAACCATATAGTCAGTGCACTAAAACTGAACTGGTTCTATGCCTTCCTATCCTTCCTATTTCCTATCCTATAATGCAGACAAGGGCACACAGCAATGAAAGGGTTAAACCTGGAAGACCCAGAGAGAGAGAGAGAGAGAGAGAGAGAGAGAGAGAGAGAGAGAGACAGAGATTCAGAAAAAACATTTTTAAGAAAAAAAATATATTTATCTGAAATATAGTACATTCATTTTAAATTCATCCAGGTTCCATTGAATTTATCTTAAGGTATTTTACGCTATTTTTAACCATATTATTAAACTAATTATATAGAACCATATAGTCAGTGCACGACAACTGAACTGGTTCTATGCCTTCCTATCCTTCCTATTTCCTATCCTATAATGCAGACAAGGGCACACAGCAATGAAAGGGTTAAACCTGGAAGACCCAGAGAGAGAGAGAGAGAGAGAGAGAGAGAGAGAGAGAGAGAGACAGAGATTCAGAAAAAACATTTTTAAGAAAAAAAATATATTTATCTGAAATATAGTACATTCATTTTAAATTCATCCAGGTTCCATTGAATTTATCTTAAGGTATTTTACGCTATTTTTAACCATATTATTAAACTAATTATATAGAACCATATAGTCAGTGCACGACAACTGAACTGGTTCTATGCCTTCCTATCCTTCCTATTTCCTATCCTATAATGCAGACAAGGGCACACAGCAATGAAAGGGTTAAACCTGCCAGACTAAAACACAGAGAACTGTTAGAGCTTGTGAACTGTCTGAATGTGTGTGCGTGCAATGTATGAGGAGACCACGAATGTAAAATAAATGATAACGATCCAAATACGATTTATTTGCAGAAGTTTATATTTTAGTTTTATTTTTTAAAATCCCTGCATGTGATGTCGTTCTTTGTATAACTGGGCGCGATCATTATTTGAAGACGCTGCGCGTTTCTTTGTGTGACAGAAAATCTTCCAAGCTATAATTGAAGCTCTTTAAAACATTCTTGTGATTAAATGTTGTGTAATCGCTGGAATGAACAAGGTTAAAAAACACGTAAATGATTTCGTGATCACTCTCACAGAAATCATCAAACTGTCAAACACGGCTCGCGATTATTACAGGAACGTCTTTCATGTGTTTATTTGCTTGTATATTGTAGAATCGCTGGAATGGAATGGAATTGCTATTAAATATAGAAATTAGGTGTGTATATTTCAATTATTAATGAATAATTGACAACTTCCAAATTCCCTTTTTGTTCTTAATTTAAACCTTCGCATTGGCAACACCATTTGAGATGTACTATAATCGTTCGCAATTTTAGCATCTTCAGTATGTAGTCATCATGTGCAGAAGTTTATTATTAGTTATTTGCAGAAGTTTATATTTTAAATTTTATTTTATAAAATCCCTGCATAAAGTTATTTGTATAACTGGGCGCGATCATTATTGAGACGCTGCGCGTCTCTTTGTGTGACAGAAAATCTTCCAAACTGTAATTGAAGATTTTTAATACGTTCTTGTGATCGAATCTTGTCTAATCGCTTGAATGTTTTAATGAATAAGGTTTAAAAACATGAGCTTTCATGATTTCGTGATCACTCCCTTTCAGAGAAATGACGCGCGGCTCTTTGTTTAATCCGTTAGGAAATGAAGTTTGCACAGATGCCACACAGCGTCAACACATTAACAGTCATACACATAAATATTCAAACAAAGGAATGAAAAGAACATGGAAAAATCACATGTAAATGAGTTCGTGATCATTCACAGACATCATGAAACTGCAAACACGGCTCGAGATCTCTACTTGATGTGCTCTTGATGCGCTCTCTACGCGATCTCTCTCTTTCATGTGTTTATATTGTAGAATTGCTGGAATGTCTTCAGCATCTTCAGTATGTAGTTATCATGTGCAGAAGTTTATTATTAGTTATTTGCAGAAGTTTATATTTGTATTTTATTTTTTAAAATCACTGCATGTGTAAAGTTATTTGTATAACTGGGCGCGATCAGACGCTGTGCGTCTCTTTGTGTGACATTAAAAAGCTTCTTTTACAGTTTGGAAGATTTTCTATGTTCTTGTGATCGAATCTTGTCTAATCGCTTGAATGTTTTAAAGAATAAAGTTTAAAAACACTTAAAATCAAGTGGCTTTCACGCGGTCACGATCTCTCGCTTTCAGAGAAATGACGCGCGGCTCTTTGTTTAATCCATTAGGAAACGAAGTTTGCACAGATGCCACACAGCGTCAACACATTAACACAATCATACACATAAAAATTCAAACTTCAATTTCAAAGAATTGAAAGGAACATTAAAAATGAATAATAAGATTCTGAAAGACGCGAGAAAGAACGAGCCTAGGGAAACAAAGGTTCTCAGACGCGGCGCGTCTATAATTGTCACAGAACACCTTCCAAACTAAAATTAAGCTTTTTAATACATTCTTGTGATTAAATCTTGTGTAATCGCTGGAATGTTTTAATTCAAAGGAACATTAAAAAGGAATGATAAGATTCTGAAAGACGCGAGAAAGAACGAGCTTCGGCAAGCGATCCTTCTCAGACGCAGCGCGTCTATAATTGTCACAGAACACCTTCCAAACTCAAATTAAGCTTTTTAATACATTCTTGGGATTAAATCTTGCGTAATCGCTGGAATATTTTAACTTATGAGTTTAAAAAACACAAATGAGCTTGTGATCATTCACAGACATCATCAAACTATCAAAGACGGGGCGTGCTTCTCTGAGTGAACAGATATGTGATACACGTGCTGTCCACTAGAGGGAGCCACGAGACCATTTTTGTTAAGAGCCTCAAAAACACCCAAGAATATTATTAAAGTTTGACGTCTTGCCATGGCAACAATATTTAAGATATCACAAAGACATTCACATGTCTACATCTGAAATGTTTGGACATTATAATGAAGAAGTTTGAAACAAATCGGGTAAAAATAAGAGGGTGATCTCAAAGCATTTTGAAAGTGACACATTTCCCGCTGCCAATTGGTGGCGCTATATCTTTGACACACAATAGTCACATACATGTACTCGGCCTCCTACAACGAACACACAGGTGAAGTTTCATAAAAATCAATGAATGTATGCAGACGTTATAACACACTTCCTGTTTCTGTTTTCTCGCCATAAATTCGTTGCCTCGCCACGGGCAAACCGTTTGAGATATCAAAAATCCCCTGGCAATTTGGCATCATCAATATCTTGACTTCATGCTGACCGAGTTTGGTGGTGATCGGATTAAGCGCCTAGGAGGAGTATATCAAATTCCAGAGCATGCGCTTTTCAAACAACCCATAATAGCTCACTTCCTGTTGAGGCGGCGAACAACTCAGAGCACGAAAGTTGTCAGGCCCGATGAGTTCTATATGTGTTCTGAGTTTCATACCAATATGTGCAAGCCTGTTTGATATATGGACCAAGATTTCGGACCCCATTCAAGGGGGCGCTGTCGAGCCCCCCTGCCACGCCCGGGTCCCAGCCTCTGTCACGTCCTAATGACCGCAGGTTCCAATGCGTGTGCAAAGTTTCAAGAGTTTTTGAGCATGTTAAGGGCCCCAAAAAGCCCCGAACGGTTGAAAAAAAAAAAAAAAATAATAAATATAGCTGCGAGCAGCGATGAGCGGGCCCAAGCCGGTGGCACCGCCACCTCAGTGTTTTAAGGACAACTGGGCACGGCGGGCAAAATGAATTTAAACGGTGTCTCCGGTTGGAGACTGACCGGTTAGTTGAGTCAGATTATTCACTATAATACTAACTAAAATCGATCATATCATAGCAAAGTTATCATTAGCAGTTCAAAGTGTTATATATTCAGCTGAATTTATCTTATTATATTGGTAAACTAATTATATAAAACTAAATAGTCAGTGAAATACAAATGAACTGTTTCTTTGCCTTTATTTCTTTAAACAAATTTATAGAAGAGAAGGGCTAAGAGATTTCCTATATTATAATACAGACAAAAGGAGACAGCAATGAAAGGGTTAAACCTGCAAGACCCTGAGAGAGAGAGAGAGAGAGAGAGAGAGAGAGAGAGAGAGATATTCAGACAAAATATTTTGAAGAAAACAAGTATATTGATCTGAAATATAGTACATTCATTTTAAATTCATCCAGGTTCCATTGAATTTATCTTAAGGTATTTTACATTATTTTTAACCATATTATTAAACTAATTATATAGAACCATATATTCAGTGCACTAAAACTGAACTGGTTCTATGCCTTCATTTTTTATGAGATTTCCTATCCTATAATGCAGACAAAAGGAGACAGCAATGAAAGGGTTAAACCTGGAAGACCCAGAGAGAGAGAGAGAGAGAGATAGAGAGAGAGAGAGAGAGATATTTAGAAAAAAATATTTTAAAGAAAACAAATATATTGATCTGAAATGTAATACATTCATTTTAAATTCATCCAGGTTCCATTGAATTTATCTTAAGGTATTTAACGCTATTTTTAATCATATTATTAAACTAATTATATAGAACCATATAGTCAGTGCACTACAACTGAACTGGTTCTATGCCTTCCTATCCTTCCTATTTCCTATCCTATAATGCAGACAAGGGGACACAGCAATGAAAGGGTTAAACCTGCCAGACTAAAACACAGAGAACTGTTAGAGCTTGTGAACTGTCTGAATGTGTGTGCGTGCAATGTATGAGGAGAGCACGAATGTAATATAAACGATAACGATCCAAATACGATTTATTTGCAGAAGTTTATATTTTAGTTTTATTTTTTAAAATCCCTGCATGTGATGTAGTTATTTGCATAACTGGGCGCGATCATAATTAGAAGATGCTGCGCGTTTCTTTGTGTGACAGAAAATCTTCCAAGCTATAATTGAAGCTCTTTAAAACATTCTTGTGATTAAATGTTGTGTAATCGCTGGAATGAACAAGGTTAAAAAACACGTAAATGATTTCGTGATCACTCTCACAGAAATCATCAAACTGTCAAGGCTCGCGATTTCTACAGGAAAGTCTTTATGTGTTTATTTGCTTGTATATTGTAGAATCACTGGAATGGAATGGAATCGCTATTAAATATAGAAATTAGGTGTGTATATTTCAATTATTAATGAATAATTGACAACTTCCAAATTCCCTTTTTGTTCTTAATTTAAACCTTCGCATTGGCAACACCATTTGAGATGTACTATAATCGTTCGCAATTTTAGCATCTTCAGTATGTAGTCATCATGTGCAGAAGTTTATTATTAGTTATTTGCAGAAGTTTATATTTTAATTTTTAAAATCCCTGCATAAATCTTCCAAACTGTAATTGAAGATTTTTAATATGTTCTTGTGATCGAATCTTGTCTAATCGCTTGAATATTTTAATGAATAAGGTTTAAAAACATGAGCTTTCATGATTTCGTGATCACTCCCTTTCAGAGAAATGACGCGCGGCTCTTTGTTTAATCCGTTAGGAAATGAAGTTTGCACAGATGCCACACAGCGTCAACACATTAACAGTCATACACATAAATATTCAAACAAAGGAATGAAAAGAACATGGAAAAATCACATGTAAATGAGTTCGTGATCATTCACAGACATCATGAAACTGCAAACACGGCTCGAGATCTCTACTTGATGTGCTCTTGATGCGCTCTCTACGCGATCTCTCTCTTTCATGTGTTTATATTGTAGAATCGCTGGAATGTCTTCAGCATCTTCAGTATGTAGTCATCATGTGCAGAAGTTTATTATTAGTTATTTGCAGAAGTTTATATTTGTATTTTATTTTTTAAAATCACTGCATGTGTAAAGTTATTTGTATAACTGGGCGCGATCATTAGACGCTGTGCGTCTCTTTGTGTGACATTTAAAAAGCTTCTTTTACAGTTTGGAAGATTTTCTATGTTCTTGTGATCGAATCTTGTCTAATCCCTTGAATGTTTTAAAGAATAAAGTTTAAAAACACTTAAAATCAAGGGGCTTTCACGCGGTCACGATCTCTCGCTTTCAGAGAAATGACGCGCGGCTCTTTGTTTAATCCATTAGGAAACGAAGTTTGCACAGATGCCACACAGCGTCAACACATTAATACAGTCATACACATAAAAATTCAAATTTCATTTTCAAAGACCATTAAAAAGGAAGACACGAGAAAGAACGAGCTTCGGGACGCATCGTTCTCAGCCGCGGCGCGTCTATAATTGTCACAGAACACCTTCCAAACTCAAATGAAGCTTTTTAATACATTCTTTTGATTAAATCTTGTATAATCGCTGGAATGTTTTAAAGAATAAAGTTTAAAAACACTTGGCTTTCACGCGGTCACGATCTCTCGCTTTCAGAGAAATGACGCGCGGCTCTTTGTTTAATCCATTAGGAAACGAAGTTTGCACAGATGCCACACAGCTTCAACACATTAGCACAGTCATACACATAAAAATTCAAATTTCATTTTCAAAGAATTGAAAGGAACATTAAAAAGGAAGACGCGAGAAAGAACGAGCTTCGGGACGCTCGTTCTCAGCCGCGGCGCGTCTATAATTGTCACAGAACACCTTCCAAACTCAAATTAAGCACTTTAAAACATTCTTGTGATTAAATCTTGAGTATCGCTGGAATATTTTAATTTATAAGTTTAAAAAACACAAATGAGTTCGTGATCATTCACAGACATCATCAAACTGTCAAACAACGTGGGGCGTGTCTTTCAATGAGTGAACAGAATAAATGTGATACAGGTGTCCACTAGAGGGAGCCACGAGACCATTTTTGTTAAGAGCCTCAAAAACACCCAAGAATATTATTAAAGTTTGACGTCTTGCCATGGCAACAATATTTAAGATATCACAAAGACATTCACATGTCTAAATCTGAAATGTTTGGACATTATAATGAAGAAGTTTGAAGCAAATCGGGTAAAAATAAGAGGTTGATCTCAAAGCATTTTGAAAGTGAGACATTTCCTGCTGCCAATTGGTGGCGCTATATCTTTGACTCACAATAGTCACATACATGTGCTCGGCTTCCTACAACGAACACACAGGCGAAGTTTAATAAAAATCAATGAATGTATGCAGACGTTATAACACACTTCCTTTTTCTGTTTTCTCGCCATAAATTCGTTGCCTCGCCACGGGCAAACCGTTTGAGATATCAAAAATCCGCTGGAGGTTTGGCATCATCAATGTCTTGACTTCATGCTGACCGAGTTTGGTGGTGATCGGATTAAGCGCCTAGGAGGAGTATATCAAATTCCAGAGCATGCGTTTTTCAAACAACCCATAATAGCTCACTTCCTGTTGAGGCGGCGTACAACTTAGAGCACGAAAGTTGTCAGGCCCGATGAGGTGTATATGTGTACCGAGTTTCATACCAATATGTGCAAGCGTGTTTGATATATGGACCAAGTTTTCGGACCCCATTCAAGGGGGCGCTGTCGAGCCCCCCTGCCACGCCCGGGTCCCAGCCTCTGTGACGCCCTAATGGCCGCCGGTTCCAATGTGTGTGCAAAGTTTCAAGAGTTTTCGTGCATGTTAAGGGACCCAAAACTGCCAAAAACCTTGAAAAAAAAATAATAGAGAAGAAGTTTAAATATAGCTGCGAGCAGCGATGAGCGGGCCCAAGCCGGTGGCACCGCCACCTCAGTGTTTTAAGGACAACTGGGCACGGCGGGCAAAATGAATTTAAACGGTGTCTCCAGTTGGAGACTGACCAGTTAGTTGAGTCAGATTATTCAATATAATACTAACTAAAAGCGATCATATCATAGCAAAGTTATCATTAGCAGTTCAAAGTGTTATATATTCAGCTGAATTTATCTTATTATATTTTTAAACTAATTATATAAAACTAAATAGTCAGTGAAATACAAATGAACTGTTTCTTTGCCTTTATTTCTTTATACAAATTTGTGAATAAGAAAGGGCTAAGAGATTTCCTATCCTATAATGCAGAAAAAATGAGACAGCAATGAAAGGGTTAAACCTGCAAGACCCTGAGACAGAGAGAGAGCGAGAGAGAGAGAGAGAGAGAGAGAGATATTCAGAAGAAATATTTTGAAGTATATTGATCTGAAATATAGTACATTCATTTTAAATTCATCCAGGTTCCATTGAATTTATCTTAAGGTATTTTACATTATTTTTAACCATATTATTAAACTAATTATATAGAACCATATAGTCAGTGCACTAAAACTGAACTGGTTCTATGCCTTCATTTTTTATGAGATTTCCTATCCTATAATGCAGACAAAAGGAGACAGCAATGAAAGGGTTAAACCTGGAAGACCCAGAGAGAGAGAGAGAGAGAGACAGAGAGAGAGAGAGAGAGACAGAGACAGAGACAGAGAGAGAGAGATATTCAGAAAAAAATATTTTAAAGAAAACAAATATATTGATCTGAAATATAGTACATTCATTTTAAATTCATCCAGGTTCCATTGAATTTATCTTAAGGTATTTAATGCTATTTTTAATCATATTATTAAACTAATTATATAGAACCCTAATGGCCGCCGGTTCCAATGTGTGTGCAAAGTTTCAAGAGTTTTTGAGCATGTTAAGGGTCCCAAAAAGCCCCAAATGGTTGAAAAAAAATATATATATATAGCTGCAAGCAGCGATGATGGGCCCAAGCCCGGTTGCACCGCCAACTCGGTGGCTTCAAGGCAACTGTGCATGGCGGGCCATAGGCATTTCAAATGGGTAAATATAAAAGGACTATGTCAAAGTCATTTGAATTCACCACATTTACTGCAGCAGTTGGTCCCCACATGATCACAAACCACAACAGACACATCTATGAGATCATTTAAATTTAGATTAATTTAATTTCATAGGACGTCATATGTCACTTTCAAGTGAGTTCAGAATGTGTTTTTTGGCCTAGCTGAGCTACTGTTTGCGCACCAATATTATGCACCAAAAGGATGCTTTCATTTAATTCCAATATGGGTGGTATCCGACGAAAAAATAACATTATAAAATTAACAAATGGAGCCAAATAAGCGTCAGGTAAGAGTAAGATGTGTGTCTAGATTTTATTTCTCACTTATGAAAGATTATTACAAACAGCCACTTTTATAAAATCGTGTGAAATTTAATCTTTTTTTATAAAATATAATTATATCAATAAATAATTAATCTAAAGACATATTTGTCATACGTGATGCTTGCCAACACGGCATGTGACCTTGTGTAACGTCCATGTCTAGAAAACACACACTCCCTCCTATGTGAAAAGCAGACTGATTTGATTTCTGTCTAAATCAGCACATGAAAACACAGATGTTGGATGATAAGAATTGAAACTCAAACATCGTTTAGAAAACTAGTCTTGTCCGGATAGTGATATCGTGTCATAGCTCACTTTTAAATGAGTGTGAAGTTATCATTCGCAGTTCAAAATTTTTATAAGTACATCAGTATTTATCTTCGGTTAATTAAAATATATAAATAACAAAATTATCAAACTTTGTATATAATACTATGTTGTCAGTGGCCAACAAATAAACTGGTTTGATTAACTGCCAGGGTTGGGGAGTAACGAAATGTAACTTAGTTACGTATTTAAAATACAAAACGTGAGTAACTGTATTTCATTACAGTTGCATTTTAAATGGGTGGTAATCAAATTACAGTTACATCCGAAAAGTGTTTTAGATTACCAAAGTGATTACTTTGAATTTTAATGCCATTTAAACATTAATGTAAACTGTGACAGGCAATTAATGTAAACAGCAACTAGTCATTCTCTGACTCTGACAGTCTGAAAAACTGTTTCATTTCTCTTCACAAGTTTCATATGAATAAGCCATTTCACATAACAGACGTTTACATGTACTCCACCAGACAAAATGACTGGATTTATAAAAATTGCCCAAAGTAAACAATGTATATATCCTTGAATCTTTACTATCCTGTCAATACTGGATGATCCATGACTGTTCATGTTTTGTGATAGTTGTTTGTGAGTCACTTTATAATTGTAAAGAAGGTAATTGTGACTTTACCTCACAATTCGACTTTTTCGTCTGACAATTCTGACTTTTTCTCAGAATCCGGAGATTTAAACTCATAATTGCAAGTTATAAAATCAGAATTGCGAGATAACTTGCAATACTGAATTTTCTTGCAATACTTAACAACTGGGGTGGTGAGTACAGTGAGACAGAGATTCAGAAGATTCAGTGGTGTATGAAGTACTGGAAAGCCATACTTGAGTAAAAGTATAGATATCTTACCAGAAAATGACTTTGGTAGTAGTAGAAGTCACTGTTTAGAATATTACTTGAGTAAAAGTTTTAAAGTAAGTGATATTTTTTGTACTTAAGTATGAAAAGTATTTTTTTTATATTAAACATACTTAAGTATTGAAAGTAAATGTACAAGTAAATGCAAAATACAAAAGCAGCATAAAATATTAGTAAAAATTGTTCTATACACAGTTTGAGCAGCAAGATTGTTTTAACTCTTTCTTGTTTTTTTTGCTTTGAATTAAAAAAAAATGGCAAAATGTTTATTGTAAGTTTTAAATATAAAAAAATACTAATATGTTAATTATACCTTGATCATTCATGTTAATTCATAGTGCATTATAATTAATGTAAGAGGCAACTTTAAAATGTTAAAATGTAAATATTGAAATTAACAATGAACAACGCTTTCATTAACCTTTAATGTCACAAATGGACTCTATTATAAGTGTTTCCATTTCATATAAATCCAAACAATCATGCTTAAAAATGGCCATATATGGCATAAAATCGAACAAATGGACATAAACTAATGCAAATAGAAGGTAACAATCGTGACATTAAACAGTTGGTGTTTTTGTCACATTGTTTGAACTGCTTGAGGTAACGTTACTACTAACGTCAGCAACCTCTCAGCCTCGACAGCAAACGCACTGCTGTTCTCCACTAATGTAGCGTCTAGTCAACAAACTTATTACTTTAGTGATATCAAAACATATACCGTAGTGTACTGTATAACATACCGCTTTGTTGTCTATTTTAAATCCATTTTTGAAGTGTCCCGTTCTGTGCAGCGCGCAGCCTCACGTCATGTGCTAAAACAAACTGTACGATGCTTCAGTGATAGTTTTATCAGAGAGCGCCTCTAGAGGTCACTCTCGTACCGCACTCGCCTCAGCCACTCCAGCAACGAACACAACCCAGAAAATGAAATCAAGCGCAGTTGTGTGAGTGCATGCTTGCTTGTGTTCTGTGTTCTTCCTTTTTTATTTTGTAGTAGGTAACGAAAATGCTTTGGGGAAATGTATCAGAGTAAAAGTATACATTTTATTTAAGAAATATAGTGGAGTAAAAGTAAAAGTTGACAGAAATATAAATACTCAAGTAAGTACAGATTTTCCCAAAAAAATACTCAAGTACGGTAACAAAGTATTATTACTTTGTTACATTACACCTCTGATGAATTGTTATTTAATTAAAAAAAACCCACATAATGATAGATTTCTAATTTTAATATAAAATAATATTTTTAAGGTTGATAATAAATCAGCATATTACAATGATTTCTGAGGTATCATGTGACACTGAAGACTGGAGTAATGATACTGACAAAAACATTTTAAGCTAAAACAAAAATTAAAATCTAAACGTGACAAAAAATAGTCTTTGATAACTAAGTATACATGCCAATAGAGTATGGGAAAAACATTGAATATAATACAAATTATTGTACTTAAAGCTATTTCTTGTCCATAATCAAATCGTTATTGTGCTTATTTTTAAGTTAAACATACTACTTTGATTAAAAAAAAAAACGTTTGAATTTCTTATTCAATGTTAGTGTTATTGTATATAGAAATAAACAGTGTATAATTCAGAGGAGAATATTGTTTAGTATCATGAATTATCATTGGGTGTCATCTCAAAATACAACATATTAAAGAAAACAAATATATTGATTTGAAATTTGTATTTTCATTTTAAATTCATCCAGGTTCAATACCAAACATACAATCTTAATTTAATTTAAGTAAAACAAATGACTTTACAAGATATGAGAAACATTCTTTTTTTAAAGTATTGTTAAAACAATGTCTATTAACAATGTCTCTAAAACAATGTTTTTAGGTATTTGCTGCCCTCTAGTGCTCATTCTGTGATTTTTCAAATATGACAAATTTTATTTTCTTAATTTAAAGCCTCACCGTGGCAACACCATTCGATATACACTATAATCGTTTGCAATTTGGCATTTTCAGTATATTGTCATCATATTCAGAAAGTTTGGTGTCAATAGCATGAATACCCTGAGAGGAATAGCTAAAACTTCAGAGCTTGATTATTCAAAATATCCACATTCAAACCAAAATATCTGACTTCCTGTTGGTCGGAGGTAATGACTATGAATTAGAAAGTTGTCTGCTGTCGAGCCCCCCTGCCACGCCAGGGTCCCAGCCTCTGTCACGCCCTAATGGCCGCAGGTTCCAATGCGTGTGCAAAGTTTCAAGAGTTTTTGAGCGTGTTAAGGGTCCCAAAAAGCCCCGAACGGTTGAAAAAATATATATATATATAGCTGCAAGCAGCGATGATGGGCCCAAGCCCGGTTGCACCGCCAACTCGGTGGCTTCAAGGCAACTGTGCATGGCGGGCAATAGGCATTTCAAATGGGTAAATATAAAAGGACTATGTCAAAGTCATTTGAATTCACCACATTTACTGCAGCAGTTGGTCCCCACATGATCACAAACCACAACAGACACATCTATGAGATCATTTAAATTTAGATTAATTTAATTTCATAGGACGTCATATGTCACTTTCAAGTGAGTTCAGAATGTGTTTTTTGGCCTAGCTGAGCTACTGTTTGCGCACCAATATTATGCACCAAAAGGATGCTTTCATTTAATTCCAATATGGGTGGTATCCGACGAAAAAATAACATTATAAAATTAACAAATGGAGCCAAATAAGCGTCAGGTAAGAGTAAGATGTGTGTCTAGATTTTATTTCTCACTTATGAAAGATTATTACAAACAGCCACTTTTATAAAATCGTGTGAAATTTAATCTTTTTTTATAAAATATAATTATATCAATAAATAATTAATCTAAAGACATATTTGTCATACGTGATGCTTGCCAACACGGCATGTGACCTTGTGTAACGTCCATGTCTAGAAAACACACACTCCCTCCTATGTGAAAAGCAGACTGATTTGATTTCTGTCTAAATCAGCACATGAAAACACAGATGTTGGATGATAAGAATTGAAACTCAAACATCGTTTAGAAAACTAGTCTTGTCCGGATAGTGATATCGTGTCATAGCTCACTTTTAAATGAGTGTGAAGTTATCATTCGCAGTTCAAAATTTTTATAAGTACATCAGTATTTATCTTCGGTTAATTAAAATATATAAATAACAAAATTATCAAACTTTGTATATAATACTATGTTGTCAGTGGCCAACAAATAAACTGGTTTGATTAACTGCCAGGGTTGGGGAGTAACGAAATGTAACTTAGTTACGTATTTAAAATACAAAACGTGAGTAACTGTATTTCATTACAGTTGCATTTTAAATGGGTGGTAATCAAATTACAGTTACATCCGAAAAGTGTTTTAGATTACCAAAGTGATTACTTTGAATTTTAATGCCATTTAAACATTAATGTAAACTGTGACAGGCAATTAATGTAAACAGCAACTAGTCATTCTCTGACTCTGACAGTCTGAAAAACTGTTTCATTTCTCTTCACAAGTTTCATATGAATAAGCCATTTCACATAACAGACGTTTACATGTACTCCACCAGACAAAATGACTGGATTTATAAAAATTGCCCAAAGTAAACAATGTATATATCCTTGAATCTTTACTATCCTGTCAATACTGGATGATCCATGACTGTTCATGTTTTGTGATAGTTGTTTGTGAGTCACTTTATAATTGTAAAAAAGTTAATTGTGACTTTACCCCACAATTCGACTTTTTCGTCTGACAATTCTGACTTTTTCTCAGAATCCGGAGATTTAAACTCATAATTGCAAGTTATAAAATCAGAATTGCGAGATAACTTGCAATACTGAATTTTCTTGCAATACTTAACAACTGGGGTGGTGAGTACAGTGAGACAGAGATTCAGAAGATTCAGTGGTGTATGAAGTACTGGAAAGCCATACTTGAGTAAAAGTATAGATATCTTACCAGAAAATGACTTTGGTAGTAGTAGAAGTCACTGTTTAGAATATTACTTGAGTAAAAGTTTTAAAGTAAGTGATATTTTTTGTACTTAAGTATGAAAAGTATTTTTTTTATATTAAACATACTTAAGTATTGAAAGTAAATGTACAAGTAAATGCAAAATACAAAAGCAGCATAAAATATTAGTAAAAATTGTTCTATACACAGTTTGAGCAGCAAGATTGTTTTAACTCTTTCTTGTTTTTTTTGCTTTGAATTAAAAAAAAATGGCAAAATGTTTATTGTAAGTTTTAAATATAAAAAAAATACTAATATGTTAATTATACCTTGATCATTCATGTTAATTCATAGTGCATTATAATTAATGTAAGAGGCAACTTTAAAATGTTAAAATGTAAATATTGAAATTAACAATGAACAATGCTTTCATTAACCTTTAATGTCACAAATGGACTCTATTATAAGTGTTTCCATTTCATATAAATCCAAACAATCATGCTTAAAAATGGCCATATATGGCATAAAATCGAACAAATGGACATAAACTAATGCAAATAGAAGGTAACAATCGTGACATTAAACAGTTGGTGTTTTTGTCACATTGTTTGAACTGCTTGAGGTAACGTTACTACTAACGTCAGCAACCTCTCAGCCTCGACAGCAAACGCACTGCTGTTCTCCACTAATGTAGCGTCTAGTCAACAAACTTATTACTTTAGTGATATCAAAACATATACCGTAGTGTACTGTATAACATACCGCTTTGTTGTCTATTTTAAATCCATTTTTGAAGTGTCCCGTTCTGTGCAGCGCGCAGCTTCACGTCATGTGCTAAAACAAACTGTACGATGCTTCAGTGATAGTTTTATCAGAGAGCGCCTCTAGAGGTCACTCTCGTACCGCACTCGCCTCAGCCACTCCAGCAACGAACACAACCCAGAAAATGAAATCAAGCGCAGTTGTGTGAGTGCATGCTTGCTTGTGTTCTGTGTTCTTCCTTTTTTATTTTGTAGTAGGTAACGAAAATGCTTTGGGGAAATGTATCAGAGTAAAAGTATACATTTTATTTAAGAAATGTAGTGGAGTAAAAGTAAAAGTTGACAGAAATATAAATACTCAAGTAAGTACAGATTTTCCCAAAAAAATACTCAAGTACGGTAACAAAGTATTATTACTTTGTTACATTACACCTCTGATGAATTGTTATTTAATTAAAAAAACCCACATAATGATAAATTTCTAATTTTAATATAAAATAATATTTTTAAGGTTGATAATAAATCAGCATATTACAATGATTTCTGAGGTATCATGTGACACTGAAGACTGGAGTAATGATACTGACAAAAACATTTTAAGCTAAAACAAAAATTAAAATCTAAACGTGACAAAAAATAGTCTTTGATAACTAAGTATACATGCCAATAGAGTATGGGAAAAACATTGAATATAATACAAATTATTGTACTTAAAGCTATTTCTTGTCCATAATCAAATCGTTATTGTGCTTATTTTTAAGTTAAACATACTACTTTGATTAAAAAAAAAAACGTTTGAATTTCTTATTCAATGTTAGTGTTATTGTATATAGAAATAAACAGTGTATAATTCAGAGGAGAATATTGTTTAGTATCATGAATTATCATTGGGTGTCATCTCAAAATACAACATATTAAAGAAAACAAATATATTGATTTGAAATTTGTATTTTCATTTTAAATTCATCCAGGTTCAATACCAAACATACAATCTTAATTTAATTTAAGTAAAACAAATGACTTTACAAGATATGAGAAACATTCTTTTTTTAAAGTATTGTTAAAACAATGTCTATTAACAATGTCTCTAAAACAATGTTTTTAGGTATTTGCTGCCCTCTAGTGCTCAATCTGTGATTTTTCAAATATGACAAATTTTATTTTCTTAATTTAAAGCTTCACCGTGGCAACACCATTCGATATACACTATAATCGTTTGCAATTTAGCATTTTCAGTATATTGTCATCATATTCAGAAAGTTTGGTGTCAATAGCATGAATACCCTGAGAGGAATAGCTAAAACTTCAGAGCTTGATTATTCAAAATATCCACATTCAAACCAAAATATCTGACTTCCTGTTGGTCGGAGGTAATGACTATGAATTAGAAAGTTGTCTGCTGTCAAGCCCCCCTGCCACGCCAGGGTCCCAGCCTCTGTCACGCCCTAATGGCCGCAGGTTCCAATGCGTGTGCAAAGTTTCAAGAGTTTTTGAGCGTGTTAAGGGTCCCAAAAAGCCCCGAACGGTTGAAAAAAAATATATATATATAGCTGCAAGCAGCGATGATGGGCCCAAGCCCGGTTGCACCGCCAACTCGGTGGCTTCAAGGCAACTGTGCATGGCGGGCAATAGGCATTTCAAATGGGTAAATATAAAAGGACTATGTCAAAGTCATTTGAATTCACCACATTTACTGCAGCAGTTGGTCCCCACATGATCACAAACCACAACAGACACATCTATGAGATCATTTAAATTTAGATTAATTTAATTTCATAGGACGTCATATGTCACTTTCGAGTGAGTTCAGAATGTGTTTTTTGGCCTAGCTGAGCTACTGTTTGCGCACCAATATTATGCACCAAAAGGATGCTTTCATTTAATTCCAATATGGGTGGTATCCGACGAAAAAATAACATTATAAAATTAACAAATGGAGCCAAATAAGCGTCAGGTAAGAGTAAGATGTGTGTCTAGATTTTATTTCTCACTTATGAAAGATTATTACAAACAGCCACTTTTATAAAATCGTGTGAAATTTAATCTTTTTTTATAAAATATAATTATATCAATAAATAATTAATCTAAAGACATATTTGTCATACGTGATGCTTGCCAACACGGCATGTGACCTTGTGTAACGTCCATGTCTAGAAAACACACACTCCCTCCTATGTGAAAAGCAGACTGATTTGATTTCTGTCTAAATCAGCACATGAAAACACAGATGTTGGATGATAAGAATTGAAACTCAAACATCGTTTAGAAAACTAGTCTTGTCCCGATAGTGATATCGTGTCATAGCTCACTTTTAAATGAGTGTGAAGTTATCATTCGCAGTTCAAAATTTTTATAAGTACATCAGTATTTATCTTCGGTTAATTAAAATATATAAATAACAAAATTATCAAACTTTGTATATAATACTATGTTGTCAGTGGCCAACAAATAAACTGGTTTGATTAACTGCCAGGGTTGGGGAGTAACGAAATGTAACTTAGTTACGTATTTAAAATACAAAACGTGAGTAACTGTATTTCATTACAGTTGCATTTTAAATGGGTGGTAATCAAATTACAGTTACATCCGAAAAGTGTTTTAGATTACCAAAGTGATTACTTTGAATTTTAATGCCATTTAAACATTAATGTAAACTGTGACAGGCAATTAATGTAAACAGCAACTAGTCATTCTCTGACTCTGACAGTCAGAGAGGCACAAAATCACTCTCCAGAACATTCTCCTTCACTGCTCCCTGCTGGTGGAATGATCTCCCTACTTTCATCAGGAACGCAGATTCCCTGGCAATATTCAAGAAACAGCTGAAAACTCACCTCTTCCGTGAACACTTAATCCCCTCATAAAAAAAAAAAAAATAAAAAATAAAAAAAACCCTATCCTTCCCCCTTTTTCCCTTCCTACTCTAGCTTATGGTACTGAGCAATGTATGAAACTTGTATTGTGAGCACATCCTGTGTTATTTGCCAATTCATGAAGAATCGCTTGTTTGTTTTCCTCACTTGTAAGTCGCTTTGGATAAAAGCGTCTGCTAAATGACTAAATGTAATGTAAATGTGAAAAACTGTTTCATTTCTCTTCACAAGTTTCATATGAATAAGCCATTTCACATAACAGACGTTTACATGTACTCCACCAGACAAAATGACTGGATTTATAAAAATTGCCCAAAGTAAACAATGTATATGTGGAACTTTCCAGCAGATGCCACTATTCTTTGCATATGCATATTATGAGTGATACAGACATTGTTATTACATTCTGGGGAATTTATAGGAGTAACTATGTATATTCTCTACCTTATTCTAAATGCAAGCACATTTATGTTGTGTCCATATATATATATCATAATCTTACTGGGTTACAGACATGTTTTTTATTATTGTTCCTAGTCATCAGATTGTGTGTGTTTGTGTGCGTGGTTAGTCAGCACGCGGGCGCCGCCTAGGTTCGTTTTCATTTTGTTGTTGAAACAGGACTGGTACGCTTGCCGGTGAGTGCCTGTAAACTGGCATTTTAGTAATTTAGGTTGAAAATTAATATTTTATGTTTGTATAATTCCATTAGTTAATTCTGATGTGTGTTGTGTTTTGTTGTAGGTTTACAACCTAGCGACCTAGCAGTCTGATTAGTTAAGTGACGAGCAAAAAGTCACGCATAAAGCTCGCAGACGATTATAGTGCATTTGCACACAATAAAGGCTCGAGTTGTACCCGCCGTACTTGTCCTGCAATCCTTCCAGTGGGGAGTTAGTGAGCTATACCAGATAGCTTATTAAAAAACTGGACAGTTGTAAACCGCTGTCGGAGCCGTGCTAGCGAATTCACGGAAGCCGAGCGGAGGAGAGGCCATCGTTGATGACTGACGTCGGGGACGGAGACCCGTATTCTGAGAGGAAAGAGACCGTTAACAGCACCGCTGCAACGGAGGAGCTGACAGGGCCATTAAAGTGCTGAATAAAAGTGAGTAAAACTGTGCGGATGATAACAGCTGAGAGGCTATCAACGCAGCTACCGAACGTAACGTCTGAGTCGAATCTTTTGAAATGAATCTTTCCGAGCGAGTCTTTTGAGTCGATTCTTGTGAACGATTCTTTTTGCTAAAAAAGTGATTTTGGTGGTCCTGATCACCGGGAAGAGGATAAGAAACCGAAATGGCAGATGACAAACCAGTTCTAGAGAGTTTAAAGCGGGAACGCTCAAATGCGCAACGAGTATTTACAACAAGAATAAACCGCTTGGAAGTTAGTGCTGGCCGTTTACGTGAAGTTGAGTTGGCAGAAGAGTTAGCAAGATTAAAGGATGATTATGGCAAACTCCTTGATATCAGCAATGAGTACGTTGACGCATTGAGTCAGTTGAGCCCTACAAGTGATAACAGTGAGTTACAGGACGCTCTCACGAGGAGAGATGCCAGTGAACAAAAATTCCTTGAAACTGAGAGCAAGATCACGGGAATGCTGTGGTCTAAGTATGCAGAGCCAGACATAGACACTCTTGTAACACAGTTCAAGTCTGCTTTTGATCGAGCTGAGGCACTCGGCACAAGTAAAGTGCCATGGACGCAGCAAAGGGTCGAAAGTGGTAAACTGGATAGGAAACTCCAAGAACTCAGGGAGGCTGTGTACACTTGGAGAGATTATCGGCCGCATGGAAGAGACAAATGGATGCTCTTTTTATCATTGAGAGAGGATAAAGAGCAACTGCTGGATGGGTGGACATATAGACATGAGGATGAGGTTATGAAGAGGGACATAACAGAGGATGAAGATGAGAAAAGCGATGACGCAGTCGGCGGGCTCGTCATGACAGATACAGACAGCCTTACAGCTGCAAATAGTATCACCTTTACCCAACCAGTGACCCCTACTAATACTACCCCACCTGTTAGCAGCCAGCCTGCCGTCGTTAATCCACCCATTGAGGGGCAGGGAACAGTATATGTTACAAGCTCTCCTTTTTCCGTGCCGACAGACAGAGCAAGCATCTCTACCTCTGCTGCTCAAGATTCTTCGGTCACTAGTCAACCCCTGAGCAGGTATGTCGCAGCTACCACACATAATAGCTCGCAACAAACGTTAAAGCCCATTTTACAGTCAAGAAGGTCTGAGAGTGAACTGGGTGTCAGTTTTGCCCTACCTCCAACTTTTGCCAGCACGCCACAACTGTTAAGCGATCATATTACTCCGCCTGTCGATTTTAGCATGGGACAAAGTAGTAGCATGCCAGATAGTGGCCCTGGTTTGTACGCCAGTGGGGATAATAGCTATCGGTGGGCCCGACCAAAGATAAGGCTCACACCCATAAGCTTACCTAAATTCTCTGGGGACAGGAGGGATTATTGGCGTTGGAAGGCTGAATGGGAGAGTATCCAGGCACAAGCGGAACCTACAGGGTCAAGGGAATGCAAGAAACTTCACTTACTAGACAGTATAAGTGAGGCTGTGAAAAGTGAACTCAGGCTGTTGCACTGCAGAGAATCGAATGATATCTTCAGGGAATTGGAGAACCGTTATGGTGACAAAGCACAAACAGCCGAGGAGATTGTGTTGGAACTTCAATCACGACCTGCTGTAAAGGACCATCAGCCACGAGAGACATTAGAGTTGATTCTAGCAGTGGAGAGAGCGGTACTAGACCTAACAGACTTGGGGTGCAAAGATGCTGTACGGAATCAGCTGGTGATTCGGTCTTTAGAGAGTAAACTCCCTGAAGTTATGAAAAGAGAATGGCTCATGTTTGTGAGAAACCCTGTGAACGACGTCCATCCTGGAAGCCGTTTCGACAGGCTTTTGACGTTCCTAGAAGACCAAAAGTCGTTGCTTGTGAGGTTGGAGCAGTTGCTACCCCGCAAACCATGGTCTGCAAATGCTCCAGGGAGACCAAGCCACCGTGAGAAACCAGGTGACAGATGGAGGGAGAAGAATTCGTTCACTAAGACTTCAGCAAGTGAAGTCAAAAGGGAATCCAAGCAGTTACCATGTGCTGTGTGTGGCGATGGAAGCCACGGTGATAAACTGTTCCGTTGTAAAACTTTCAGAAAAGCCAGTCTGTCAGAAAAGAAAGCTCAAGTGAAAAGGGTAAAAGCATGTACTAAGTGTTTGGATGTTCACGGAGTCGAAAGTGATTGTACTCCAAAGTTTCTCTGTCGTAAAGAAGAGTGTAAGAAAGGCGCCACTCCAGTGGACCACCACTATTTCCTTTGCCCTAAAGCATCAACAAAGAAGGACGCTGTTAAGAGGGAAAACAAGGAAGAGGAAGGGAAGGGAACTCGAGGCCCGACAGAGGAGCAAGAAGCTGTGTTCGCAGGGTTAGGGCTGACTCCCCACCAGTTGGAGGCTGTCCGCAGAGCCTGTACTAACAAGGCAACGTTGAAAATGTGTTCTGGTAAGGGTCTGATAGGACAGAGTGGCTTGAAAGAACATCCAGTCCTCATGATGCTAGTACCAGTCACGACAAAGAGAGGAGATAGCCTTGGAGCTTTGATTGATCTCGCGTCTGACACGAATTACATTACACACCAAGCCGCAGAAAGGCTCGGGCTGACCGGTGAACCCATCTCCCTTGTCGTGTATGGCGTCGGTACAATGAAGGTGAAAGTTGATACAAAAAGGTATCTTGTGAAAATAAAAGTGTGGACTTCTCGAGGAACCCTGAAGCTCCACGAGATGATTTGCTATGGGATGGAAAACATCGCCAAAGTGGACCATGTGGTGAAATCGGAGCGGCTAGAGCAGTTTTTCCCTGGAGTGGAGCCAGGAGAACTGGCTCGCCCGAAGAAGATCGATCTACTAATTAGTACTCGTGAAGGTCGATTAGCCCCGCAAAGGCTACAAAGGGTCTGTGATCTAGTGTTGTGGGATGGTCCTCTGGGCAAGATCGTGAGTGGTGTGCATCCAAGCCTCTTCGAAGAAGTAGAGGTAGCTGCATGGCGGTCGAAGACGCACTTTGCTCATTCAATGAGAACAGTAGCCGTCAGAGTTGAAAAACACCTTGTAGAAAGACCAGGAGGCCATTTAGAGCGAGGGAACAGAGTAGAAGTTCGAACGACAGCAGCATGCAATAAAGAGGTCCTTGAGTGGCTAAAGTGGGACAGCATTGGCGCTGCCTGTAACCCTATCTGTGGAGGATGTCGCTGTGGAAAGTGCTCACCGGGAGGAAAGGAGATGTCCTTGGTTGATGAGAAAGAGCTGGAGATAATAAAGGCAGGTCTAACCTTTCGAGAGAGAGACGCTGACAGCGACCAGCCCCACTGGGATGCTAAGTACCCCTGGAAGGAAAATCCAGTCTCTCTTCCTAACAACCGAAAGGCTGTGGAAGCAACATTCTTGAGAACTGAGAAGCGGCTCACGAGAGACCCTCTGTGGAAGGAGGCTTACATGAGGCAAGTCCATGAGATGGTGGAGAGGGGAGCTGCTGTCAAGCTCACAAAGGATGTTATGGACAGCTGGAAAGGCGCTGTGTGGTGGGTGAGTCACCTAACCGCCCCAAACCCTCATTCAGTGACTACGCCAGTAAGACTTGTCTGGAATAGCAGTCAGGAATTTGGTGGGGTTAGCATGAATGGCATTCTGCTCAAAGGCCCAGACGTCTTAAATCCCATCAGAGCGGTGCTCCTCAGATTCCGGGAAGGGGAACACGCGGCCATCGGAGACATCACCAAGATGTATAATTCAGTCTGGTTGGAGGAACAAGAGGTCCATGTGCATCGTTTCCTATGGAGAGACTCACCTGAGGATAAGATTGAGGATTATGCTGTCGTGAGGGTGAACATGGGAGATAAACCTGCGGGGTGTATTGCACAGGTTGCCATGCGAGAGACCACAAAGTTACCCCAGTTCTCTGATATGAAGGAGGAAAGAAGGGTCATCGAGGAAGATTCCTACGTTGATGATCTCCTCACGTCCCATAATGACCCAAACCGTCTAAATAAGATTCAAGAGGGAGTGGAAAAAATACTGAGAGCAGGAGGCTTCTACCTCAAACCGTGGATCCGGTCTGGTCAAAGTGGGAGGAGAGACGGGACAGAGTCCAAGCCAGTGACACTGACGTTGCCCAACCAGTTAAGGGAGGAAGATAACAAAGCCCTGGGGGTTGGTTACCTCGTGCAAGAGGACAAACTCTTTGCGATGGTCTCCATCAACTTCTCCACTAGGAAGAAGAAGATGAGAACTGAGATTAACCTCACTGAAGAGGAAGTGGAAGTAAAAACACCGAATCCACTTACTCGTCGTGTTCTACTGAGCCAAATTGCTGGACTGTATGACCCGATCGGTTTGGTGACTCCTGTGAAACAAAAGGGAGTAATCCTTGTGAGAAGAGCCTTCCAGGAAGCTGGCAAGCTTACTAGAGACACTTGGGATGAACCTTTGTCTGATGAGCTTAGAAGAAAAGCAGTTGAGCTGTTCAGGGAGTACGCTCGTCTGAGTAGCATCAAGTTTAACAGAAGCCTCACGCCCTCTGGTTGGAAGGGTAAACCCTGGGGAATCACGTTTTCTGATGGGAGCTGTGAGTCTTATGGCGCAGTGCTGTACTTGCGATGGGAGACGGCAGATGGTGTGGTCACTCGGCTGGTGGAGTCAAAGGCCAAGTTAACTCCTCTCAACCAGAAGGGTGATGCCGTCAAGGCTGAGGTATGTGGGGCTGTCTTTGCCACACGTCTGAAGGGGTACGTGTTGAAACATGGACGATTGGATGTGGAAAAGTGGTATCATTTCATTGACAGTCGGACGGTGCTTGGAGCCATCCAGAGGGAGAGCTACGGATTCCAAACATTCTTTGCGAACCGAATCGGGGAGATTCAGAAAGCTGGAGCTGTAACTGACTGGTGGTGGATACCAGGCGAGGTCAACGTCGCTGATTTAGTCACGAGAGGGTGCTCTCCTGAGCTGCTGGGCGAGAATTCTGTGTGGCAGAAAGGTCCCGAGTTCCTGTCTAGTCCAGTAGAGGTTTGGCCCATAAAGTCTGCCTCAGAAGTGGCAGCTGATGCTAGAGAGGCAATGAGTAGACTCCAGAAAAAGGTCTTTTCAGCAGTCCTTACCAGAATTCAAGCCAAGAAGTTGTTAAATCCTAGCAGTCCTGGTGGTGAGGATCCAGTAGTCACAGATGGAATCAGCGGGGCTCCAGTGTCCTCAGAAAATGGGGAGAAATTAACCTTAACTGAGGAAGAGAAGGAGACTCTGTGGGGAGCCGCACTCGTGGACCAAGTGGATCCAACAAGATACAGTTCTTTTACTAGACTTTGTGGAGTAGTTGGTTATGTCCGCAGAGCTGTGAAGAAGTGGTTGGCCCGTGTAGGCAGGGCCTCCAAGTTAGTAGAGTGGGAGGCAGTATTGACAGTAAAGGAACGCAAAGCTGCTTTCCAAGACCTGTGCTTAGCCGCCCAGAATGGAGTTACGTTTCCTGTAACGACACTAAACAGACTTGTTGTCAGCAGGGATGAGGTTTCAGGGCTCTTGAGATGTTATGGTAGAGTCCAGAGTTTGACCCAGGGAGAGATTGGTGTACCCTTGGTCCCCTACAAGGCGTGGATCAGCTCTCTTCTTATGAGAGAGGCTCATGAAGCTAACCACGAAGGGGTTGCTGGTACGCTCCTCCGTGTGAGGTCTAATGCATGGGTGGTGATGGGTTCAAGGATTGCCAGAAATGTCATTGATTCTTGTATGCATTGTCGGAAGATCAAAGCAAGAATGTGCAAACAGGTGATGAGTGAACTTCCCCTTGAACGAACTAAACCAGCCGCTCCATTTGAGTTTACAACGTTAGACCTTTTCGGTCCTTATATTGTTAAGGATACTGTAAGACGAAGAACAGAGATGAAAGTCTGGGGCGTGATGTTCAGCTGTATGGCTTCGAGAGCAATACATGCTGACATAGTGGAAGACCTGTCGACGGAAGGGTTCTTGAAAGCATACCAGCGCTTCACGGCCCTAAGGGGTCATCCAAGGAAGCTCTGGTCAGACCAAGGGACCAACTTTGTGGGCGCCAGACCTGTATTACAGGAGCTTTATGAGTTCATAGGTAACATCGACAAGGACCATATCCAGAAGAAAGCAGCAGTTAGAGGAACCGATTGGACGTGGGTGTTTCACCCGGCAGACTCTCCTCATCGAAATGGGGCAGCTGAGGCAGCAGTTGGTGTACTTAAGAGAGCATTAGGTAGTGTTGGTAAGGGGTGTAATTTAACAGCGCTGGAGTTCCAGACCCTTCTGTATTTGGCTGCCAATCTGTCGAATGAAAGGTCTATCGGTGCCAGAGCTCAGGTACAAGATGAGACCGTGGAAGTAATCACTCCCAATTCACTTCTGCTCGGTCGCGCAGGGCCCAGTGGGGACTCTCGAGGGTTTGAGTATCCAACTTACCCCGTTGTGCGTCTGAGAGCGATCCAGATTGAAGTTGATAAGTTCTGGAAGAGGTGGAGCCAGCTGGCAGGCCCAAACCTTTACATCCGCCAGAAGTGGCACACGCCTGCTAGGAATGTTACAGTGGGTGATCTGGTATGGTTAGCCGACCAGAACGCACTGAGGGGTCAGTTCAAGCTGGGTCGAGTCGTGGAGGTGTGTCCTGATACAAGGGGTGTAGTACGGGATGTGAAGGTGGCAACATGTCGAAGTTGTCCAGTGTCCGGTGGACAACCCAAGAGCAACCAAGGTGAGGAGAACTATCCTTCCACCATCCTCCACAGGGATGTTAGGAGATTGGTGGTTCTGCTTCCAGTGGAGGAGCAGTAATGAATCCCCACCATGGTGTGTTTCGGTTAATGGAGGATCCCCACCATGGTGTGTTTCGGTTAAAGGATCCCCACCATGGTGTGTTTCGGTGAAGGATCAGAACTTTCCCCGCTACCATCCTCCCCGAGGGTGGTAGTGTGTTTCGGTAAAAGGGAGGCCGTAATATTATCACAGACGATGTGTGTTTTTCTGGACATTAAAGCTACTATAAAGAGATGATTATTCCCGTTGTAAAGTGATGTTCGTATCCAAGTGCGTGATGTTATTTGCATGGTCATAAAGTGAATTTCATAGTTAGAAGTGAATTGTTTAGTTGTGGTGGCCTACTTAGATTCTAGAACCAGTAGACCAAGTGGGAGGTGTGGAACTTTCCAGCAGATGCCACTATTCTTTGCATATGCATATTATGAGTGATACAGACATTGTTATTACATTCTGGGGAATTTATAGGAGTAACTATGTATATTCTCTACCTTATTCTAAATGCAAGCACATTTATGTTGTGTCCATATATATATATCATAATCTTACTGGGTTACAGACATGTTTTTTATTATTGTTCCTAGTCATCAGATTGTGTGTGTTTGTGTGCGTGGTTAGTCAGCACGCGGGCGCCGCCTAGGTTCGTTTTCATTTTGTTGTTGAAACAGGACTGGTACGCTTGCCGGTGAGTGCCTGTAAACTGGCATTTTAGTAATTTAGGTTGAAAATTTATATTTTATGTTTGTATAATTCCATTAGTTAATTCTGATGTGTGTTGTGTTTTGTTGTAGGTTTACAACCTAGCGACCTAGCAGTCTGATTAGTTAAGTGACGAGCAAAAAGTCACGCATAAAGCTCGCAGACGATTATAGTGCATTTGCACACAATAAAGGCTCGAGTTGTACCCGCCGTACTTGTCCTGCAATCCTTCCAGTGGGGAGTTAGTGAGCTATACCAGATAGCTTATTAAAAAACTGGACAGTATATATCCTTGAATCTTTACTATCCTGTCAATACTGGATGATCCATGACTGTTCATGTTTTGTGATAGTTGTTTGTGAATCACTTTATAATTGTAAAAAAGGTAATTGTGACTTTACCCCACAATTCGACTTTTTCGTCTGACAATTCTGACTTTTTCTCAGAATCCGGAGATTTAAACTCATAATTGCAAGTTATAAAATCAGAATTGCGAGATAACTTGCAATACTGAATTTTCTTGCAATACTTAACAACTGGGGTGGTGAGTACAGTGAGACAGAGATTCAGAAGATTCAGTGGTGTATGAAGTACTGGAAAGCCATACTTGAGTAAAAGTATAGATATCTTACCAGAAAATGACTTTGGTAGTAGTAGAAGTCACTGTTTAGAATATTACTTGAGTAAAAGTTTTAAAGTAAGTGATATTTTTTGTACTTAAGTATGAAAAGTATTTTTTTTATATTAAACATACTTAAGTATTGAAAGTAAATGTACAAGTAAATGCAAAATACAAAAGCAGCATAGAATATTAGTAAAAATTGTTCTATACACAGTTTGAGCAGCAAGATTGTTTTAACTCTTTCTTGTTTTTTTTGCTTTGAATTAAAAAAAATGGCAAAATGTTTATTGTAAGTTTTAAATATAAAAAAAATACTAATATGTTAATTATACCTTGATCATTCATGTTAATTCATAGTGCATTATAATTAATGTAAGAGGCAACTTTAAAATGTTAAAATGTAAATATTGAAATTAACAATGAACAACGCTTTCATTAACCTTTAATGTCACAAATGGACTCTATTATAAGTGTTTCCATTTCATATAAATCCAAACAGTCATGCTTAAAAATGGCCATATATGGCATAAAATCGAACAAATGGACATAAACTAATGCAAATAGAAGGTAACAATCGTGACATTAAACAGTTGGTGTTTTTGTCACATTGTTTGAACTGCTTGAGGTAACGTTACTACTAACGTCAGCAACCTCTCAGCCTCGACAGCAAACGCACTGCTGTTCTCCACTAATGTAGCGTCTAGTCAACAAACTTATTACTTTAGTGATATCAAAACATATACCGTAGTGTACTGTATAACATACCGCTTTGTTGTCTATTTTAAATCCATTTTTGAAGTGTCCCGTTCTGTGCAGCGCGCAGTTTCACGTCATGTGCTAAAACAAACTGTACGATGCTTCAGTGATAGTTTTATCAGAGAGCGCCTCTAGAGGTCACTCTCGTACCGCACTCGCCTCAGCCACTCCAGCAACGAACACAACCCAGAAAATGAAATCAAGCGCAGTTGTGTGAGTGCATGCTTGCTTGTGTTCTGTGTTCTTCCTTTTTTATTTTGTAGTAGGTAACGAAAATGCTTTGGGGAAATGTATCAGAGTAAAAGTATACATTTTATTTAAGAAATGTAGTGGAGTAAAAGTAAAAGTTGACAGAAATATAAATACTCAAGTAAGTACAGATTTTCCCAAAAAAATACTCAAGTACGGTAACAAAGTATTATTACTTCGTTACATTACACCTCTGATGAATTGTTATTTAATTTAAAAAAACCCACATAATGATAGATATCTAATTTTAATATAAAATAATATTTTTAAGGTTGATAATAAATCAGCATATTACAATGATTTCTGAGGTATCATGTGACACTGAAGACTGGAGTAATGATACTGACAAAAACATTTTAAGCTAAAACAAAAATTAAAATCTAAACGTGACAAAAAATAGTCTTTGATAACTAAGTATACATGCCAATAGAGTATGGGAAAAACATTGAATATAATACAAATTATTGTACTTAAAGCTATTTCTTGTCCATAATCAAATCGTTATTGTGCTTATTATTAAGTTAAACATACTACTTTGATTAAAAAAAAAAAACGTTTGAATTTCTTATTCAATGTTAGTGTTATTGTACATAGAAATAAACAGTGTATAATTCAGAGGAGAATATTGTTCAGTATCATGAATTATCATTGAGTGTCATCTCAAAATACAACATATTAAAGAAAACAAATATATTGATTTGAAATTTGTATTTTCATTTTAAATTCATCCAGGTTCAATACCAAACATACAATCTTAATTTAATTTAAGTAAAACAAATGACTTTACAAGATATGAGAAACATTCTTTTTTTAAAGTATTGTTAAAACAATGTCTATTAACAATGTCTCTAAAACAATGTTTTTAGGTATTTGCTGCCCTCTAGTGCTCATTCTGTGATTTTTCAAATATGACAAATTTTATTTTCTTAATTTAAAGCTTCACCGTGGCAACACCATTCGATATACACTATAATCGTTTGCAATTTAGCATTTTCAGTATATTGTCATCATATTCAGAAAGTTTGGTGTCAATAGCATGAATACCCTGAGAGGAATAGCTAAAACTTCAGAGCTTGATTATTCAAAATATCCACATTCAAACCAAAATATCTGACTTCCTGTTGGTCGGAGGTAATGACTATGAATTAGAAAGTTGTCTGCTGTCGAGCCCCCCTGCCACGCCAGGGTCCCAGCCTCTGTCACGCCCTAATGGCCGCAGGTTCCAATGCGTGTGCAAAGTTTCAAGAGTTTTTGAGCATGTTAAGGGTCCCAAAAAGCCCCAAACGGTTGAAAAAATATATATATATATAGCTGCAAGCAGCGATGATGGGCCCAAGCCCGGTTGCACCGCCAACTCGGTGGCTTCAAGGCAACTGTGCATGGCGGGCAATAGGCATTTCAAATGGGTAAATATAAAAGGACTATGTCAAAGTCATTTGAATTCACCACATTTACTGCAGCAGTTGGTCCCCACATGATCACAAACCACAACAGACACATCTATGAGATCATTTAAATTTAGATTAATTTAATTTCATAGGACGTCATATGTCACTTTCAAGTGAGTTCAGAATGTGTTTTTTGGCCTAGCTGAGCTACTGTTTGCGCACCAATATTATGCACCAAAAGGATGCTTTCATTTAATTCCAATATGGGTGGTATCCGACGAAAAAATAACATTATAAAATTAACAAATGGAGCCAAATAAGCGTCAGGTAAGAGTAAGATGTGTGTCTAGATTTTATTTCTCACTTATGAAAGATTATTACAAACAGCCACTTTTATAAAATCGTGTGAAATTTAATCTTTTTTTATAAAATATAATTATATCAATAAATAATTAATCTAAAGACATATTTGTCATACGTGATGCTTGCCAACACGGCATGTGACCTTGTGTAACGTCCATGTCTAGAAAACACACACTCCCTCCTATGTGAAAAGCAGACTGATTTGATTTCTGTCTAAATCAGCACATGAAAACACAGATGTTGGATGATAAGAATTGAAACTCAAACATCGTTTAGAAAACTAGTCTTGTCCGGATAGTGATATCGTGTCATAGCTCACTTTTAAATGAGTGTGAAGTTATCATTCGCAGTTCAAAATTTTTATAAGTACATCAGTATTTATCTTCGGTTAATTAAAATATATAAATAACAAAATTATCAAACTTTGTATATAATACTATGTTGTCAGTGGCCAACAAATAAACTGGTTTGATTAACTGCCAGGGTTGGGGAGTAACGAAATGTAACTTAGTTACGTATTTAAAATACAAAACGTGAGTAACTGTATTTCATTACAGTTGCATTTTAAATGGGTGGTAATCAAATTACAGTTACATCCGAAAAGTGTTTTAGATTACCAAAGTGATTACTTTGAATTTTAATGCCATTTAAACATTAATGTAAACTGTGACAGGCAATTAATGTAAACAGCAACTAGTCATTCTCTGACTCTGACAGTCTGAAAAACTGTTTCATTTCTCTTCACAAGTTTCATATGAATAAGCCATTTCACATAACAGACGTTTACATGTACTCCACCAGACAAAATGACTGGATTTATAAAAATTGCCCAAAGTAAACAATGTATATATCCTTGAATCTTTACTATCCTGTCAATACTGGATGATCCATGACTGTTCATGTTTTGTGATAGTTGTTTGTGAGTCACTTTATAATTGTAAAAAAGTTAATTGTGACTTTACCCCACAATTCGACTTTTTCGTCTGACAATTCTGACTTTTTCTCAGAATCCGGAGATTTAAACTCATAATTGCAAGTTATAAAATCAGAATTGCGAGATAACTTGCAATACTGAATTTTCTTGCAATACTGAACAACTGGGGTGGTGAGTACAGTGAGACAGAGATTCAGAAGATTCAGTGGTGTATGAAGTACTGGAAAGCCATACTTGAGTAAAAGTATAGATATCTTACCAGAAAATGACTTTGGTAGTAGTAGAAGTCACTGTTTAGAATATTACTTGAGTAAAAGTTTTAAAGTAAGTGATATTTTTTGTACTTAAGTATGAAAAGTATTTTTTTTATATTAAACATACTTAAGTATTGAAAGTAAATGTACAAGTAAATGCAAAATACAAAAGCAGCATAAAATATTAGTAAAAATTGTTCTATACACAGTTTGAGCAGCAAGATTGTTTTAACTCTTTCTTGTTTTTTTTGCTTTGAATTAAAAAAAAATGGCAAAATGTTTATTGTAAGTTTTAAATATAAAAAAAATACTAATATGTTAATTATACCTTGATCATTCATGTTAATTCATAGTGCATTATAATTAATGTAAGAGGCAACTTTAAAATGTTAAAATGTAAATATTGAAATTAACAATGAACAACGCTTTCATTAACCTTTAATGTCACAAATGGACTCTATTATAAGTGTTTCCATTTCATATAAATCCAAACAGTCATGCTTAAAAATGGCCATATATGGCATAAAATCGAACAAATGGACATAAACTAATGCAAATAGAAGGTAACAATCGTGACATTAAACAGTTGGTGTTTTTGTCACATTGTTTGAACTGCTTGAGGTAACGTTACTACTAACGTCAGCAACCTCTCAGCCTCGACAGCAAACGCACTGCTGTTCTCCACTAATGTAGCGTCTAGTCAACAAACTTATTACTTTAGTGATATCAAAACATATACCGTAGTGTACTGTATAACATACCGCTTTGTTGTCTATTTTAAATCCATTTTTGAAGTGTCCCGTTCTGTGCAGCGCGCAGTTTCACGTCATGTGCTAAAACAAACTGTACGATGCTTCAGTGATAGTTTTATCAGAGAGCGCCTCTAGAGGTCACTCTCGTACCGCACTCGCCTCAGCCACTCCAGCAACGAACACAACCCAGAAAATGAAATCAAGCGCAGTTGTGTGAGTGCATGCTTGCTTGTGTTCTGTGTTCTTCCTTTTTTATTTTGTAGTAGGTAACGAAAATGCTTTGGGGAAATGTATCAGAGTAAAAGTATACATTTTATTTAAGAAATGTAGTGGAGTAAAAGTAAAAGTTGACAGAAATATAAATACTCAAGTAAGTACAGATTTTCCCAAAAAAATACTCAAGTACGGTAACAAAGTATTATTACTTCGTTACATTACACCTCTGCCACTAATGTAGCGTCTAGTCAACAAACTTATTACTTTAGTGATATCAAAACATATACCGTAGTGTACTGTATAACATACCGCTTTGTTGTCTATTTTAAATCCATTTTTGAAGTGTCCCGTTCTGTGCAGCGCGCAGCCTCACGTCATGTGCTAAAACAAACTGTACGATGCTTCAGTGATAGTTTTATCAGAGAGCGCCTCTAGAGGTCACTCTCGTACCGCACTCGCCTCAGCCACTCCAGCAACGAACACAACCCAGAAAATGAAATCAAGCGCAGTTGTGTGAGTGCATGCTTGCTTGTGTTCTGTGTTCTTCCTTTTTTATTTTGTAGTAGGTAACGAAAATGCTTTGGGGAAATGTATCAGAGTAAAAGTATACATTTTATTTAAGAAATATAGTGGAGTAAAAGTAAAAGTTGACAGAAATATAAATACTCAAGTAAGTACAGATTTTCCCAAAAAAATACTCAAGTACGGTAACAAAGTATTATTACTTTGTTACATTACACCTCTGATGAATTGTTATTTAATTAAAAAAAAACCCACATAATGATAGATTTCTAATTTTAATATAAAATAATATTTTTAAGGTTGATAATAAATCAGCATATTACAATGATTTCTGAGGTATCATGTGACACTGAAGACTGGAGTAATGATACTGACAAAAACATTTTAAGCTAAAACAAAAATTAAAATCTAAACGTGACAAAAAATAGTCTTTGATAACTAAGTATACATGCCAATAGAGTATGGGAAAAACATTGAATATAATACAAATTATTGTACTTAAAGCTATTTCTTGTCCATAATCAAATCGTTATTGTGCTTATTTTTAAGTTAAACATACTACTTTGATTAAAAAAAAAACGTTTGAATTTCTTATTCAATGTTAGTGTTATTGTATATAGAAATAAACAGTGTATAATTCAGAGGAGAATATTGTTCAGTATCATGAATTATCATTGGGTGTCATCTCAAAATACAACATATTAAAGAAAACAAATATATTGATTTGAAATTTGTATTTTCATTTTAAATTCATCCAGGTTCAATACCAAACATACAATCTTAATTTAATTTAAGTAAAACAAATGACTTTACAAGATATGAGAAACATTCTTTTTTTAAAGTATTGTTAAAACAATGTCTATTAACAATGTCTCTAAAACAATGTTTTTAGGTATTTGCTGCCCTCTAGTGCTCATTCTGTGATTTTTCAAATATGACAAATTTTATTTTCTTAATTTAAAGCTTCACCGTGGCAACACCATTCGATATACACTATAATCGTTTGCAATTTAGCATTTTCAGTATATTGTCATCATATTCAGAAAGTTTGGTGTCAATAGCATGAATACCCTGAGAGGAATAGCTAAAACTTCAGAGCTTGATTATTCAAAATATCCACATTCAAACCAAAATATCTGACTTCCTGTTGGTCGGAGGTAATGACTATGAATTAGAAAGTTGTCTGCTGTCGAGCCCCCCTGCCACGCCAGGGTCCCAGCCTCTGTCACGCCCTAATGGCCGCAGGTTCCAATGCGTGTGCAAAGTTTCAAGAGTTTTTGAGCATGTTAAGGGTCCCAAAAAGCCCCAAACGGTTGAAAAAAAATATATATATATAGCTGCAAGCAGCGATGATGGGCCCAAGCCCGGTTGCACCGCCAACTCGGTGGCTTCAAGGCAACTGTGCATGGCGGGCAATAGGCATTTCAAATGGGTAAATATAAAAGGACTATGTCAAAGTCATTTGAATTCACCACATTTACTGCAGCAGTTGGTCCCCACATGATCACAAACCACAACAGACACATCTATGAGATCATTTAAATTTAGATTAATTTAATTTCATAGGACGTCATATGTCACTTTCAAGTGAGTTCAGAATGTGTTTTTTGGCCTAGCTGAGCTACTGTTTGCGCACCAATATTATGCACCAAAAGGATGCTTTCATTTAATTCCAATATGGGTGGTATCCGACGAAAAAATAACATTATAAAATTAACAAATGGAGCCAAATAAGCGTCAGGTAAGAGTAAGATGTGTGTCTAGATTTTATTTCTCACTTATGAAAGATTATTACAAACAGCCACTTTTATAAAATCGTGTGAAATTTAATCTTTTTTTATAAAATATAATTATATCAATAAATAATTAATCTAAAGACATATTTGTCATACGTGATGCTTGCCAACACGGCATGTGACCTTGTGTAACGTCCATGTCTAGAAAACACACACTCCCTCCTATGTGAAAAGCAGACTGATTTGATTTCTGTCTAAATCAGCACATGAAAACACAGATGTTGGATGATAAGAATTGAAACTCAAACATCGTTTAGAAAACTAGTCTTGTCCGGATAGTGATATCGTGTCATAGCTCACTTTTAAATGAGTGTGAAGTTATCATTCGCAGTTCAAAATTTTTATAAGTACATCAGTATTTATCTTCGGTTAATTAAAATATATAAATAACAAAATTATCAAACTTTGTATATAATACTATGTTGTCAGTGGCCAACAAATAAACTGGTTTGATTAACTGCCAGGGTTGGGGAGTAACGAAATGTAACTTAGTTACGTATTTAAAATACAAAACGTGAGTAACTGTATTTCATTACAGTTGCATTTTAAATGGGTGGTAATCAAATTACAGTTACATCCGAAAAGTGTTTTAGATTACCAAAGTGATTACTTTGAATTTTAATGCCATTTAAACATTAATGTAAACTGTGACAGGCAATTAATGTAAACAGCAACTAGTCATTCTCTGACTCTGACAGTCTGAAAAACTGTTTCATTTCTCTTCACAAGTTTCATATGAATAAGCCATTTCACATAACAGACGTTTACATGTACTCCACCAGACAAAATGACTGGATTTATAAAAATTGCCCAAAGTAAACAATGTATATATCCTTGAATCTTTACTATCCTGTCAATACTGGATGATCCATGACTGTTCATGTTTTGTGATAGTTGTTTGTGAGTCACTTTATAATTGTAAAAAAGTTAATTGTGACTTTACCCCACAATTCGACTTTTTCGTCTGACAATTCTGACTTTTTCTCAGAATCCGGAGATTTAAACTCATAATTGCAAGTTATAAAATCAGAATTGCGAGATAACTTGCAATACTGAATTTTCTTGCAATACTGAACAACTGGGGTGGTGAGTACAGTGAGACAGAGATTCAGAAGATTCAGTGGTGTATGAAGTACTGGAAAGCCATACTTGAGTAAAAGTATAGATATCTTACCAGAAAATGACTTTGGTAGTAGTAGAAGTCACTGTTTAGAATATTACTTGAGTAAAAGTTTTAAAGTAAGTGATATTTTTTGTACTTAAGTATGAAAAGTATTTTTTTTATATTAAACATACTTAAGTATTGAAAGTAAATGTACAAGTAAATGCAAAATACAAAAGCAGCATAAAATATTAGTAAAAATTGTTCTATACACAGTTTGAGCAGCAAGATTGTTTTAACTCTTTCTTGTTTTTTTTGCTTTGAATTAAAAAAAAATGGCAAAATGTTTATTGTAAGTTTTAAATATAAAAAAAATACTAATATGTTAATTATACCTTGATCATTCATGTTAATTCATAGTGCATTATAATTAATGTAAGAGGCAACTTTAAAATGTTAAAATGTAAATATTGAAATTAACAATGAACAACGCTTTCATTAACCTTTAATGTCACAAATGGACTCTATTATAAGTGTTTCCATTTCATATAAATCCAAACAGTCATGCTTAAAAATGGCCATATATGGCATAAAATCGAACAAATGGACATAAACTAATGCAAATAGAAGGTAACAATCGTGACATTAAACAGTTGGTGTTTTTGTCACATTGTTTGAACTGCTTGAGGTAACGTTACTACTAACGTCAGCAACCTCTCAGCCTCGACAGCAAACGCACTGCTGTTCTCCACTAATGTAGCGTCTAGTCAACAAACTTATTACTTTAGTGATATCAAAACATATACCGTAGTGTACTGTATAACATACCGCTTTGTTGTCTATTTTAAATCCATTTTTGAAGTGTCCCGTTCTGTGCAGCGCGCAGTTTCACGTCATGTGCTAAAACAAACTGTACGATGCTTCAGTGATAGTTTTATCAGAGAGCGCCTCTAGAGGTCACTCTCGTACCGCACTCGCCTCAGCCACTCCAGCAACGAACACAACCCAGAAAATGAAATCAAGCGCAGTTGTGTGAGTGCATGCTTGCTTGTGTTCTGTGTTCTTCCTTTTTTATTTTGTAGTAGGTAACGAAAATGCTTTGGGGAAATGTATCAGAGTAAAAGTATACATTTTATTTAAGAAATGTAGTGGAGTAAAAGTAAAAGTTGACAGAAATATAAATACTCAAGTAAGTACAGATTTTCCCAAAAAAATACTCAAGTACGGTAACAAAGTATTATTACTTCGTTACATTACACCTCTGATGAATTGTTATTTAATTTAAAAAAAACCACATAATGATAGATATCTAATTTTAATATAAAATAATATTTTTAAGGTTGATAATAAATCAGCATATTACAATGATTTCTGAGGTATCATGTGACACTGAAGACTGGAGTAATGATACTGACAAAAACATTTTAAGCTAAAACAAAAATTAAAATCTAAACGTGACAAAAAATAGTCTTTGATAACTAAGTATACATGCCAATAGAGTATGGGAAAAACATTGAATATAATACAAATTATTGTACTTAAAGCTATTTCTTGTCCATAATCAAATCGTTATTGTGCTTATTATTAAGTTAAACATACTACTTTGATTAAAAAAAAAAAACGTTTGAATTTCTTATTCAATGTTAGTGTTATTGTACATAGAAATAAACAGTGTATAATTCAGAGGAGAATATTGTTCAGTATCATGAATTATCATTGAGTGTCATCTCAAAATACAACATATTAAAGAAAACAAATATATTGATTTGAAATTTGTATTTTCATTTTAAATTCATCCAGGTTCAATACCAAACATACAATCTTAATTTAATTTAAGTAAAACAAATGACTTTACAAGATATGAGAAACATTCTTTTTTTAAAGTATTGTTAAAACAATGTCTATTAACAATGTCTCTAAAACAATGTTTTTAGGTATTTGCTGCCCTCTAGTGCTCATTCTGTGATTTTTCAAATATGACAAATTTTATTTTCTTAATTTAAAGCTTCACCGTGGCAACACCATTCGATATACACTATAATCGTTTGCAATTTAGCATTTTCAGTATATTGTCATCATATTCAGAAAGTTTGGTGTCAATAGCATGAATACCCTGAGAGGAATAGCTAAAACTTCAGAGCTTGATTATTCAAAATATCCACATTCAAACCAAAATATCTGACTTCCTGTTGGTCGGAGGTAATGACTATGAATTAGAAAGTTGTCTGCTGTCGAGCCCCCCTGCCACGCCAGGGTCCCAGCCTCTGTCACGCCCTAACGGCCGCAGGTTCCAATGCGTGTGCAAAGTTTCAAGAGTTTTTGAGCATGTTAAGGGTCCCAAAAAGCCCCAAACGGTTGAAAAAAAATATATATATATAGCTGCAAGCAGCGATGATGGGCCCAAGCCCGGTTGCACCGCCAACTCGGTGGCTTCAAGGCAACTGTGCATGGCGGGCAATAGGCATTTCAAATGGGTAAATATAAAAGGACTATGTCAAAGTCATTTGAATTCACCACATTTACTGCAGCAGTTGGTCCCCACATGATCACAAACCACAACAGACACATCTATGAGATCATTTAAATTTAGATTAATTTAATTTCATAGGACGTCATATGTCACTTTCAAGTGAGTTCAGAATGTGTTTTTTGGCCTAGCTGAGCTACTGTTTGCGCACCAATATTATGCACCAAAAGGATGCTTTCATTTAATTCCAATATGGGTGGTATCCGACGAAAAAATAACATTATAAAATTAACAAATGGAGCCAAATAAGCGTCAGGTAAGAGTAAGATGTGTGTCTAGATTTTATTTCTCACTTATGAAAGATTATTACAAACAGCCACTTTTATAAAATCGTGTGAAATTTAATCTTTTTTTATAAAATATAATTATATCAATAAATAATTAATCTAAAGACATATTTGTCATACGTGATGCTTGCCAACACGGCATGTGACCTTGTGTAACGTCCATGTCTAGAAAACACACACTCCCTCCTATGTGAAAAGCAGACTGATTTGATTTCTGTCTAAATCAGCACATGAAAACACAGATGTTGGATGATAAGAATTGAAACTCAAACATCGTTTAGAAAACTAGTCTTGTCCGGATAGTGATATCGTGTCATAGCTCACTTTTAAATGAGTGTGAAGTTATCATTCGCAGTTCAAAATTTTTATAAGTACATCAGTATTTATCTTCGGTTAATTAAAATATATAAATAACAAAATTATCAAACTTTGTATATAATACTATGTTGTCAGTGGCCAACAAATAAACTGGTTTGATTAACTGCCAGGGTTGGGGAGTAACGAAATGTAACTTAGTTACGTATTTAAAATACAAAACGTGAGTAACTGTATTTCATTACAGTTGCATTTTAAATGGGTGGTAATCAAATTACAGTTACATCCGAAAAGTGTTTTAGATTACCAAAGTGATTACTTTGAATTTTAATGCCATTTAAACATTAATGTAAACTGTGACAGGCAATTAATGTAAACAGCAACTAGTCATTCTCTGACTCTGACAGTCTGAAAAACTGTTTCATTTCTCTTCACAAGTTTCATATGAATAAGCCATTTCACATAACAGACGTTTACATGTACTCCACCAGACAAAATGACTGGATTTATAAAAATTGCCCAAAGTAAACAATGTATATATCCTTGAATCTTTACTATCCTGTCAATACTGGATGATCCATGACTGTTCATGTTTTGTGATAGTTGTTTGTGAGTCACTTTATAATTGTAAAAAAGTTAATTGTGACTTTACCCCACAATTCGACTTTTTCGTCTGACAATTCTGACTTTTTCTCAGAATCCGGAGATTTAAACTCATAATTGCAAGTTATAAAATCAGAATTGCGAGATAACTTGCAATACTGAATTTTCTTGCAATACTGAACAACTGGGGTGGTGAGTACAGTGAGACAGAGATTCAGAAGATTCAGTGGTGTATGAAGTACTGGAAAGCCATACTTGAGTAAAAGTATAGATATCTTACCAGAAAATGACTT
This sequence comes from Zacco platypus, assembly GCA_038088235.1. NCBI lineage: Eukaryota > Metazoa > Chordata > Actinopteri > Cypriniformes > Xenocyprididae > Zacco > Zacco platypus. The sequence continues at coordinate 39,849 of CM076084.1, read as the reverse complement.
TGGTAGTAGTAGAAGTCACTGTTTAGAATATTACTTGAGTAAAAGTTTTAAAGTAAGTGATATTTTTTGTACTTAAGTATGAAAAGTATTTTTTTTATATTAAACATACTTAAGTATTGAAAGTAAATGTACAAGTAAATGCAAAATACAAAAGCAGCATAAAATATTAGTAAAAATTGTTCTATACACAGTTTGAGCAGCAAGATTGTTTTAACTCTTTCTTGTTTTTTTTGCTTTGAATTAAAAAAAAATGGCAAAATGTTTATTGTAAGTTTTAAATATAAAAAAAATACTAATATGTTAATTATACCTTGATCATTCATGTTAATTCATAGTGCATTATAATTAATGTAAGAGGCAACTTTAAAATGTTAAAATGTAAATATTGAAATTAACAATGAACAACGCTTTCATTAACCTTTAATGTCACAAATGGACTCTATTATAAGTGTTTCCATTTCATATAAATCCAAACAGTCATGCTTAAAAATGGCCATATATGGCATAAAATCGAACAAATGGACATAAACTAATGCAAATAGAAGGTAACAATCGTGACATTAAACAGTTGGTGTTTTTGTCACATTGTTTGAACTGCTTGAGGTAACGTTACTACTAACGTCAGCAACCTCTCAGCCTCGACAGCAAACGCACTGCTGTTCTCCACTAATGTAGCGTCTAGTCAACAAACTTATTACTTTAGTGATATCAAAACATATACCGTAGTGTACTGTATAACATACCGCTTTGTTGTCTATTTTAAATCCATTTTTGAAGTGTCCCGTTCTGTGCAGCGCGCAGTTTCACGTCATGTGCTAAAACAAACTGTACGATGCTTCAGTGATAGTTTTATCAGAGAGCGCCTCTAGAGGTCACTCTCGTACCGCACTCGCCTCAGCCACTCCAGCAACGAACACAACCCAGAAAATGAAATCAAGCGCAGTTGTGTGAGTGCATGCTTGCTTGTGTTCTGTGTTCTTCCTTTTTTATTTTGTAGTAGGTAACGAAAATGCTTTGGGGAAATGTATCAGAGTAAAAGTATACATTTTATTTAAGAAATGTAGTGGAGTAAAAGTAAAAGTTGACAGAAATATAAATACTCAAGTAAGTACAGATTTTCCCAAAAAAATACTCAAGTACGGTAACAAAGTATTATTACTTCGTTACATTACACCTCTGATGAATTGTTATTTAATTTAAAAAAAACCACATAATGATAGATATCTAATTTTAATATAAAATAATATTTTTAAGGTTGATAATAAATCAGCATATTACAATGATTTCTGAGGTATCATGTGACACTGAAGACTGGAGTAATGATACTGACAAAAACATTTTAAGCTAAAACAAAAATTAAAATCTAAACGTGACAAAAAATAGTCTTTGATAACTAAGTATACATGCCAATAGAGTATGGGAAAAACATTGAATATAATACAAATTATTGTACTTAAAGCTATTTCTTGTCCATAATCAAATCGTTATTGTGCTTATTATTAAGTTAAACATACTACTTTGATTAAAAAAAAAAAACGTTTGAATTTCTTATTCAATGTTAGTGTTATTGTACATAGAAATAAACAGTGTATAATTCAGAGGAGAATATTGTTCAGTATCATGAATTATCATTGAGTGTCATCTCAAAATACAACATATTAAAGAAAACAAATATATTGATTTGAAATTTGTATTTTCATTTTAAATTCATCCAGGTTCAATACCAAACATACAATCTTAATTTAATTTAAGTAAAACAAATGACTTTACAAGATATGAGAAACATTCTTTTTTTAAAGTATTGTTAAAACAATGTCTATTAACAATGTCTCTAAAACAATGTTTTTAGGTATTTGCTGCCCTCTAGTGCTCATTCTGTGATTTTTCAAATATGACAAATTTTATTTTCTTAATTTAAAGCTTCACCGTGGCAACACCATTCGATATACACTATAATCGTTTGCAATTTAGCATTTTCAGTATATTGTCATCATATTCAGAAAGTTTGGTGTCAATAGCATGAATACCCTGAGAGGAATAGCTAAAACTTCAGAGCTTGATTATTCAAAATATCCACATTCAAACCAAAATATCTGACTTCCTGTTGGTCGGAGGTAATGACTATGAATTAGAAAGTTGTCTGCTGTCGAGCCCCCCTGCCACGCCAGGGTCCCAGCCTCTGTCACGCCCTAACGGCCGCAGGTTCCAATGCGTGTGCAAAGTTTCAAGAGTTTTTGAGCATGTTAAGGGTCCCAAAAAGCCCCAAACGGTTGAAAAAAAATATATATATATAGCTGCAAGCAGCGATGATGGGCCCAAGCCCGGTTGCACCGCCAACTCGGTGGCTTCAAGGCAACTGTGCATGGCGGGCAATAGGCATTTCAAATGGGTAAATATAAAAGGACTATGTCAAAGTCATTTGAATTCACCACATTTACTGCAGCAGTTGGTCCCCACATGATCACAAACCACAACAGACACATCTATGAGATCATTTAAATTTAGATTAATTTAATTTCATAGGACGTCATATGTCACTTTCAAGTGAGTTCAGAATGTGTTTTTTGGCCTAGCTGAGCTACTGTTTGCGCACCAATATTATGCACCAAAAGGATGCTTTCATTTAATTCCAATATGGGTGGTATCCGACGAAAAAATAACATTATAAAATTAACAAATGGAGCCAAATAAGCGTCAGGTAAGAGTAAGATGTGTGTCTAGATTTTATTTCTCACTTATGAAAGATTATTACAAACAGCCACTTTTATAAAATCGTGTGAAATTTAATCTTTTTTTATAAAATATAATTATATCAATAAATAATTAATCTAAAGACATATTTGTCATACGTGATGCTTGCCAACACGGCATGTGACCTTGTGTAACGTCCATGTCTAGAAAACACACACTCCCTCCTATGTGAAAAGCAGACTGATTTGATTTCTGTCTAAATCAGCACATGAAAACACAGATGTTGGATGATAAGAATTGAAACTCAAACATCGTTTAGAAAACTAGTCTTGTCCGGATAGTGATATCGTGTCATAGCTCACTTTTAAATGAGTGTGAAGTTATCATTCGCAGTTCAAAATTTTTATAAGTACATCAGTATTTATCTTCGGTTAATTAAAATATATAAATAACAAAATTATCAAACTTTGTATATAATACTATGTTGTCAGTGGCCAACAAATAAACTGGTTTGATTAACTGCCAGGGTTGGGGAGTAACGAAATGTAACTTAGTTACGTATTTAAAATACAAAACGTGAGTAACTGTATTTCATTACAGTTGCATTTTAAATGGGTGGTAATCAAATTACAGTTACATCCGAAAAGTGTTTTAGATTACCAAAGTGATTACTTTGAATTTTAATGCCATTTAAACATTAATGTAAACTGTGACAGGCAATTAATGTAAACAGCAACTAGTCATTCTCTGACTCTGACAGTCTGAAAAACTGTTTCATTTCTCTTCACAAGTTTCATATGAATAAGCCATTTCACATAACAGACGTTTACATGTACTCCACCAGACAAAATGACTGGATTTATAAAAATTGCCCAAAGTAAACAATGTATATATCCTTGAATCTTTACTATCCTGTCAATACTGGATGATCCATGACTGTTCATGTTTTGTGATAGTTGTTTGTGAGTCACTTTATAATTGTAAAAAAGTTAATTGTGACTTTACCCCACAATTCGACTTTTTCGTCTGACAATTCTGACTTTTTCTCAGAATCCGGAGATTTAAACTCATAATTGCAAGTTATAAAATCAGAATTGCGAGATAACTTGCAATACTGAATTTTCTTGCAATACTGAACAACTGGGGTGGTGAGTACAGTGAGACAGAGATTCAGAAGATTCAGTGGTGTATGAAGTACTGGAAAGCCATACTTGAGTAAAAGTATAGATATCTTACCAGAAAATGACTTTGGTAGTAGTAGAAGTCACTGTTTAGAATATTACTTGAGTAAAAGTTTTAAAGTAAGTGATATTTTTTGTACTTAAGTATGAAAAGTATTTTTTTTATATTAAACATACTTAAGTATTGAAAGTAAATGTACAAGTAAATGCAAAATACAAAAGCAGCATAAAATATTAGTAAAAATTGTTCTATACACAGTTTGAGCAGCAAGATTGTTTTAACTCTTTCTTGTTTTTTTTGCTTTGAATTAAAAAAAAATGGCAAAATGTTTATTGTAAGTTTTAAATATAAAAAAAATACTAATATGTTAATTATACCTTGATCATTCATGTTAATTCATAGTGCATTATAATTAATGTAAGAGGCAACTTTAAAATGTTAAAATGTAAATATTGAAATTAACAATGAACAACGCTTTCATTAACCTTTAATGTCACAAATGGACTCTATTATAAGTGTTTCCATTTCATATAAATCCAAACAGTCATGCTTAAAAATGGCCATATATGGCATAAAATCGAACAAATGGACATAAACTAATGCAAATAGAAGGTAACAATCGTGACATTAAACAGTTGGTGTTTTTGTCACATTGTTTGAACTGCTTGAGGTAACGTTACTACTAACGTCAGCAACCTCTCAGCCTCGACAGCAAACGCACTGCTGTTCTCCACTAATGTAGCGTCTAGTCAACAAACTTATTACTTTAGTGATATCAAAACATATACCGTAGTGTACTGTATAACATACCGCTTTGTTGTCTATTTTAAATCCATTTTTGAAGTGTCCCGTTCTGTGCAGCGCGCAGTTTCACGTCATGTGCTAAAACAAACTGTACGATGCTTCAGTGATAGTTTTATCAGAGAGCGCCTCTAGAGGTCACTCTCGTACCGCACTCGCCTCAGCCACTCCAGCAACGAACACAACCCAGAAAATGAAATCAAGCGCAGTTGTGTGAGTGCATGCTTGCTTGTGTTCTGTGTTCTTCCTTTTTTATTTTGTAGTAGGTAACGAAAATGCTTTGGGGAAATGTATCAGAGTAAAAGTATACATTTTATTTAAGAAATGTAGTGGAGTAAAAGTAAAAGTTGACAGAAATATAAATACTCAAGTAAGTACAGATTTTCCCAAAAAAATACTCAAGTACGGTAACAAAGTATTATTACTTCGTTACATTACACCTCTGATGAATTGTTATTTAATTTAAAAAAAACCACATAATGATAGATATCTAATTTTAATATAAAATAATATTTTTAAGGTTGATAATAAATCAGCATATTACAATGATTTCTGAGGTATCATGTGACACTGAAGACTGGAGTAATGATACTGACAAAAACATTTTAAGCTAAAACAAAAATTAAAATCTAAACGTGACAAAAAATAGTCTTTGATAACTAAGTATACATGCCAATAGAGTATGGGAAAAACATTGAATATAATACAAATTATTGTACTTAAAGCTATTTCTTGTCCATAATCAAATCGTTATTGTGCTTATTATTAAGTTAAACATACTACTTTGATTAAAAAAAAAAAACGTTTGAATTTCTTATTCAATGTTAGTGTTATTGTACATAGAAATAAACAGTGTATAATTCAGAGGAGAATATTGTTCAGTATCATGAATTATCATTGAGTGTCATCTCAAAATACAACATATTAAAGAAAACAAATATATTGATTTGAAATTTGTATTTTCATTTTAAATTCATCCAGGTTCAATACCAAACATACAATCTTAATTTAATTTAAGTAAAACAAATGACTTTACAAGATATGAGAAACATTCTTTTTTTAAAGTATTGTTAAAACAATGTCTATTAACAATGTCTCTAAAACAATGTTTTTAGGTATTTGCTGCCCTCTAGTGCTCATTCTGTGATTTTTCAAATATGACAAATTTTATTTTCTTAATTTAAAGCTTCACCGTGGCAACACCATTCGATATACACTATAATCGTTTGCAATTTAGCATTTTCAGTATATTGTCATCATATTCAGAAAGTTTGGTGTCAATAGCATGAATACCCTGAGAGGAATAGCTAAAACTTCAGAGCTTGATTATTCAAAATATCCACATTCAAACCAAAATATCTGACTTCCTGTTGGTCGGAGGTAATGACTATGAATTAGAAAGTTGTCTGCTGTCGAGCCCCCCTGCCACGCCAGGGTCCCAGCCTCTGTCACGCCCTAACGGCCGCAGGTTCCAATGCGTGTGCAAAGTTTCAAGAGTTTTTGAGCATGTTAAGGGTCCCAAAAAGCCCCAAACGGTTGAAAAAAAATATATATATATAGCTGCAAGCAGCGATGATGGGCCCAAGCCCGGTTGCACCGCCAACTCGGTGGCTTCAAGGCAACTGTGCATGGCGGGCAATAGGCATTTCAAATGGGTAAATATAAAAGGACTATGTCAAAGTCATTTGAATTCACCACATTTACTGCAGCAGTTGGTCCCCACATGATCACAAACCACAACAGACACATCTATGAGATCATTTAAATTTAGATTAATTTAATTTCATAGGACGTCATATGTCACTTTCAAGTGAGTTCAGAATGTGTTTTTTGGCCTAGCTGAGCTACTGTTTGCGCACCAATATTATGCACCAAAAGGATGCTTTCATTTAATTCCAATATGGGTGGTATCCGACGAAAAAATAACATTATAAAATTAACAAATGGAGCCAAATAAGCGTCAGGTAAGAGTAAGATGTGTGTCTAGATTTTATTTCTCACTTATGAAAGATTATTACAAACAGCCACTTTTATAAAATCGTGTGAAATTTAATCTTTTTTTATAAAATATAATTATATCAATAAATAATTAATCTAAAGACATATTTGTCATACGTGATGCTTGCCAACACGGCATGTGACCTTGTGTAACGTCCATGTCTAGAAAACACACACTCCCTCCTATGTGAAAAGCAGACTGATTTGATTTCTGTCTAAATCAGCACATGAAAACACAGATGTTGGATGATAAGAATTGAAACTCAAACATCGTTTAGAAAACTAGTCTTGTCCGGATAGTGATATCGTGTCATAGCTCACTTTTAAATGAGTGTGAAGTTATCATTCGCAGTTCAAAATTTTTATAAGTACATCAGTATTTATCTTCGGTTAATTAAAATATATAAATAACAAAATTATCAAACTTTGTATATAATACTATGTTGTCAGTGGCCAACAAATAAACTGGTTTGATTAACTGCCAGGGTTGGGGAGTAACGAAATGTAACTTAGTTACGTATTTAAAATACAAAACGTGAGTAACTGTATTTCATTACAGTTGCATTTTAAATGGAAGGTAATCAAATTACAGTTACATCCGAAAAGTGTTTTAGATTACCAAAGTGATTACTTTGAATTTTAATGCCATTTAAACATTAATGTAAACTGTGACAGGCAATTAATGTAAACAGCAACTAGTCATTCTCTGACTCTGACAGTCTGAAAAACTGTTTCATTTCTCTTCACAAGTTTCATATGAATAAGCCATTTCACATAACAGACGTTTACATGTACTCCACCAGACAAAATGACTGGATTTATAAAAATTGCCCAAAGTAAACAATGTATATATCCTTGAATCTTTACTATCCTGTCAATACTGGATGATCCATGACTGTTCATGTTTTGTGATAGTTGTTTGTGAGTCACTTTATAATTGTAAAAAAGTTAATTGTGACTTTACCCCACAATTCGACTTTTTCGTCTGACAATTCTGACTTTTTCTCAGAATCCGGAGATTTAAACTCATAATTGCAAGTTATAAAATCAGAATTGCGAGATAACTTGCAATACTGAATTTTCTTGCAATACTGAACAACTGGGGTGGTGAGTACAGTGAGACAGAGATTCAGAAGATTCAGTGGTGTATGAAGTACTGGAAAGCCATACTTGAGTAAAAGTATAGATATCTTACCAGAAAATGACTTTGGTAGTAGTAGAAGTCACTGTTTAGAATATTACTTGAGTAAAAGTTTTAAAGTAAGTGATATTTTTTGTACTTAAGTATGAAAAGTATTTTTTTTATATTAAACATACTTAAGTATTGAAAGTAAATGTACAAGTAAATGCAAAATACAAAAGCAGCATAAAATATTAGTAAAAATTGTTCTATACACAGTTTGAGCAGCAAGATTGTTTTAACTCTTTCTTGTTTTTTTTGCTTTGAATTAAAAAAAAATGGCAAAATGTTTATTGTAAGTTTTAAATATAAAAAAAATACTAATATGTTAATTATACCTTGATCATTCATGTTAATTCATAGTGCATTATAATTAATGTAAGAGGCAACTTTAAAATGTTAAAATGTAAATATTGAAATTAACAATGAACAACGCTTTCATTAACCTTTAATGTCACAAATGGACTCTATTATAAGTGTTTCCATTTCATATAAATCCAAACAGTCATGCTTAAAAATGGCCATATATGGCATAAAATCGAACAAATGGACATAAACTAATGCAAATAGAAGGTAACAATCGTGACATTAAACAGTTGGTGTTTTTGTCACATTGTTTGAACTGCTTGAGGTAACGTTACTACTAACGTCAGCAACCTCTCAGCCTCGACAGCAAACGCACTGCTGTTCTCCACTAATGTAGCGTCTAGTCAACAAACTTATTACTTTAGTGATATCAAAACATATACCGTAGTGTACTGTATAACATACCGCTTTGTTGTCTATTTTAAATCCATTTTTGAAGTGTCCCGTTCTGTGCAGCGCGCAGCTTCACGTCATGTGCTAAAACAAACTGTACGATGCTTCAGTGATAGTTTTATCAGAGAGCGCCTCTAGAGGTCACTCTCGTACCGCACTCGCCTCAGCCACTCCAGCAACGAACACAACCCAGAAAATGAAATCAAGCGCAGTTGTGTGAGTGCATGCTTGCTTGTGTTCTGTGTTCTTCCTTTTTTATTTTGTAGTAGGTAACGAAAATGCTTTGGGGAAATGTATCAGAGTAAAAGTATACATTTTATTTAAGAAATGTAGTGGAGTAAAAGTAAAAGTTGACAGAAATATAAATACTCAAGTAAGTACAGATTTTCCCAAAAAAATACTCAAGTACGGTAACAAAGTATTATTACTTCGTTACATTACACCTCTGATGAATTGTTATTTAATTTAAAAAAACCCACATAATGATAGATATCTAATTTTAATATAAAATAATATTTTTAAGGTTGATAATAAATCAGCATATTACAATGATTTCTGAGGTATCATGTGACACTGAAGACTGGAGTAATGATACTGACAAAAACATTTTAAGCTAAAACAAAAATTAAAATCTAAACGTGACAAAAAATAGTCTTTGATAACTAAGTATACATGCCAATAGAGTATGGGAAAAACATTGAATATAATACAAATTATTGTACTTAAAGCTATTTCTTGTCCATAATCAAATCGTTATTGTGCTTATTTTTAAGTTAAACATACTACTTTGATTAAAAAAAAAAACGTTTGAATTTCTTATTCAATGTTAGTGTTATTGTACATAGAAATAAACAGTGTATAATTCAGAGGAGAATATTGTTCAGTATCATGAATTATCATTGAGTGTCATCTCAAAATACAACATATTAAAGAAAACAAATATATTGATTTGAAATTTGTATTTTCATTTTAAATTCATCCAGGTTCAATACCAAACATACAATCTTAATTTAATTTAAGTAAAACAAATGACTTTACAAGATATGAGAAACATTCTTTTTTTAAAGTATTGTTAAAACAATGTCTATTAACAATGTCTCTAAAACAATGTTTTTAGGTATTTGCTGCCCTCTAGTGCTCATTCTGTGATTTTTCAAATATGACAAATTTTATTTTCTTAATTTAAAGCTTCACCATGGCAACACCATTCGATATACACTATAATCATTTACATTTACATTTAGTCATTTAGCAGACGCTTTTATCCAAAGCGACTTACAAGTGAGGAAAACAAACAAGCGATTCTTCATGAATTGGCAAATAACACAGGACGTGCTCACAATACAAGTTTCATACATTGCTCAGTACCATAAGCTAGAGTAGGAATCGTTTGCAATTTAGCATTTTCAGTATATTGTCATCATATTCAGAAAGTTTGGTGTCAATAGCATGAATACCCTGAGAGGAATAGCTAAAACTTCAGAGCTTGATTATTCAAAATATCCACATTCAAACCAAAATATCTGACTTCCTGTTGGTCGGAGGTAATGACTATGAATTAGAAAGTTGTCTGCTGTCGAGCCCCCCTGCCACGCCAGGGTCCCAGCCTCTGTCACGCCCTAATGGCCGCAGGTTCCAATGCGTGTGCAAAGTTTCAAGAGTTTTTGAGCATGTTAAGGGTCCCAAAAAGCCCCGAACGGGGCTATATATATATATATATATATATATATATATAGCTGCAAGCAGCGATGATGGGCCCAAGCCCGGTTGCACCGCCAACTTGGTGGCTTCAAGGCAACTGTGCATGGCGGGCAATAGGCATTTCAAATGGGTAAATATAACAGGACTATGTCAAAGTCATTTGAATTCACCACATTTACTGCAACAGTTGGTCCCCACATGATCACAAACCACAACAGACACATCTATGAGATCATTTAAATTTAGATTAATTTAATTTCATAGGACTTCATATGTCACTTTCAAGTGAGTTCAGAATGTGTTTTTTGGCCTAGCTGAGCTACTGTTTGCGCACCAATATTATGCACCAAAAGGATGCTTTCATTTAATTCCAATATGGGTGGTATCCGACGAAAAAATAACATTATAAAACTAACAAATGGAGCCAAATAAGCGTCAGGTAAGAGTAAGATGTGTGTCTAGATTTTATTTCTCACTTATGAAAGATTATTATAAACAGCCACTTTTATAAAATCGTGTGAAATTTAATCTTTTTTTATAAAATATAATTATATCAATAAATAATTAATCTAAAGACATATTTGTCATACGTGATGCTTGCCAACACGGCATGTGACCTTGTGTAACGTCCATGTCTAGAAAACACACACTCCCTCCTATGTGAAAAGCAGACTGATTTGATTTCTGTCTAAATCAGCACATGAAAACACAGATGTTGGATGATAAGAATTGAAACTCAAACATCGTTTAGAAAACTAGTCTTGTCCGGATAGTGATATCGTGTCATAGCTCACTTTTAAATGAGTGTGAAGTTATCATTCGCAGTTCAAAATTTTTATAAGTACATCAGTATTTATCTTCGGTTAATTAAAATATATAAATAACAAAATTATCAAACTTTGTATATAATACTATGTTGTCAGTGGCCAACAAATAAACTGGTTTGATTAACTGCCAGGGTTGGGGAGTAACGAAATGTAACTTAGTTACGTATTTAAAATACAAAATGTGAGTAACTGTATTTCATTACAGTTGCATTTTAAATGGGTGGTAATCAAATTACAGTTACATCCGAAAAGTGTTTTAGATTACCAAAGTGATTACTTTGAATTTTAATGCCATTTAAACATTAATGTAAACTGTGACAGGCAATTAATGTAAACAGCAACTAGTCATTCTCTGACTCTGACAGTCTGAAAAACTGTTTCATTTCTCTTCACAAGTTTCATATGAATAAGCCATTTCACATAACAGACGTTTACATGTACTCCACCAGACAAAATGACTGGATTTATAAAAATTGCCCAAAGTAAACAATGTATATATCCTTGAATCTTTACTATCCTGTCAATACTGGATGATCCATGACCGTTCATGTTTTGTGATAGTTGTTTGTGAGTCACTTTATAATTGTAAAAAAGGTAATTGTGACTTTACCTCACAATTTGACTTTTTTCCTCACAATTGCAATTTTTCGTCTGACAATTCTGACTTTTTCTCAGAATCCGGAGATTTAAACTCATAATTGCAAATTATAAAATCAGAATTGCGATAACTTGTAATACTGAATTTTCTTGCAATACTTACCAACTGGGGTGGTGAGTACAGTGAGACAGAGATTCAGAAGATTTAACAACATTTTAAACAAAAATTTAAATCTAAACATGACAAAAAATAGTCTTTGATAATAACTAAATATACATTCCAATAGAGTATGGGAAAAACATTGATTATAATACAAATTATCGTTTTTTAAAAGCTGTTTAGAATTGTATCTAACCTTGTTTAAAAATAACCCTATAGTGCCATCTTTTGGTTACTATATATTAAAATTATTATTTTTTTCTTATCCTCAAACAAATGGTTAATGTGTTTATTTTTAAGTTAAACATACTACATTGATTAAAAAAAAAACGGTTGAATTTCTTATTCAATGTTAGTGTTATTGTATATAGAATCCCTGCATAAAGTTATTTGTATAACTGGGCGCGATTAGGAGACGCTGCGCGTCTCTTTGTGTGACAGAAAATCTTCCAAACTGTAATTGAAGATTTTTAATATGTTCTTGTGATCGAATCTTGTCTAATCGCTTGAATATTTATATCTCCCGCAATGAAAAACTGGACACTGACAACGTATGAAACAGTTTTACATTTAAAATACTGTAATTTTTTAAAGTTTAAATAATAAATAGCGTATAGTGTCTCTTTAATGTGTTGTGACAGATCGCTGTAGCTCCTCGTGAACCGATCATCTCTTCATACTAGTTCATTTATAGCATCAAATAAACATGAATGAACATCAGAAGAAATGGTTTCACCCGCTCCTGATGAAAGTATACATAGCCTAAAAAATGCCTTTGTGCGCAAAAATGGCCATTTTAAGCATGATTGTTTGGATTTATATGAAATGGAAACACTTTACAATACCATTTGTAACATTAAAGGTTAATGAAAGTGTTGTTCATTGTTAATGTCAACGTTTACATTTTAAAGTTGCCTCTTACGTTAATTATAATGCACTATGAATTAACATGAATGATCAAGGCATAATTTTTTGCCTTTTTTTTTTAAATTCAAAGCAAACAAAATGTAAGAAATATAGTTAAAACAATCTTGCTGCTCAAACTGTGTATAGAACCATTTTTAATAATATTTTCTGCTCCTTTTGTATTTTGCATTTACTTGTACTTTTACTTTCAATACTTAAGTATGTTTAATATCAAAAAAATACCTTTCGTACTTAAGTACAAAAAATATCACATACTTTAAAACTTTTGCTCAAGTAATATTCTAAACAGTGACTTTAACTTCTACCAAAGTCATTATCTGGTAAGATACTCAAGTATTGCTTACAAGTACTTTATACACCACTGCTCTTTCTTACTCTATGTGTGTGTGTGTTCTCTCTCTCTGTGTTTTAGTCTTGCAGGTTTAACCCTTTCATTGCTGTGTCCTTTTGACTGCATTATAGGATAGGAAATCTCTTAGCCCTTCTATTCTATAAATTTGTATAAAGAAATAAAGGCAAAGAACCAGTTCATTTGTATTTCACTGACTATTTAGTTTTATATTTAAATGTATATATTAAGACAACGTCAAAGATTAATTTCTGTCACAGTATAGACTTTATTCTTATTGTTTAAAATGTTATTGAATAATCTGACTCAACTAACTGGTCAGTCTCCAACTGGAGACACCGTTCAAATTCATTTTGCCCGCCGTGCACAGCTGCCTTGAAGCCACCGGGTTGGCGGTGCCACCGGGCTTGGGCCCGTCATCGCTGCTTGCAGCTATATTTTACGTTAAAGTTGTGTGCGTGCATATAAAGTGAGTAACAGTCTGTTCCACTAGTGTTTTCTACATTGTTGTGAACGTTTAAGTGCCACGAGTGTTTAAAAGTTAATGTATGCGAGTGACAAAGACGTACTAGCGTGTAAAAATGTTTGTGTATAAATTTACATATTAGTTTGCTTACATCACTGTTATGTTTAGAAGACATTTTCTATGTGCCATTTAACACTATATGGTTTATTTAATATATATATTTCACGTATATATATATATGGCTAATTACTGACAGTGAGAGCACTCTTTTGGCGCATGCGCTATACAGTTCTAGACTGAGCGGCTCCATCTCTGTCCTCAGCACTGAGAGGTGTCGAACTTCAACTGCTCAGTTTTAGTCATTTCTAGCAGCGCATCTTTCCATATAATGGCATATTTGTTTTCCTATTTGACTGTTTGATCACTTTTTTCAATATATTCTTTGTGCAAGTGTAACAGAGGCCAGCTAGTAGTTGCTGTGCGAGTAAAACTCACTCCTCTGACCTCGAGAGATGCTCTAGCGACAGATGCTAGAGGTCGCAGCCTTTAGCCTCCTTGTTAGTGCGTCCGTCTCCCATGCCGGAAGACGCGGGTTCGAGTAGGATCCAGGTAGAGGGTTTACACAAATATTGAATTTTTCTTATATTTATTGTGACTACTGTTAATTGTTATTGCTATTTGTACTTATATGTTTTCTTATATCTTTATTTGTAGAAAAACCGCACACCACTACCAGAAGCCACTAATTTTTACAAAAAAGACATTTAATGTTCAGTTCATCAAAATAATTTAAAGAGAGAAATATGAGGTGAAATGTCATAAAACTGAGACTTGCTGTGATAGACAACTGCAATAAAATATTCATTCCAGAAAGAATCAAATATAGTCTTTTATTTGTCAGGTAAAAATGTATTAGGCCCGATTACACAAGTAAACAATTAGAAGCCAATTTAGTGGTAACAAATATATAACATCAGCTGCTCAAGGAATAAATGAAATGAATACCTAACCGTGGGACACACAGTGGTGTGAGACTGATTTTAAGACTCTCATTCAGCGCTGAATGGAGGTTTCTGACTACAGAAGCTCAAATATCCAGTGTTTTCATTTAAAAATACTCCAAAAGTACCATATTTTGTATGTAAAATAAGCTTATTTATGTTACATTTAGTTTACTTCAGTAAAAGAAAAAAAAAGTCATTCAGTAAGTTCAGACATGTGGTGACTTTGGTGACATCTGGTGACATATGATGGAATAAAACTATCAGTCCACAGATCCACAGATAAACGAGGAGAAACGTTTGGTCAAGGCGGTGTCCTGCGCTCCTTCTCTGAGATCTTCAGGGGTTTTATTGTTTTAAATTTTGGAATGATTATCATTTGTTAAATATGTTTTTAACAAAGATTCACGCAGTGTGACATCATATCGTGACTGTTGTAGTGCCTGTAGAAAGTTCACGTGCTCAAAGTCTAGACTGACTGCATCTTCAAATGTGTTATTATCTGTGTCCACCATGTTTCACTCAACCCTGTTATTTCTGTCATGATTTTCCTGCTTTTAAAAACAGAGGATTTCTTAAAACCGATACACACAGGAAGTGACATCATCTGAGCCCTTTCTACAGCATGATGGGAGGACAAGAAAATCATCTGAATCCATTGTCTCAGCTTTTACACAAATGAATGACTGCGTTACCAAAGTTACTGTAAGAAGAGCTTTTGTTCAAGTTACACTTACAACCCTGTCAGCCATTCTGGAAAGTTCATCTACTTCATATGTTTTGGTGTTTACCGTTTATGCCTAAAAATTACAATGTTGTAAACTATATTTAAAACGCCTACATTTTGGTAACACTCTTGAAAGTTTCTCAAACCTCCTTCACTGAGCATTTGTTGGAAAAGAACATTATAGTTTAACTGTTTGTCTAAATGTGCAGAAGTACTTGAATGTTTGTAACATGAATGTTGTTCAGCATTGTGACGAGAGCCGTGAGGGAACGGCGCGAGTGATAATGAGCCGTCGGTCTCGTGTCTCTCACGGAGGAGCTCCGGAAGCATAAAAGAGGAGCGACGACAGTGAAGGACGAGAGAGGACCAGGCCTGGACTTTATGTTGTGTCGTATTATGTTTGTGTGGCCCTTTGACTTTCGTTTTATTGTTTGTTTTTGAGTTTATTAAAGTTTTGGTTGAACGTTCGCCGGTTCCCGCCTCCTTCTTCCCGTACTGAAGAACTGCGTCACAAGCATCATGAATGAATGAATGAAGAATAAACACCAACCTCTTTGTTCTTCAGGATCTTCAGTGGGTTTCATGCTGCAGGTTCTGGATCGCTCTTGTTCTCACTGACCTGATGAATCAATGAACCAATGAAATGAGCTTTAAGTGTGAATTTCCAGCAGATCTGAAGACATCAGCATAAAACATGAGGTGAAAACAGGAACTATTGACATGAAATAAAGAGTGTTTTCAGCAGCTGTTAATATTGATGATCCTCAGACCATCAGCTGAATGATATTGTCTTTGGTTAAAGAGTGAAGAGTAATACTCATTCTTTACACATACATTCGCTGATATAGTCAGAAAGAAACTCAAAACAATGAATTCATCATCCAAATAACAGCGTCCATCTCATCTTCTCTACACGATCATATTAATGTAGATGTTTAATAGCGAAATAAAGGTTATATAGTAGATGTTAATGTAATTTAGGGAGTTTTAAACGAGTGGATCCTGTTGTTGCCATGCGGGAACAGAATGTGAATTCAGGAGAAATAATGAGACAAACTCAGCAGTTTTAAGTTATTTTACCTTTGAACACTGTTGTTGAACCTGATCTTCCTCGGATGTTGATCTTGTTCACGATCCAGCTGTAACAGAGGGTAAAATGTTGAATTACTGGATGAATGTGGACAGCGCCACCTGTCTGCGGAGTGACGCATTTACCGTGTGAAATAAGCCCCGCCCACAGCAGAGGTGAGTTTGAGCAGTCGGAGAATTATCCGTTAAAAGTGTTTAAAACACATAAAAACTAAAATAACGAAGTTAGTGTCGATATATTCTGCAATGAACTTGTTAGGGAACTGTTGAAATGTGTTGTTTTATGTCGAGTTATTTTGACTTTACGAGGCACAATTCATTTGTGCAATTGATCAAATTTGTGAAGTAAACTGGAACAGATTCTGCTAAATACTTTACATTGAGCCTATAATGAGTCACGTGAGACACTTTAAATCTATACATAAATGTTAATATAGATAAATGTCGATAAAGTTTGCCTCTGGAAGCTTTAAATATCGCTTTTGTGCTGCTCTTTACTTTTAAATATTTTATCATTTTTGTCCCGTTTGATCTAATTTCATTACTGCTATGAATGCGCTTATGGGTGGATGACGTGACACACAATTCTACCTGTCCATGATGTCATATGCTAATAAAAATGGGTATTTGTTAAAAATATATATCTTTATGTTGCTCCTCTGACAAGATATTAGGACAACATACCATAGCTTTAGATGTTGTATAAAGACCTCTACTCCAAATTGTCATTTAAACATCAAAATTGTCATGTGGTGTGACTGTGTCACAGCAAAGTATAAATAATTGATAGATTTACAGTTTCAATAACAGAATTGGGTATTTTTAGACGACACAGAAAGTGTTGATGTCTGTGCGTGATTTTAAAGCAAGTTCTGGCCGATTTTTTTTCTTTTTAATTAAAAAGCTCTGTATCTGATACGCTCATTAGTGGTCAGTGTTTTGTGTCTTATGGTGTGACATTATTTACAAAAAAATGAAATGCTTTTTTACAAATTTTACTTATTAATTCTTAAAAATCATTGCTGCCATGTGGCAATTTACATGCAAGTTTATGCTAGCTGTTTTTAGTTCACCAAGAGATTAGCTTAACTGAACAAAATGTCATGTGGTGTGACCGTTTTTCCAAGTCACACCATATGATGCCTTTGTCACACAATATTACATGCACTTTTTTAATGATAAATAAATAAATATTGAAAACATAGACAGAATTTAATGGTGAACATTAAATTGCACATATAATTAAAGTATTGCTTGTCAGTTTTATACTTAATTTAACCCTGTTTCACCATGTGTGCCATGCTTCGCATATGAAAAGATGCAATATTTTGTCTATGTCAGGCAGAAATGTCCAGTAAAGAGAGGAAAAATACAGGGAAAGACTCAATGCTGACCATGCAAGGAGAGAGCAGGAAAAAGTAAAGAGATCATGCCAGTTCACACCTATTATAGGGAAGAATGACAGTCTAGGCAACAAGTGCAACACCGGATACTATTAGCAAGATGGTGCTACTGAAATGAACAATTAAACAAACAACAGCACACCAGAGCCTTCTGTCCAGTCACGTTCCTTTACCAATTCTCCTCCTGAATGCCCCCTGACCATCTACAGGTGTCTGAAGTGTCCATGCCAAGCAAGTTGGTAGTTCAGAATGAAACAACTGAAAGAAGAACACTCCAAAGCAGAAAGGTACCGGGAAATAGAGTTGGAAGAAAAGACAAGATATTTACCTGCAGTGGTTGATGAAGATCAGTGTCTGTTGTGAAAATTGTCCTTTTAATTATTTTATTCCTTGCAAGGAATAGACAGACAGACAGAAACAGGAATAGTCAGACAGTACAGGAACACAGTTTACTCCAGAATCTGAGCTGGAAAGGGGCTTTCTTTGCTTTTATCACTTTTCAAGGTGACACCTCCCAACCCGTGTGCATTCAAACAAAAAACTTACACACACAGTTGCAGAATGGACAAAAATGTCCATGCCAAAAGATGTCATAGAAATGTCATAGAAATATGATTTATTCATATTTTTTCCACTTTCACTGATGTCATTTTTTTAACCAGCATCTGTTCTATCCATAGATATCAAACATTCATTCATTTTAAGAACTGTAACCCTTTAAATGCTGGTTTGTTTACATAAAGCCAAAGGTATTTTTTATGAAAAAATTTAAAATTGTAGTTTATTTTTATAAACTAAATGCTAAGCTGAATTTTTTTTCTTTGTGTTTTAGATTCTTGGGTGTGTCAATGAAAAACAACAAATTTAATTTTGAGGCATTTATATTTTTTATGTAGTGTCAGATTTATTTAAAAAAAACTAACACTTAGGCCCATAATGGACAAAAATGTCCATGCCAAAAAACTGTCATAGAAATATGATTTATTCATATTTTTTCCACTTTCACTCACTCTTTTTTTTTTTAAATCAGCATCTCTTCTATTCATAATTACCAAACATTCATTCATTTTCAGAATTTTAACACTTTATGAATCGGTTTCTTTACATAACGCCACTGTTGTTTTCTATACAAATAATAATCACGAGTAACTGCTGAGTTATCTTGTGAACGATGAAATGATCAACCCCTCTAGCACCACATATTTATAGGTTTGGCTGTGTGAACTCAAACTTTGTATAAAATCTAACAGACTAAACAATCAGCATTTTCTTGTGGTGAAAACTAAAACAATGTGTTTAGCGGCTTCTAGACTTCTGCTTCAAGTTCAAGCGCACCTTTTATCGCCGTACAAAAACAATAACAAGTGAAAAAGTGCATTCAAGGGTTAAGATGCATGTTTGGGTGAAAAAGAAAAACCTCAAAGCCAACCTTTAACCTTCTTTGACCTTTTTCATAGTTTTCACATGGCCCTATGACCCTGCCAAGGGTGGGACTCAAACATGGAGTGGGATTTTTGATTGCCAGCACAAAAAAAAGCGTTTCAATGAATAAATGAATTCATATTATTTTAACTGTCGACCCCCCCGTCTCGCAGGTGAAGGGTACAGTGAACTTTTCAGAAATTTGGTGCCCTGATGCTGCAATAGACTCATTCGTACTGTTTGTCATTGACGGTTGACATGCTTGAAGACCCCTCACTTTCATACATTAATAAAATAAATGATCAGAAACGTCAAAGTGTGTGTGGTTAAAAAATGTTCACTTGTTGGCTGCTCGCCCAGGGCTCCTTCTCCTCCCACGGCACTGCTGGTTTTCTCAGCGGAGAGCAGTCAAGGTCGGGGTCAACTTTCAAGGCTCGCAACTGAACCACGGGACAGACAAAAGGTAAATTCATGTGGTGCTAAAATAAACTAAACTAAATTATATCATTCAAATCAGCAACACCATCTGAAATGAACTTGCCGTGAATGTTGTTTCTTATGCTCAAATAGCTTTTTTTCAGGCTAGGCCAGCCAATGCTCAGTTCCTACCGCTGCAGTGACGCCACGACTTTACCCATCAGCCACTGCTCTTTCATTTAGAAGAAGACTCCATTCAGAAATATCGGAGTGTACCATCTTTGTGTCTTTGTTAAACCTTATGACTGCTTTTGCATTTGTGGGTGATTTAAGTATTCTTATATTTAATGAGTCACAAAGTTCTTGAAATCTTGACCTTTTTACTACTTTTTTGTGCCATGACACAACAAGCAGCCACGCTCATGATGCTCTAAACCTGAGAAAACAAAAATGACCTGATGACCCCTCGCGTCGCGTGAAATGTACAGCAAATCGATTTTATGCCCAGTCTCAAATCACACAAAGTTATATTTTATTGTTCTACGTGAAAAATCAGTGTTACAATTCTGCATGAGCCGCTCGATATCCACCTGTTCTCTCTCGGAAAGTAACTGTGCAACTATGTTGGGTTGAACATTGTTCTGCCATCAGGAACCAGTCGAGCAGGTCTGAGCGGCACACACACACACACACACACACACACACACACACACGCTCATGCTAATCCGACGGTCAACGTGTCCGAAACACTAAGTACACAGTAAAGCATTTCTGTGTCATGCGGAATAATTCTTCCTCATTTCTCTCAGCATCACACATATAATGCAATATCAATGTCAGTTTTACACATCAAAACGATGTCCTTGTTTGTAGCCTCCAAACACCTTTAGCTTTAGCAAACAGCAGCGCGTGATTGTGACTGACGCTGACGTAATCTCGTATAATGTCTGGGACAAAATTACAAATTTAATTAAAAAATATACATTATATATTTTTTTAATCAGACTTTTCTGCAAACACCATTTAATAAGTATTGAATTAAATTAATTGCAACAAAAATATATAGGGCCTATAGGGTGAATTCTGCAGAGCTGCCAAAATCTTACTCCGCTATATAAAATGGTCCCTATTGAATCTTGTAGTTCATACTTTATTTTATGCCATATTTCTTAGTATTTGTTTTGTTTTGTACTTGTTTTCACCAGTAACACACACACACACACACACACGTTCTTCAGCAGTTCTTTAGGATGATTAAGGTGTTTTAAAGCTCCACTGCCTTACAAAGAACCCGTTCAGACCCAGTATAGTTATTTAAAAGTTCTCTAACTGTCTCTTAGTCTTTTAGTTTAGTTGGAGGGGTTTTTTTAGTTAAAAAACAAAAAACAAAACAAACAAAAAAAAACGATTACCATTAATGAAATAATGGTTAAAGTTAAAAAACAAAAACAAAAACAAAAAACAATTACTAAAATTAAGGTAAAATATCTACATTTATATCAATTTAATTTTATTTTACAAAAAACAGTAATTTTACAGACATTTCCTGGATTAATATTGTGAAATATTCTCTATAATACTCAGGTAACCATCATATAGTCAATAGCAGCACACATGCATGAGCTCCTGTAACTATCACTGCATCAGCAACTACACAATTATTGCCTTTGTATAAAGAAACATGCAGCAAAACAGCAATGTTTCTTCTTCTTCTGGACTGAATCACAGGCTCTGCTCTTCAGCATCATGCAACCTCAAACAAAAATGGTGCAAAATAGAAAAAGATGAAATGAAAAGTGGTTCATTGGCTTGTAATCATAGGGGAACCACTTTAAGTGCTGTAACATCTGTCTGTGTGATGTGTTTCTGTTTGACAAAGGTGCAGGAAGAGCCTTGTGTGTGGGCTGTGGAATATTTCCTTAATCATGCTGTAATTTTACAGAAAATTAGCTGGTTTTGTTTTAAATTGTAGTCAAACTCTGTAGAATTACCTCTAAATTAGCAACTTGGCTGTTATTTTAAGTATCATGACTAATGATAAATCACAGTAGTTCACTTTTTTATACAGAAACATTTTTCAAAGCCTTTCTGTTTTCTCAAATTGCATACAAATGTATGTAAAATTACGGAATAATCTGTAATTTTTAGAACAAAACAGTTACTTTATAAAACGGTCAAATAAATGGCTGACAAACAATTAAAGTCATTTTTTTTAAATAAGCTGAAAACATGTCACATGACATTAAACGTTAACCACCAACAGATCTCTAGACCTCAGCATCTTTACATGTTGATATTCACTGTTACTGTGTTTGCTTTAGTTGGGCTCTTGACCCTTGACCTTTTAACATCACTTTTTCTCTGGCTGCTGTATCTGTGTGTGTTTTTCAAGCACATTTGTTATAGAAAAATTGCAAGAGAAATTCTGATCAGATGATGTTGATTATTTCTTGATGAAGATGTAATCATCATCTAATGCTTAACTGATCTCACCCAGAGTCTGACCTCTGAATATTGTATTTAGATTCATTCATTTCATGTTATTGTAGCTTCATAATGCTAAAATACTGTCCTGCTTTGATATTTTGGAAGTGTTTATCATTATGCAGAAATTATTCAGACAGTCACGTAGACACACACAGACATCAAGAATCAGCGTATGAACATCAACAATGTTCAGATGAACAGATCAACTCTGAACATCACAAAACAAGCTACTAAAATCACAAAAAAGCTTTTTGTTGATGGTCTCCATTGTTGAGGTTCATATGCTGATTCTTGGTATTTGTGTGAGTGTAAAAGACACACACTTTCTATAAAATGAACTTAAAAATAAATCATAATATCTGGCCGTCATTACTATTCATAATATAACAAAGCTGCTATAAATAATGCAAAACTAACAGGCAATGAACACAGAAATCAGACTCTGGATGAGATCCGTATCTTCATCAACAAACAACTTCATCTGGCCAAAATTTCTCCTGCAATTTTTCTATAACTAATGTGCTTTGAAATACACAGCTAAAAAATGGGGTCGAGAGGCCGACTAAAGCAAACGCTTACCTCCATACTTAAACCATTTGTTAGAAACGATGTATTGTGATACAAAAGCCAACTTGTATCCGATGCACACTTTTTTAAATCGATGGATCGTTACCTTTTATGCCGATGCACTGATGCCAATCGTTACAGGAATCTTACCATCCCTAATACATCATTTGTAGAAGGAGCTTATAGATGAATGACAGAAACACATTCAAACTTTAATCACTGTCAAGAAGAAAGTGTTTTGCTCCCTTTTCTTACTGTTATCTTAATAATGATTAAACAATAAACATGTACTAAATTGATAATTATTAATAAATGTTCCCCTTCTGATTATTATTGTTCCTCTAGTGATTATGTGTCTGATTTTTAATTTCCAACTTATTTTAGGTTCATTTTAATCCAGACATACAGTCATTTTTATTCAATTATTGAGTTAAATAAAACTGCCCAGCAGGTCAAACATTTAACCCAACTGCTGGGTTAAAACAACTCAATCACCGGGTTTGTCCACTTTCAACCAACTTGAGCTGTTTTTAACCCAGTATTTTTTTTAGACTGAAGGTTCAGAGAGCGGAGGGATGTCGATTCTCGTGATGTCAGAATCATGTGACCTGCTAAAAACTGCCTGACAGTTTCTTCTGCTGCGGGTGACACGTCATCAACCACCATACACAACACACATCTAATACTGACAAATATGAATATTATATCACACACACACACACACATGTTGTGTTTTCATGTTTTATGGGGTCATTCCATAGGCGTAATGGTTTTTATACTGTACAAACTGTACCCCCCCTACACCCCTACCCCTAAACCTACCCATCACACAAAATGTTCTGCATTTTTACATTTTTAATAAAACGTTGTTTAGTGTGTTTTAAAGCTATTTGAAATATGAGGCGTAAGGCTTGAAATTGTCCTAAATAAATATTATGATTCATAAATCATCATAAATCATATGCAGCATTCTTGTGTTCCGTGTGAATCAAATACTTTCAGAGATTGAACGAATGAAATGGGGAAAGGCGAGCACAGATGTCCTCATCTCCTTCTCTAAATATAATAAACACAAATATATATATATATATATATATATATATATATATATATATATATATATATATATATATACTGGAATAATAAAACATGAGGATGTTTGGCTGGATAAACTCCATCTTGTTCCTGCAGGAGAACGTGTTTCACATCACGTGTTTACGGTCTTGTTTAAATTAATATAAAACATTTCGATGAGTTTTTACAGTTTACACACCCATCAGAGAGTGTTTTAATACTGGAATAAATACGGCAGAATATTTCCTTTTAATTCAATAGAATCAGAGTGAAACACAAACAGACGCGCGAGCTCTGAAACATTATAATGTCTTGATGTTTTAAAAGAAACTGTAAATGTGAAACTAAACTAAATGTATTAAAGGTTTATGATGTTTATGGCTCTTATGCATTTTCATGTATTTGAGTGACTGTAAATGGTGTCAGTCATTTTGTTGTTTTATTTCCATTCGCAAAGATGAACAATTTAAGCTTTCAATATTATTATTATTATAATTATAAAATATATCGTCTGACTGTCATAAACAGGAAACGCATGATTAGATCACGTGAGGCAAATAAACATTAAGATTTTAGCGTGATTTATTTATTCCAGCTGTTCTGAGAATATGAGCTCGAGCTTCACTGGATTATACATTTACAACATATATTTTAGCTGTAATTATTTTTTAAATGCATTTTAGATTATTTTTAAATTCATGTTTCATTTTGTTTCTTTAAGCTCGTGTTAATTTCGCATGAACTAAAAAGCCAATTTACGCAGTTCTAGAGATTTAATTTTTACTTTCAAAGAAGTGAAACAATTTCCATTATTACATTTGTATGAAAATGTACAATTTTTACGAGCAGGAATAAAGTGAAAAGAAATGATTGAATATAAAATGAAAGTAAATAAATATTTGACTGAATGTAAAATATAAAAATAACTCGGACTGACGCAGAGAAAAACGAATTAATCTCGAGTTTCTTCAGATCAAACTCTGAACTGACTTTATTTGTTCGCGCGCATCGAAATGAAACAGAATTAACTTCATCAGCCTCAAACTATTATTGAATACTGTTATGAATTATAATTTCTTCTGCCAGAATGATTTCCTCATGTATTTTGAGCTCGTGTGTTTGAACGCCTCAGATCTACAGATTCCCGTCGAACACATTTTAATCAAACGTTTATTGAAAGCAAATAGAAAATAAGAAAATAAGAATAAGTGCTGCTTCTTTTTTCATGCAGCAGTAATTTAACCCGCCTTTACTTCCTGCATATTTCATTCCAAACACATTCAACTTGAAAAAATAATGCAGTGTATTTTATAAACACTGTATATATCATGTTATAAAATATTATTTATTTATTTTATGAGGTTCAGAAAAAAAGAACATCAGCCAAATTATTATTTCATGCATTACACTGAAACTGCTGCGTCACTTTAACCCAGAGGTTGGGTTAAATGATCAACCTGCTTTATTTAACCCAACTATTGTTTATAAATGTCTGGATTAAAATGAACCAAAATAGGCTGGAAATTAAAAATCAGACACATAAAAGCAACGCTAATAATCAAAAGCTGAACATTTATTAATAAGCTATTAATTTATTTACTAAACATATTAATAAATATTAATTTCCAACATACTTTGGGTTCAAATAAACCAACAATACAGTCATTTATAAACAATAGTTGAGTTAAATAAAAACGACCCAGCAGGTCGAGCAAACATTTAACCCAACCTCTGGGTTAAAACATCCCAATCGCAGCATTTGTCCATTTTCAACCCAACTTGGGTTATTTTAAAAAAAAAATTTTTTTTAGATTTTTTTTTTAATTAAAGTTTTTCATACTATGTTTTATATAGGAGTTTATATTTCATTGATAGCTGCAGATTTTGATGTCACACTCACACACACACACAAACACACAGCACCAGCATCTTTCGGCTCCTTCACGCCTCTGAAACTAAACAGAGAACGGAAGGATTGTTTTGTGTGTCAGTGGAAACTGCGCTGCAGATCTGTTGTGATCACTCATCTGACAGCTTATCTTAATCCATTCAGTGAGTTTTTCTTTAACAAAATGAACTTGCTTAATCAACACTCAATGTGTAATTAATGTATTAATATATTAACACTTTTTTAGGCTCAGTATTTTATTTTATAGACACATAGACATATAGATGAGCGTCTCAACAGCATCACATCCAAATGAAGTAAAGACTGAAGCCGTCCGGCTCTACTTTAATAGACTGTAGCACATCTAAGGGAAAACTTACCAAACTTCCTGCCAATGTAGCGGTGTGTTTTCTGCGTTGTGTTGTGATTAAAGACAGAGAATTCTTCCCATTCTTGTCCTCGTTTATTCTGTATAATTCAAATAGAAATAATGAAGACTCGTGCAGCATATAATTCAGCGTGCGGCAGCAATGCACGACACTGAGAAAAAGAGAAAATTACAGATATAGAAAAAAAAATAATCAAAATCATACATATATATAATGTGGATTCATCAATTACATGAAATGCGGCCCTAATTGAATCACTGCAAAACTTTGCGACCTACCGCTATGACATCTCATGCAGACTGGGACCAAGTGGTACTCGCTGCAGAGCCAAATGGGAGGAGCTCTAGCTCCACTTCGCTGAATTAAGTGGGCGGGGCCGCGCAGACGCAAGTATAGTCCGTTCTAACCAAGTGTACAACCTGTGGAAGCCCGTTTCCGCCACTGAAAAAAAAAAAAAAGAAGATTTTTGTGACTTTTTATCTCAGAATTCTGAGATAAAAAGTCAGAATTCTGAGATATAAAGTCAGAATTCTGAGATAAAAAGTCAGAATTCTGTGTTATAAAGTCAGAATTCTAAGATATAAAGTCAGAATTCTGAGATAAAAAGTCAGAATTGCGAGTTATAAAGTCAGAATTCTGAGATAAAAAGTCAGAATTCTGAGATAAAAAGTCAGAATTCTGTGTTATAAAGTCAGAATTCTAAGATATAAAGTCAGAATTCTGAGATAAAAAGTCAGAATTCTGAGATAAAAAGTCAGAATTCTGAGATATAAAGTCAGAATTCTGAGATAAAAAGTCAGAATTCTGTGTTATAAAGTCAGAATTCTAAGATATAAAGTCAGAATTCTGAGATAAAAAGTCAGAATTGCGAGTTATAAAGTCAGAATTCTGAGATAAAAAGTCAGAATTCTGAGATAAAAAGTCAGAATTCTGTGTTATAAAGTCAGAATTCTAAGATATAAAGTCAGAATTCTGAGATAAAAAGTCAGAATTGCGAGTTATAAAGTCAGAATTCTGAGATAAAAAGTCAGAATTCTGAGATAAAAAGTCAGAATTCTGAGATATAAAGTCAGAATTCTGAGATAAAAAGTCAGAATTCTGTGTTATAAAGTCAGAATTCTAAGATATAAAGTCAGAATTCTGAGATAAAAAGTCAGAATTGCGAGTTATAAAGTCAGAATTCTGAGATAAAAAGTCAGAATTCTGAGATAAAAAGTCAGAATTCTGAGTTATAAAGTCAGAATTCTGAGATAAAAAGTCAGAATTCTGTGTTATAAAGTCAGAATTCTGAGTTATAAAGTCAGAATTCTGAGATAAAAAGTCGCAATAATCTTTTTTTTTTTTTTTCAGTGGCGAGGCTTCCATAAAAACGTGCCACTTCAGCCTCATCTGTTTTATTGCGTCTCCACCACAACTGATTCCTGCATAACGTTCTCTCAAGAGTCCGGAAACTAAGCTTTATGTTGTGTGATTCCTCCAATAAAACTAAGATTTCTCTATTAGTGAAACCACGCCGAAAATAATCCTCTATAATCATTTCCATTTTTAGGCTAATGCAATCCTACCATCTTTGACACTCAAGTGAAGGTTAATCTCTGTAACAGGAAACTAGATTTTGTTTTTTTACTGAGGAAAAAAAGTCAGAATTCTGACTTTTTATCTCAGAATTCTGACTTTTTATCTCAGAATTCTGACTTTATAACTCACAATTCTGAGATAAAAAGTCACAAAAATCTTCTTTTTTTTTTTTCAGTGGCGGAAACGGGCTTCCATAACAACCTGTGGCACGGTAAGAAAACTCTAAAGTTAAACTGAACTTTGAGATGTATAAAAAAAAATCAAAAAAAAATCTTACATTTATCGCTGTCTCGACATGACTATGTTATTGTTATTTTCTGACCCCCTGAAATATTAATCGGGAGTAGGTTAACTTGGGATAAACACAAAGTTATATCGATAGCTAATATGTGCTATAGCATTCTCTCATTCCCCACTAGTGGTACGCAGCGTGTTTTTAATCATAGTTTTTATTTCTGCTTAACCTGCACTGATGCATCAGACAATCCTTTTGCGAGGACAGGATCCCCTGCTGTCTATCGAGAGATGCACAGTGTGCTGCAAAAAATACCACTGTGCCTACTGTAAATTGGTGTATAACTATTTACACGAGCTCCAGAATCATGTAAATAATCACATGCGAAATGCAGTTCAGCAAGAGGGTATGTGTGTGTGAATTATTTTAATTATACTGTGTGAAAAATATCATGTTTGTTGAAACTTTGTTTTTGCATGTCATAATCATTTCTTCCTAGCATCATTTAAAACTAAACATATTGTTTGTTTAATATTTTCTTGTGTTCTGAAACCTTGTGTCTGAATTTCAAATACTTCATTTCAGTTATTGTTGTTATAGTTTTTCTGCATTACATTACTTAGTTTGAATCATTGTAAAAGATAAAGTCAAATGAAGTCAAGTCATCTTTATTTATATAGCACTTTTTACAATGCAAGCTTTACATTAACAATTGGCAAATCATTTTTGGCTGCTCAGCAGCTCCCAAAGAAAATGGAGTCATTGTGCAGCTTATTCCATATATTATTGATTCGTTCCGTTGCAAAGATCAATAGTTATTAGTCTAGTTAATTTAGGTATAGCAGCACTGCAGAAAACAGTGACGTAATCGTCCGGCTCAGATCAGTTCACATACAACGGCGCCAATGCAGGCATATCAAAAACACTGCTGAATATCAAGCAAGTGTCCCCAACTTAAGCAAGCCAAAGGCAACAGCGGCAAGGAACCAAAACTCCAACAAATGGAGAAAAAAACCTTGGGAGAAACCAGGCTTAGTCGGGGTCAGTTCTCCTCTGGCCAACAGTGAACACTTGTCCGATACTCAGGCAGAGTTACAGGTCATTAAACTGATTTGGAATCGCAACAGTCAAAATATTTAATCTAGTTCCATCTAGTTTAAGATCTTTTTGATCACGCCGGTATGGGACGGTTTGTTGGGATATGTGCCACTGGCTGATGAGTCGGTAAGGTCTTCACAAAGGATGAGCTCGTTCACACGGTCTCCGCCGACACCCCAGGGCCACACTGCTGCCGCACACAGGCACAGGTTCCCCGTCCAACCTGGACACGGCCCGGATCCAGCCAATCACGTTAATTGGTAAACCTCGGGATAAGCAGAGAGACAAAAAATTAGCGTAGACGCCATTCTTCTTCAGATGTAACGAGTACATCTGGTGTTATAGGAAGTGTTCCCGGTTCCGGCTGACCTGATCTATGCAGACTAACAATCCTTTAACGGATATGAAGACAAAAATTGATGATGCGTCATGTGTATGCCAGGTTAAATAGATGCGTTTTTACTCTAGATTTAAACTGACAGAGTATGTCTGCTTCCCGAACAATGCTAGGAAGATTGTTCCAGAGTTTAGGTGCCAAATAGGAAAAGGATCTACCGCCTGCGGTTGATTTTGATATTCTAGGTATTAACAACTGGCCAGAATTCTGAGATCGTAATAGACGCGAAGGACTATAATGCATTAAAAGCTCACTCAGGTACTGGGGAGCTAAGCCATTTAGTGCTTTGTAAGTAATTAGCAAGATTTTAAAATCTATACGATGTTTAATAGGGAGCCAGTGCAGTTTTGACAGAACCGGACTAATATGTTCATACTTCCTGGTTCTAGTAAGGACTCTAGCAGCTGCGTTTTGGACCAGCTGTAATTTGTTTATCACGCGAGCAGGGCAACCACCCAGTAGAGCATTACAGTAATCTAGTCTCGAGGTCATAAACGCATGCACTAACTGCTCCACATTTGTCATTGAGAGCATATGTCGTAATTTAGATATATTTTTAAGATGGAAGAATGCAGTTTTACATATGCTAGAAATGTGGCTTTCAAATGAAAGATTGGTATCAAGAGCACACCCAGGTTCCTAACTGACGAAGACGACTTAACAGAGCAGCCATCAAGTGTTAGACAGTATTCTAGGTTATTATGTGCAGAAGAATAATTAAAATCTCTGTTTTTTCTGAATTTAGTAGTAGGAAATTACTAGTCATCCAATTTTTTATATCAGCTACGCATTCTGTTAATTTTGAGAATTGGTAGGTTTCGTCAGGGCGCGAGGAAATATAGAGCTGAGTATCATCAGCGTAACAGTGAAAGCTAATGCCATGCTTCCTAATGACATCTCCCAAGGGTAGCATGTACAGAGTGAAAAGCAACGGTCCTAGAACTGAGCCTTGTGGTACTCCATATTTAACTTGTGATCGAAATGACATCTCTTCGTTCATTTTATATAGGGGAGTAAGATTTTGGCAGCTCTGCCGAATTCATACCCCCCCCCCCCCTTAATATCAAGTTGGGAGGGTCAGAGACCCATAAAAGTCATTCTGGTGACAAAAACTTGCAAAAACTTACAAGTGTTTAACAATTGGTCTGCTCCCTAACAAACACCTCCTGTTTCATGATACAGAATATTACAATAGAGAAAATATGCAGGTAATAAAGTACAATGACATATTTGTCTGTATCCCTTTAGTACTGTTCAGATTTAGGTGTATGCTCACCTTACGAAGCTAAACCATTGTTTTACTACAAATAAACACTGTACTGTTTAAAAAAACATTGTTTTCACTGTAGTAAAACACAATACAAACGATAAAAGCACAGCTAGACATTCCAAGTTGTAAATCATGCGAGTTTATTAAAATACATGATCAAAGAGAAATGCAAAAATTAATACATGATCAAAGACCAATACACAAATTGCCATGTTTTACTTGCGCCGTCTAACGCTTGTCTGTTTTCGCAACTGGCGGCATTGACTGACGTCATGCGCGTGTATGCGAGGGGAGTCAGATTCTGGCAGGGAGTCGGAATTCGGCACATTTTTATTATTATTGTGTTTTACTACAGTGAAAACAATGTTTTTTTAAACAGTACAGTGTTTATTTGTAGTAAAACAATGGTTTAGCTTCGTAAGGTGAGCATACACCTAAATCTGAACAGTACTAAAGGGATACAGACAAATATGTCATTGTACTTTATTACCTGCATATTTTCTCTATTGTAATATTCTGTATCATGAAACAGGAGGTGTTTGTTAGGGAGCAGATCAATTGTTAAACACTTGTAAGTTTTTACAGGTACTCTACAGGACGATATGAGTCACCAGAATGACTTTGATGGGTCTCTGACCCTCCCAATTTGATAATATTTCACTGATAACCTCCTTTGGTACAACAAATATTTTTCTGTGCAAATATACTTGGTAATAAAGGTCTCTCTGTTACCTTTGACAATAGTCCTGATGACCCTTTGTCTTTAGGAAAATTAATAAAACAATTTCCAGGCAAACTCTATTTTTATTTGCCACTAACACTGATACTGTCTTTCACAAACCCATATACACAACCCCAAATCATGTCATGTTACTGATCTGTTGCCAGCTATCCAAATAAGTTTACTTTTAGTACCACTTTTTCATGTTTTTTATAATGATTTCACTGTTCTATTGTGAATAACATGAGATAGGATCATTGTTAAAAGTTTTTATTTACAATTTACATATTGTTAATTTTTTCTTATTTGGCTTTTTATTTACTGAACATAAATTTTTTAGACTTATAATAAAGTGTAGTTTAAAAATAAATATATTCAAATCACCCGTTAAAAAAAATATAGGTTAAAGAAATTTACAATATTATAATAATAACAAAAATGTTACATAAATGAAACGTAACACTTACATTAAATAAATTATATAAAAATAAATGTCACAATAAGTCAAAATAAGTCACAATATGTCACAGTGTGAGTGTATACTTCACATTCTGGCTTCACAAACTGGACAGGTATCATTTTTGTGTTTCCTTGATCGTTGAACGCACTTGCAGTGAAACCAACGTGGGCACAGATCACAGCCAATCTAAACATGTAGACAAACATTTACATTTACATTTACATTTATTCATTTGGCAGACGCTTTTATCCAAAGCGACTTACAAGGGGAGCAATTAGGGGTTTCGTGCCTTGCTCAAGGTCACTTTAGTCATGGTATCGAAGGTGGAAATCGAAAGTGCTGCTCATTCACACCTTCAATTCCTGCTGGCATGGGAATCGAACCAGCAACCTTCAGGTTACAAGCCCGAATCCCTCACCATTAGGCCACGACTCCCCCCAAACAAATTTCTAAGTCAAGTTTAGATATTTCTGTAATCCATATCAAACAATACTTAAATGAACACACCTTCAATCAACAAGGCAAATTCAATAAAGGCTTGATAAAAGACAACATTCTTTTTGGAACACTTACCCAGTCAGTCAGTTTTTGCCCAATGTTTTTTTGCCCACACAGATGGCACAGGTCCTTCAGGTCAGCTAGTCGAATATCATGCCAAGGCAGAATAAACAATGTGACCATAAAACAAGTTCTTAAGGTATTTAAAAGCAAATAAAGAATCACATTTTTACCAACTCTGTTAAATGTTTAGGGTACCAAAGAATGAATTACTCTTTGAAAGTTGAAACAAGCACTGATATCTAAAACTTACCAGTGTTCTGCAGGAGACAAGCAGCCATTGCCATTCTCAGGGCAGCCACACTTTGTATAGATGTGGAAAAGAGAAGCGGCTCATTGTTTAAGAAACATTCTGCAAACTAAAAAATAAAAATGATTATGTAATTGAGAATATGTTTGTAATGTAAACAATGTGTTATTACAGTAAGTTACAACAGTGGGTTAATATATAACACTAATAAAAACAGTTATTATGATCCAATACAGGTTGCATTTGTAGTGGACAGCAGGCTGGATGGGATTCCTCCAAATTACCCCTTCAGCTAACTGAAATTTGACATTATCCAACACTTTTGTGTCACAACAGCTGGTGGAACACCACGAAAAATTGTCACAGGGATTTCCAATGGGGGTAGTCAAATTTAGTTTCTCTTTATTTAATTTTCTTTTGATGTGTGTTATGGCTGCAAGACTCCTTATTTAATAAAATACAAGCGAGGGAATTCTAAAGAATGATGTCTCTACTGGAATGATTACCACGAGAAAGTCCCCCTTAACTTACATGTTTGACAGTAACACTCTTCCTAACATCTTCTTGTGTTCTTTTTCAACGAAAGTCATAATGTATTTCAATATTAAAAAAAGAAATTACAAAAATGTGTTTATTATTATCCATTTACCATCCAGGATGACCATCTCCATTAATGTTTACCTATGGTGTTACACTAAGGAAAGAAAGTCATATATGGCATTATGATCCATTTAACTTACTTTCAAAAGACAAACGGCCCACAGGAACTGCTATCCTGTTGGCATGAATGTGGTAGCGTGTCACGTTGTAGCCCTTCTGCATCATGAAGGACCTGTAATATTCATGATGTATGATTATGGGGGAAAAACAAATGCATACATCTGACACTAAAAATCTTTAAGCTTGAATTTATTAAACAAAGTTGGATATTAAGAAATACATTGAGAATTTTAGAAGAGCTTGTGATTTGTGATATGTTGATTTACCTTGTCACATTCTGACACTTTTGCATTTTTGTTGTGGTCTCCCCTAGAGGATCCAGGAACAGAGCCCTCTTCCCTTGCGGAATCATGGCAAATGATTACAAGAAAACCTTAAATGCTACAAAAACTATTGAATCCAACCACATGAAAATAAAAGACAACTATGACTGCTTATAAAACAGTACCGTCAGAGTCCAGTGGTGGTGCTCATTGATGACCCCAAAGATATGTTTGAATTTTTGTGGATCCATCTGAAATGACAGTTAAAATACATTTTTAATAAACATTTAATGTACAAGTTCTTTGCATTTTATCAGTACATGTGTTTTTAAGTTAACTTTGATATTGCATAGCTGATTAGCTGATTTGTCCCAAGTAATTCTTCAATTATTTATTTATTCAGAAATTAGGTCTTCAACTTAAGTAAACAGATAATGTTCAGCCATTGATGAAGTATTTTATCTATCCTATAGAAAACAATTGTAGAATTAGTTTGCTTACTATAAAAGCCAGAAGTGTTTTGAGGCCAAGGTTGTCACATGAAGGCCGCTTGCCTCCAGGGAGTGATGATTGTTATTGATACAATGTTTCATTTTGCCTGTTAGAAAGGGCTGACCATCAATTGGCAGAATTCCACCATGAGAAGATAAGTCAAAAATGTAAGCTAGTTGGCAAAGAGAATTATCTATTAGATAAGCGACATCTGCAATTTAATTGGTGAAGTGACATTGGTGAAAATGTTGGGGAGTATTTGGGAGGCTCCAAGAAGAGACTTGGAACTTCTGACTCTAAGAGCTTTCTTGACCAAATTATTAGACTCATCTGAAACGACTGCGAACTGGCCACAACACCATCCATCAATCACTTAGATTTTCTATTCTCTGCACTTTACTTTCCAATCATACTATCTTTTCGCATTGTACTATCTTTTATTAGTGTTAGTTTTCTTGTATATCTTTTGTAATTACCTAAGAAAGTATCGGATAATATAAGGTAACTATATGGGTTAAGGTTAGGTTTAGGGGTAGATTCAGGGTAGTTATTATACAGTTATTCTAATTTATATAATAAGTGCATAGTATGTACATAGGGAAAAGGACTGTAAAATAAAGTGCTATACCCTTTTGTTAATAAATTCTATTTTGTTACAACTGTGTCTTCCTTGTGTTGATAATACAGTAAAAGGCTCTACAAGTTGGATCATTTATATTGTCAAAGTGACTCTATGACTGGTGCCCCAAGGTAAAAGGAGGGAGAGGTCATCTGACCCACACACACACGTGAAATGATGTGGCACCAAAACTCACATTACCTGTAGTGT
Organism: Zacco platypus; assembly: GCA_038088235.1. NCBI lineage: Eukaryota > Metazoa > Chordata > Actinopteri > Cypriniformes > Xenocyprididae > Zacco > Zacco platypus. Next base: position 4,876 of record CM076084.1, on the reverse strand, counting down.
GTGTTGTATGATATAATATACAACAGATGTCTGTGAGAAGATCACTACAGAAGTTACATCTGTGTTAATGACATTTATATTGCAGTTTGTAAAACGTTGTGTACTAACCTTGACCTTTGCTCTTTTATGTTTCCAGATATCGCTCATTTCGAACGAATCAATGCACGCAACCTTTTCTGCAGAATGCTCGTTGTATTTTTTCACCAAAAGGTACATGTAGGCATTCATGAGCTGACAGGAATAAAAGAAGACATATTAGTTTGCCATAAGAACATCATATTCACAGAGGTGATCAGTTTAATGATGTGTAATGTTTCCTTTAGATGGACACTTTCATTTCAAACTTTGGATATACTTTTCCTTTGGCCATTATGTGTTTGTAAAACATAAGTTTAGCAAAGCAATCAAATGTTGAAACAGATTGTTATGAAGTGGCCTCATTCACTAACTGTATGATTTCTTTAACACAGTTATGTGTTAAAGATGTGTTCTTAAGGTACACAATCTGTACTGTGTAAACTGATAAGAAAACAAACTGTAGGGGATTGTACAGTTAAAGACCCAAAAGACCAGATATGATGAATGAAGACCCGGAGTCAGAGTTTAAAAAAATAATTTGAAGAAAATTTTAATAAAGAATAGTTTGCAGTTTCATCAGCAGAAGCAGCTTCAAGTCTCACAAGGAGTTGGTAGGCCACTCTCTCTCTCTCCTACATTCACATTTCCAGAACAATTATACTCTAACAGAGTCCACTAACTACATCATTACTAAGATACTGATTGGTTAAGAAAACTAGACAAAACTGGTAATTTTCCACACATGGACAGATAGTCAGAAGCATATCTTCTTCCATTATGATGCTGACGAACGGACCCTGAACTTAGGCACAGAATATCCTTCTAGCTCAGGCCTATAGGCGCCTTCAGGTCTCCAGTCCAGATGACAACAGTCCACCAGTGCCCATAACAGACCTGTACAGAACACTGAGCGCACATACATAGATACACATGATTCACAGCTTCTTCAAGGCTGAAGTTGATCTGAGCTCTGCTCTGAACAGGAAACTTTTCCAAAACATACTGATAAGTTGTACTTTCTCTCAGTCAGAGGTACACACAATATACATCAGTATTTTCTAGTGTTTGAAAATGAAAAGGAAATTAAAGGCTTTAACGTAAGTTGAAGTTAGTCATTCTAAATAATTCAATATTTAGAAAGATAATTTCGTGATAAATCACTCAAAATATATATATATATATATATTGAAGCGGCAGTGGATTCCAGAATCACCCCTTCAGTCCCCCTTAAAGCTCAATGTGGAGTCCTAAACTACACATCTGGTCTTAACAATAGAAGCCGCTTCAAAATGTTATATTTCTGACCCATGCTCCCCTGGCAGGTTATAATTTTGATAAAATAGACATTATGTTTTTCCTTTAACGACTTTCTAGAACAGAATATTCTACAGAGCACATAGTGCATTATTGACCTTCAGACCTTCAGACCTAAACCTTTTCGTTAAGCTTTCTTTTCACTCCAGATCCATTTACAGTCATTATCACTTTCTCCTTCAACCCTTGTTGCATAAAATGTAGTTCTCTAGACATCTAATGTCATGCATCCATTTATTGAATGAAAAATAAAACTTAAAAGTTATATTCCCTCCTTTATTTGCCCACCGGCCTTCCATAAATGAGCTCACTAAAAAATGTTGGGTTAAAAATAACCCAACAAATAACCCAACTATGGGTTAACATAGCACCTTCCCAACTGTGGGTTATTTTTAACCCAATGATTGGGTTAAAAGCCAGTTGGGTTAAAAATAACCCAACAGTTGGGTTAACTATTTACTTTTAGTCATGAAATTATTTTACTATATAAAATATACTTTGTTTTCAAGATTGTTTATTTGTATAAAATACGTTTTAACAAATATATTTTATATTACAAACCAAATATTGTGGAGTCATTTAATGTAAATATACACAATTGTGTACATATCAAATTCAAAACAAGTGTGCATACATCAATTCAAAACCTATGCAATTTTGTACAGAGTAAACTAAACATAAAATGTATACAGAACACAAAAATTCAAAATGAACACTATATTTAAACCTACACAAAAATTTCCAGTACAAAACTGTGCAGCAATGTGTTGAAGATAATACCCTCTTAATACACTAGTCCATGTTTGAAGTGAATGGGAGCAGAAGGCTTTGAACAATAATTCATAGATGTAAAATAAATAAATAAATAAATAAATATACATGCATAGATTAAAATAAGATCTTCTGTTCAACTCCTCAATGAAAATGATTAAAAAAAAAATAAAAAGAACTTGCGAGTTCTGTTTGTCCTGAAGCATCAAGTCATGTGGATTCTGGCTCGTCTCACTGCTCAGGTGATGCACCATATTAGCTCCAACCTTCAAAGAATAAATAAAGTTCAGTTGGCATGCACTGTGACAACATAAGCAGTGTTAAATTACGTAAAAGTTACACCGAAGTAGTGCTGTACTGAATTAAAATATGGTCACTGAATTCCACCTGCTGTTAAAGGGTTAGTTCACCAAAAAAAAAAAAAAGTCATCCAAACCTCGAAGACCTTCGTTCATCTTCAGAACACAATTTAAGATCTTAATGAAATCTGACAGATTTCCATCCCTCTGTTGAGTCAATGCAACCACCACTTTTAAGACCCACAAAAGGTAGTAAAGACATTAAAGTAATCCAGTGACTCCAGTGGTTTAACCTCAGTTTAGATACAAGTATATTCTATATTTTATTCCCTAACCATAATTTTCCACTCTATTTACAAAATATGAATCTCCAACGCATGTTCACAAGAGCACCTCAACACATGTTGTGTTAATGCAAGAGCAGACGTTGTTGTGTAAATACAAAAATTATGTTTTTTTGCACAAACAAAGCACTCGTGTCTCTTCATAAACTGACACCGTGTCTACACCGGAGGAGAACAATGCGACGCATCAAAAGACAACAGTACCCATTATAATCAGTCATATGTGGATATGACCATAATGGATGTGGCGCGACGTGACAACAAATTCCCAAGTAAACAGATTCCCCGTTCTATTTCTGACGTAGTCCGAGTGCTTTGCAACAGTCAGTTTGTCGGTGTAGACCGCTTTTAGCTGTTGCGGCGCAACAAAAGGTGTGAGGTTAAATCCCTGGAGTCACATGGAGTACTTTAGCAATGTCTTTCCTACCTTTCTGGGCCTTAAAAATTGTAGTTGCGTGGACTGTCAATGAAGAGACAGAAATTTCTCTAATATCTTTAAAAATAATTTGATTTACATTCCAAAGATGAGTGAAGGTCTTATAGGTGTAGAACGACATTAGAGTGAGAAATTATAACAGAACTTTCATTTTTGGGAGAGCTAACCTGTTAAGAAGCAGAATCACTAAAGGAAAGGAGAAATGGACCCATACGTACATATGTATACAGAGCAGTGTAACTTATCAAAGCTATTTTTGCAGTGCTGCTTTTACTTACAGACTGAATGTCAGTTAAGCTGCACTTCTTTTCAGCACCATTTTCCCATGGTGATGATTGCAGGACAGCGGGAAGGGTTTTGAAGGCAGTTTCTCCATGACAATCTTTGAAAGACAAGTTTAAAATGTTTAATTTATACCACGTGTATGTGGACAAATGTCATATGCACTTAGACATGGCAAATTCATTTTTTTCCCCCTAAATAAAACCTTCACTATTCTGAACATCATTAAACTCACCGTTCCATTTCTTCAATAGCAAATCCATGCAGTTTGTTGAGGTGTTGTACATCTAATGACCTCCTTAGCTTGGCTGTGAGGACTTCTTGTGTTCGTTTAATTCTAAATCGTTGTCAGTCATCAAACAGCTTGGATCCTGTTGAAATTAAAACAATGTATTAAAATGAAGCAAGACAACTGAGAAAAAAAAAGTAATAAACTGTACCCCAGTGTTTCCTAGATCTGTAGTAGCCCTAGTGCAACAGAGTATAAAAAGGGTTAAATTGTCACACTAGCACGGCACATTTTGTCTCTAATCCTGATTCAACTTACCAGCTTGTAAGTAGAGACTCAAAGGCCAGAAAAGGGTGTCTGATAAGGAACACATCCGAAATGTGTATTGCTGGAGATACTCTAGGACCAGTCGAGAACCACCGTCATCCAGCAGCATAAAACCTTCATCCACTCCTTCCTCTGTGTTACAATAAAGCAGAAAAATTAAATATTTTCAGTAAAGTAAATTAAGTCTTTAAAAAACAAAACAAACAAAAAAAAGTTGTTACTTATTTAAAATGGCTTACCTTCAAATTAGCCTAAATAGCAGAGGTTCAGTCTTTGCTTCACAAATGATTTCTTTTGTCTAAAACACAAGTATAAACACATTTAGTACAACACAAATGCAAAAACTGACATAGCTTCATAAGAAATAATAGTACAGTTAGATGCTTCAGAATCTCCTGTAATACATTTACATGCATCACTATATAACATGCATTATGAATAGACCAGATTTCTGTCAAAATTTGCAGTTAGTGTTACTACAGTAAATCTAATAAACAGTAAATCTAGGTTATTTATCGATAACATAAAATAAAAAAACACATTGTAACTGTGGTTAACTACTTGTTGCTCAACGTTTCTTCACTTTTTTGCGTAGAAGCTGTTGGGAATATTGCGCTCTTTCATCTTACAATATCTTAGATTCTAGCGAATCCAAACGCTTCTCAGTGGATCTCACTGGATCTCACAGCTCTGTTGTGGTTCAGTAATGAGAAGCTTTCGTTCTGCGCCGGTACAAAAAATACAAATCTGAAGCTCGAATTTAGATGTCGTATTATGAAAGATTATCACGAAGACC